>WNWU01000032.1:14727333-14847007 GCA_012654045.1 Ptyas mucosa | reverse complement strand
TATATATATATATATATATATATATATATATATATATATATATATATTGTATTAAATACGTATGGCTACCCATCTACTAGAAGGAATTCTGGAGGGCTAGCAAATACACAAAACAGAATACAGTTTATAAAAACTATTTGACTGCAAAAGCATTGATGCTCTGATTAAACTCTTTCTTATTTATTTATTTATTTATTTATTTTCTTAGATTTCTGTGCCGCCCTTCTCCCATAGGACTCGGGGCGACTCACAGAATAAAAAACATATAACAATAAATAAAACTAAAAACATCCAAATGTAAAAAGCCCAACAACTAAAATCTCATAACAGATCAGAGATCACATCCATATTCAACCATAGTATGCCAGCTCCATCAACTGCCTCACATCCTGACCTCTTTATCTGGGGAAGAGACAGATTTTTCACGTTTTTCTTGAAGGTCAGCAGGGTTGGGACTGCATGCATCTCTAGTGGGACTAGGGGTGGCTCTACTATAAGGCAAGGGCCATGACGGAGAATATATATTTCTGAGGTTCCCACCAAGTGACACTGTTTCATCAATAGTGCTCTAGTTGTATCATACACCACTTCATACCCTACAGTGCCTTTGAACACCAGAGGACCATCCATGCATAGAAAATCTTCATAGCCACGATCCAATCGGAAAATGCTGTTGCTTTTTTATTCCAAAGTGTGTCTAAGAATTAGTCAAACTGCACCAGAACTTCAGGAACCATTCCCAATTTCCTCTGGAACTCCACTGGGTTCAACTTTAATAAATTCCTACTTTATGTGACCAACATTTAAAGATAATAATTATCTGACACATAAAGAGGGCACCAGACTGGTGACTCCTAAACTGTAATTTAAATCAAGATCAGGATTCTCAATTATCTAAGTGTTACTGGACTTTCTTCCATGAAGTGTAGCCAGCAGAGTTAGTAGACAGGAATAGTGGATTTTGCAATTTCTGTACCATAGATTTTATTATCATTAAAATTCTGTCCTAGACGTGCTTTTAATTTTGGCAAAGAAGTCTGATAATCTTTGCAAGCCTTTTTAACTATTGGTGAGTGGTTTACATTTCTTAAGGACTGCATTTTAAATATTCATATTTTCACTTTTTTAGTGTTTTTTAAAGATGGGGACTCTAACTGCACTTATTGGAATTTGGATGACCTTCTCCCTAGTTGAAGCACGTTCAAAAGCTGTTACAACATCCTTATCTACTAAGTGGTTTTCCACACCTCTGTTACTTGAAGCAAGGTAAAAATGTTGACAATGTCTTTTTCCCCCTGAAACTTTTTATTTATATATATAAAATCTCATTTGTTCATGTTACAGTCTTGTATGTCTTAACAGTATTATCGTATATTGCTGTGAGTTGGATGGTCTTAGAAAGTTGATGAATCAATATATAATTTCAATATTGTAAATATATGCAGGTAAGCTAAGAGCACTGGTTTGCTTAAAAATGCCCATTGAATTCATAACAAAATAACATTTGAATCAACATCTTCTAAATTGCAATGTTTTTTCAGTTTTTAAAATTTAATGGATACTGTGCTATCTTTTTAAAATGAGACTATTTTTTTTTCAGTGAATTTTTAGCAGAAGAAGATAATGAGAAATTCTGGAATTTTGTTGAGACTTGCCAAAACTTTCAGTCATCTAATCATGATGGTAATTGTTTTTATCCTTATTTGGTTTATCAGTTAGATATATTATTTAGCCTAGAAGATTGTTTTTAAAAAAATTAAATATCTTCATTACAACTGCAGAATATTATGTTTTAATATACATAATTGGAAGATCAGACTGTTCTGCAGTCGGATATGGATGGCAGTGATATTAGGTCTGCTATAATTATTAATGGATTCTTTATTTGTTTTATGTTATGATTTTGCATTTTATTCTAGGCAATTGTATCCCTTATTGGAAAAAGCTGGATTGTAAAATCAACTGGAAACAATTGTTGTTTGAAATCCTTCTTGTATTCCCCTGAAAACTAAATAATGTATCTTGTTCATTGGCAGGTAGTGATTATTCCTCTTACAATGCAGTGCTGCAAGCTGCTTCCCAGAATCTCTCACCTTTGCAGCAGAACTTGTTGAAGTTTGCTTTGTCTTTACGCTCCTATTCAGCTACAGTTCAAGCCTTTCAGCAGGTTAGACAAAACATTGGGAACTTTATGATGTAGGTTTTCTTTTAAGCAATAATAATGCAATACAAAATTACCGGTTGCTTTACCTTTTAACCTCTCAGGACTATTTATACCTTAAAGTTGCCCCTCACTATTAAAATTGATTAATTGGTGTCAAATTTGGTGTTATCCTAATAGCTATTCTCTATCCTTCCATTTTGCTGCTGATCCAAAAATAAGGTCATTGTAATTAATACTGTAAAATTATTGCATGAAAACTCTCCCGTTTAGATTAGAACAGTTAAAATTGCAAAAGCCAATAACTCCTTTTTTATCATTCTTTCTGACGGCCATTCTTACCATGAACGGTATGCATGAAAACAAAACAAATTTGCAAAGAGAAAAAAAAGTGCTAAAAGAGGTAGATGAAAACAAATCAGATTATTATAAGATTGTTCCCTGTTTTTCATACAGTTTAGTGATTATTTATTTCCTCATTTGTAAATTAAGTGACAGTTTCTCTGTGGGATGTATGTCTGGAAAGATTGGAGAAGTTAATTCTATATTACTTGCTTTTATCTATCTGGACTGAAAGCAGAAAAATTATGAAAAAGTTCTTACTCAAGTTATAGCCGGTCAAAATGATTCTTTTTCACCATTTAGTTTTATTGATCAAATTATGCTTTGCAGATGAATCTAATAAGATACCATATACAAGTCCCATTACTCTGATTATGATGAGATGGAAGCTGTCATCATTTTATTAAAACAGATACATTTTAATACAGATAGCCGCTGATGAGCCTGCACCAGAACAATGCAATGCATTCTTTGTTGTTCATGGAGAGAAGACTTGTGACGCCGACAGTCTTGGAAACCTCATACAGACAGCATCCAAAAGGTTGTTTTGTTTTTTGCCAAGACATCCTAAAGACCTCATTTGTTAATGAAGGGGTTTTAATAAATGTGATCTTTTTGTAGATTTTATTTCTGGATAGTATGTAAGCCCTGATAAAACATTTTTGCTCATTTTAAATGATTCGATATTACTTGGAAAATGTGGAGGTGATCTTCAAGGGAATGGATATTTTTCTGTGATTTCAGGGTTACTGCACCAATGAGAGCATTTTGATTTTCTTTCTAAATCTAAAGAAATGGAAATAGTTTTTAAAAATTAATATGAGGATTTCTGAAGGTTGATTAGAAAAGAAGAATAGGAGAATTATTGAAATAATAGGTGGGGATCCCCATCCTCTTTATACAGGTCTTGACTGTAATAAGGATTTAATTTGATACGCAAAGAAGCAAGCAAATAAATGCTTTTCTTCAAAGTCCTCATTTGTAAACTTCAGTCTGCTTGACTTAGCAAACAGAGCCCTTAGTTTTCTTTTCTCTATATTTTATTATAGTGATAGCTTTCACATTTAGTGATTTATAGTATTCTTTCAGATATAACTGTTAATAAAATAACATTTTGGGCTAGTTCAGATCAAAGTATAATTTAATGAAAGTGTAGACCTTGTCCATTCAATTTTGTTTGTTTTCATTAGGTTGGAACTAAGGTTCTCCTGCGATGGTATTTCTCTTCTTTTCTTCTGAAAATATCCATTGTAATAGAATGGAAATACATATTTCCAATGACAGTAAAATCTATTTGGAGTATTAATTATGCTTTCTTATTTCAGAAAGCAGAACAATAAGTTTGAAGTGTGCATGAATTGAAAGTTTATGTGTCTCTCTTTGATCAAACATTGGATTACAATCGAGTAACCTTTATATATTGTTCTTGTGTCTCTGGCGCCTGATTTAATAAAGCACTGCTTTTATTTATATATATTCTCTTGCTCCAGGCCAAAACCTTTTATGTTCAAAGGGGATCACAAGTACCCAGGATCAAACTCTGAAAGTCCTATTGTAATCATGTATGCTGAGATTGGCTCAAAGCAGTTCTCCGAATTTCACAGACTTCTTGTATCAAAAGTCATTGAAGGAGAAATCAACTACATTCTTAGGCATTATGTTGCTGTAAGTTCTAATACTATCATACAGAGCAATATTCATTATTTATAAATGTTTTATCTTTATTGTATTCTAGTCTAAAATTGAAAGTGCTGGTTTTTATTTTGTCTATAGGCTTTTTTGAAATCATAATAATTGCTCATACTGTTGCATAGTTCTGTGGTTTTCTTTCACTATATATTTCCAAAGAATTTTGCAAAATACTTTATGATATTTTTATTAGTTATGGATGGCATAGTGGTAGCTAACTGTATAGTTGAGAGAAAATTAAACTGAAAAGATTATTATTATTATTATTATTAATTATTATTTATTAAATTTATATACCGCCCTACTCCCGAGGGACTCAGGGCGGTGAGCAGCCAAAATAAAATACATGTAATACAAATATTAAAAACATTTAAAATATATTAAATATTATGGCCCCAAACAACAAATTAAAACCAATTTTAAAACCCAATTTAAAATTTAAAACAATTTAAAAGAGGTTAGGCCAGGCCAGCCTGCTGGAAAAAGAACGTTTTAAGGGCACGGCGGATAGCGCGCAGATCTGGGATGTTCCATATCTCTGGGGAGAGCTCGTTCCAAATGGTAGGTGCCCCCACAGAGAAGGCTCTCCCCCTGGGGGCCGCCAGCCGACATTGTTTGGCCGACGGCACCCTGAGAAGTCCCTCTCTATGAGAGCGTACTGGTCTGTGATAGGCTACTGGTGGCAGAAGGCGGTCTCGTAGGTACTCTGGTCCTAAGCCATGGAGCGCTCTAAAGCTGGTAACCAAAACCTTGAAGCGCACCCGGAAGACCACCGGGAGCCAGTGCAGCTCGCGTAGGAGGGGTGTCACATGGGAGCGCCACGTCGCTCCCATAACCACCCACACGGCCGCATTCTGGACCAGCTGGAGCCTCCAGATGCTCCTCAAGGGGAGCCCCATGTAGAGAGTATTGCAGTAGTCTAGGTGGGAAGTGACAAGGGCATGAGTGACCGTGGTTAACGGGTCCTGATCCAGAAAGGGACGCAACTGGCGAATCAGGTGAACCTGATAAAAGGCCCTCCTGGCCACAGCCATTAAGTGCTCTTCTAAAGACAGCTGTGAGTCCAGGAGGACACTCAAGTTGCGAACCCTCTCTGTGGGGGCCAACGACTTGCCCCCAATAGTCAGTGATGGCACCAATTGACTATACCGGGATATTGGAAACCACAGCCACTCGGTCTTGGATGGGTTGAGCCTGTTCCTCCCCATCCAGATCCGCACAGCCTCCAGGCACCGGGACATCACTTCGAGGGCATCACTGGGGTGATCCGGGGTGGAGATGTACAGCTGAGTGTCATCAGCGTACAGATGGTACTTCACCCCGAAACCACGGATGATCTCGCCCAGCGGCTTCACATAAATGTTGAACAAAAGGGGCAAGAGGATCGACCCTTGTGGCACCCCGCATACAAGGTGCCTCGGGGTTGACCTCTGCCCCCCTGTCAACACAGACTGCGACCGGTCGGAGAGAAAGGAGGAGAACCACCGTAACATGGTGCCTCCCACTCCTAACTCTTCCAACCGGTGCAGCATGATACCATGGTCGATGGTATCAAAAGCCACTGAGAGGTCTAATAGGACCAGGACAGAAGAACAGCCCCTGTCCCGGGCCCTCCAGAGATCATCAACCAATGCGACCAATGCCGTCTCCGTGCTGCACCCAGGCCTGAAGCCAGACTGGAACGGATCTAGATAAGCCGATTCCTCCAGGTACTGATGGAGCTGTCGCGCAACTGCACTCTCAACAACCTTCGCAATGAAGCAATCATTGTATTCCATTCTTATCAATCTGGATTTAGTTATTGCTTAGATATCCAGAAGATTCAATTCTTAGTTTTCTACTTTATAACATTTTACTAATGATTTAAGAGGTAGAGATTTTGAGATGATCCAAAATCAGATACAGCAAGTAATACCATACAAAAAATAAAATAAAATAAATTAAAATGGTCTTGAGAAGTCATGATGGGTTCAGAAAAGGCAGTTAAGATGATTAGAGAATATTTTTTTCCTTCAAAGAGAGACAGAATGTTTAGCTTTGAGAATATGATAGGTATGATAATGCTCTTTATATTCCTGAAAAAATCTCATGGAGAGCAGCTTAAGCTGTTTTCTCTACTCTAGAAAGCAAAACACAAAACAATGGATTAATTTTACAGAAAATATAATCCACTTGAATTTTAGGAAAAACTTCACAATTGCAAGGCTACTTTACAGTGGAATCACTCCAGAGTATTAACTTGCCATCTGAAAATGAATACCATTGTAATCAAAAGCATTACAATACTTTTGTCTAGAATGTTTTGTTCCAGTTCTTTTTTTTTTACATCTGGACTTGCTGGAGAGTATCATGATATGATTTTTAGATAAGTAGATTGTTTTCTCCTATTCAAAGGAACTTTCAAGAAAACGAGATTTCCTATTGCAGGTAGTTATGCAGAGGCCATAATTCTCCTTTAATCAATGAACGTTCTGAATTAATTTGTGAAGTATTTCATAGACAAGTCTCTGCATTGTTTAAATATGGTTGGATAATATAACTATAGTTTAGTTAGATAATATAGACTAGATAAAATAGTCTTGCAAAGTTATAAAAAATAATCTAGCAAATGTTTTGTTGGACAATATTCATATGATTTTATCTTTATTTCCTTGTAGAATCCAAGTAAGGAAAAAGTCTACCTGTCAGGCTACGGAGTAGAGTTGGCCATTAAAAGCACAGAATATAAGGCTAAGGATGATACCCAGGTGAAAGGTGAATTCCTACCTTTAAAAGTAGTAATATTTTAATGATGAAATAAGATATGATGAACAGTTCACTGTGATTCTCTTCATAGCCAACAGTTTTTCAGGGCATTTTAAGGCTACTTATTTATGATCATTATTTCTTTATAGTATTTATATCCCTTTCTTTAGCTAGGAAGGGATATAGTACTGGTATTTATATCCCTTTCTTTAGCAGTGCAATTTTCATATCGATAAAAGAAGGCAGTTCCTCAGGTTTACGAACTAAAAAGTCATGATATAAAAGGGAAAGGGATATCTTAGTACTCATTCTTAATGCTATAAGGATCTTAGGCCTTTTGTCCCAACTCAGTGGAATTCCTGTGAAGAAAGAGAAAGTCTACTGAATCTGACTTCTTAGGGCTGCAGCTGACAGAGATGCCATTTTTCTCTCTCCTCCCACAGCCTTTCGTTGATATATTTATTCCTGTTCATTTTCTATAAAGAGTGAGACTGAGTTCTAGCTTGAAAGCCAACTGGATGACTTTGGGCCAGACAGTCTCTCTCAGCCCAGCTCACTTCATGGGGGAAAATAAGATGAAGGAATTTTACATCTGTTTGCCACCTTGAATGATTTGTGAATGTTTAAAGGTGGGATATAAATAAATAAATAAATACATAAATAAATGTTAATAAACTATCAACACTCAGTAAAAAAAAGTCAGCAAATAACATTGTCCTTGTTGCTTAATTTTCTTGACACTCTGGATTTGTTTCTTGGTTGCCTAAAGCAATATTAGGCTAGATCAAACTCCCGACCTGCAGGCTAGATGTGTCACATGCTGGCCACACCGACGCCCGGTTTAGCGAAGTGGGAAAAAGTCCTGATATGTCACATGACACTGCTGTGACAATGCGAGTTTGACACCCCTAGGCTAGTTCAAGGAACTTATTTTTAAATTTGATGCCCTGCTTATATGATGAGTCATTCGTTTATGCTGTACTTTGGATAAAGCCTCTGTTGAATTCTGCCAGTCAAGGAAAAAATTCTGAAGATGGTGTCCAGTTCCTTGACTTAACACTGAATTGTTATATGATTTGCTGCTGGCTTCTGGTGAATTTCTCTTAGAAAGTCTTCCTTGGAGATTTGATACATATCAAAATCTAATACCTACCATACAGTTTAGTGTGATTCCCTCTTTTTAATGCATTTGATATTTGATTATGAACGAAGACAGCAAAGTGATGTATGTATGAAAAGGACAAAAATGATGTGTGAGCCAATTTGGTATAATGGTTAAGATATTAGGCTACAAACTAGTAAACTGTAAATTCTAATCCCACTTTAGGCACAAAACCAGCAGGGTGACTTTGGATCAGTCACCCTCTCCCAGCAAGTCCTAGAAGAAAGAAATGGCAAACTATTTCTGAAGAAAACTGCAATAATATGTCCAGAAAGTTACTAGGGCTTGAAGGCATCCCCCTAAAACAAAATTACCATATTTCATCAATATAATCCACCCTGATTGTTATTAATAGCTTTAAAATCTTGAAAATACATAAGAATGTATTGACTTTTCAAAATGTCTTATTTGACTACTAATGAAAACCATTTTGATTGTTTTTGAGGCAAAATGAAGAATGACTATTGTTGTATGCAGTTTGGTCAAGAACAGAATGTAGAGTAGAGTAGAACTGAATTGAATTGAATTGAATTCATCATTGGCCAAGTGTGATTGGACACACAAGGAATTTGTCTCTGGTGCATAAGCTCTCAGTGTACATACAAGCAACTAGTGATAAATCATGATCATAATCATAAGATACAATCATATATCATAAGATACAACACTTAGTAATAGTCATAGGATACAAAAGAAGCATTCAGCATAAATCATAGGATACAAACAACAAAGCCATAAGAAGCTAAGGAAATAGGTATCTAATAGGAAAGATGAGAAGGATAATCGTAATATAGCCCTACTAAGTGGTTTGACATTCCAGGGCACAAGACAGTGTTGAGGGAATTAGTTATTTAGCAGAGTGATGGCGTGGGGGGAAAAAGCTGTCCTTGTGTCTCGTTGTTTTGGTATGCAATGCCCTATAGTGTAGTCTTGAGGGAAGAAGTTGAAACAGTTTATGTCCAGGATATGAGGGGTCTGTAGATATTTTTACAGCCCTCCTGGCTCGTGCGGTATACAGGTCCTTAACGGAAGGCAGGCTGGTTGCAGTTATTTTTTCTGCAGTCCTAATTATCTGTTGAAGTCTGTGTTTGTGTTGTTTGGTTGCTGTGCCAAACCAGACAGTTATAAAGGTGCAAATGACAGAATCAATAATTCCTTTGTAGAACTGTATCAGCAGCTCCTTGGGCAGTCTGAGTTTTCTGAATTGGTGTAGGAAGAGAATTCTTTGTTGTGCTTTTTTGATGATGTTTTTGATGTTAGGTGTCCATTTCAAGTCCTGAATGACTTAAATAAGTGACTTCTTTTAGTTAAGAGAAAAGTTTTCAAAACCAATCTCCTTTGTAGTCCATACAAAGGTTGATGAGGAGACAGCATAAAAGCAGAACAATCAAGGTTGTGGGGATAATTGGAAATTCCCACCCAGTTAGAATGTGGCCAGGATATGTAACAGGATACAAAATACAAGATCAATAATGTGACATTCTTAAGAAATGGGGGAATGATCATTATATTTTAGAAAGTATAGTGATTATCTTCATATTAGAAAAATAGAAATGACTAGCTTTTTTCCTAGCCTGCCTTCTCTGTTATTGACTGTTTCCTATTTGTTAGAATAACTTCATAATTTACATGTTGTTCATGTTTTTGTAGGTACAGATATAAATTCAACAGTAATAGGTGACAGTGACCCAATTGATGAGGTGCAAGGATTTCTGTTTGGAAAATTAAGGTACGTCATTGTATATGTGGATAAGCCTGCTGAACTTTTTTTATATTTCCAAATCAAACATTCCAAAAAGTGGCTTGCAGTTCTGTTTTTCCAAAACTGAAACCTATAAGATAGTGGAAAGGTAACCTAAGTTCATATTGACCATAGCAATTGTTTGTTCTTTTGATGATTGAGATTGATTGTCTGATGTTTTTTGCCCTTTCAGGCAATCACATCCCCATTTGGAAGAAGAACTGAAAGAATTAAGAAAGCATCTTGTGGAAAGCACCAATGAAATGGCACCATTAAAAGTGTGGCAGTTACAAGGTAATCTGCCCTTAATAGATTTGTCTCTTTGGTGATCACATCCTTGGTTTGGAAATAGTTCTGTAACTTCAGCACAAAGTATTCTTGTGACAAGAAAATTATTCACATGTGCAAATGTATTTGGAAATGATGGAAGATTTGTTTCTTCTATTTACTGAAACTTTGCAGGAACTCAAAGCCAGCAGATATTGACAGACATGTGAAGCCATCTTAAAATGCATCTAGAATATGCTAAAATGGTTTAAAACATTTGAAAAACAGCTTGTTTGAAGCTATTGTAAAATGCAAATAAGAGCATGGATTATATAGGAATAGAAACAAACTTATTGTATAAGTTTGTGATATGTAAGTGGGAGACATGCAGATGTTTAATAAGGTGAAAAAACAACTTCAAGGCCAAGTTGTTTTTTTAACCTTAATAGCCAATTATAATTTGACAACAGCCATTTCTTCAATTAAGGTATTCAAGATGATGTCTGTAATCAAATTGATAAAATTTTTATTGTGAAGTTTGTTGTTCTATCAGAGAACACTTTGTGATCATAGTTCAATAAAACAACTTCAAAGCACTTTTCATTTATTAATTTGTAGTCAATTGGGATTAGGCAGAAAATCAGAAAATCCATAGATAAAAAATCCATAGAAAGATGGGGAACATCACAGAATTTATCTTTTAAATCCACATTAATACTTTATAGCATATAATATTGTTAATTGTGTTTATCCAAATGTCTTTAAGAATATAATTTAAACAGGTATTGGTATGCTTGTAAAATTGGGTAATATCTTTACTTTGGGTGGCCTTTTTGAGATAAAATTACAGTTTGCCTGTATTTTTTAAATACTTAAAAAAGTGAAATGATTAACCTATTAGCTTGATAGAGTGAAAGTCCACAAGTATGAGTCCATCAACCATGTGAACATTCTCATCAAACTTATATGTTTGATTAAAAGAATTAACTTTTGTTTGAACCAGTTGTTTTCATTGATAGATTTAAGTTTCCAAACTGCTGCTCGTATTCTGGCTGCTCCCACAATGGATGCTTTGACAGTCATGAAAGATCTGAGTCAAAATTTTCCGACAAAGGCTAGGTAAGTTGCTGCTTAGAATGAGAGGGCGACGAGTGTCAAACTTGATTTCATTGAGGGCCACATCAGACTTGTGTTTGACTTCGGGGGGGCCAGGGTGGGCGTGGCCAGCTCAACATCACTCATGTCAGGGGGTGCCTGTGATGGCCCGAACGATCTGCCAGCGAAAATAGGATCCCAAGCTCCGTTTTCTGCTGCAACGGCCTCCTGCAATCCTCTGCCAGTGAAAACAGAACTCAGAAGGGCTGCCTGCGGCCCTCCTGAGCTCCATTTTCTCTGGCAGAGTCACCACAGGCCAGTCCACTGTTTTCAGGGTGGCCCTGCGGGCCAGATCTAAGCACCCTGTGGGCTGAATCTTGCCCCCGGGCCTTGAGTTTGACACCCCTGACCTAGATAATTTTTATCCAGTCTCCAACTTTCCCCTTTTTAAGAAAGGTTATTGAGATTAGCTCACAGTTCCAGAGGACTCCTAGAGGGGCTGGATTATCTGGACTCTTTCTAGCCATAATACTTAGATGCACTTGTCAGTAAGCTTAATTTAGTAAAAGAAAAACTGAAATGGGACAATGATTTAATAGAGTGTTTGGCTTTTTGTAGGGCAATAACAAAGACAGTTGTTCCTTCAGAACTGAGGTCAGAAATTGAAGAGAACCAAAAGGTAAGAATATGTACATAGGGATATATTCATAGTTAAGTGGGAATATGTCTTAATTGAACATTAAGGTAAACTAGTAATCTGTTCGTGTACACTACAGTATTGCCAGATTCCTGTTCCCCCTTTCTGTCAAGGCAACTTTTTATACTGCTAAGTACTTTCAAGCAAATAGTTCTTTTAAGAATAGATTGTACTAATAAAATGTTTACTGTTTTTATATATAATTTTATATTTTTTAGATTTCTGCAAAGCTTGTTTGGATTTTAAAAAAGCAGAATAATTGCAGAGTATTTCTTTTCACACAAAAAATATTGCTCAGTGACATCAAATAGCTGTTTAACTTTTTCTAATATATGGATATGAGTTTGAGCATTTGTCATGTAAAAGCTTTTCTTCCCAGTATTATGGTATATAAAATCTAAATGTTAAATAAAAGTAAAATAAAAACATTTTGATTCCTTTTTCAAGAAACGCCAATTAAAAATATCTCAAACTGATATATAGTCATAGCTTTCTTTTTCCTGAAATGATGGTTTTCATTGATAAGCTCTTGTAAGACTTTGGACGTTTTGCTTGTTAACTTGGTAATCAGTTTTCTTCAGAGTATGTTGAAGTACATGCTGATTTCAGTTTATGTGAGCAATAATATGGGGCTATGATTACCTGAGGAGGAGAAATGCAGAAAGAGCTAATAATAGGGAGACCATGTGCAAATTTTGTCTTGGGTGAATGAACATTTGTTTATATTGCTATAGCTAAAATCTGCAGTATTAGGATGAATAGTATTGTTTCTTTTTTTGACTGTAAACAAACTTGGTTTCTGCATTGTTGTTAGTTCTAAATGCTCAAAAATATTGAGCCAATGTATTCATAACTAGTTTGATTCTAAATATTTATTTGGAGATAACAATTAAAGATTACTCATGAGAAACTTATATTGTACTACACAAAATGAAAGCTAGAAGATTTAGACATCTGTGTTATGAGTAGGTTTTTCTATTAGGTCATAATACAGAAATTGATGTTGTTACATTTGTGCCTTTAAATAAATTCCCCATGTCTGTCAAGATTTATGGTTCAATATGAACTGTTTCAGGATTAATTCAATACAGATCTAATTGGCAGAATAAATACTGTGAGCCCCTTTCCATCTATATATTTATAATCTGTCTCTTCAAACCAAAGCTATCTTTTGTCTGACAACTGTTGCCTAATATTTGTTTCATTTTTTGCCCTGTCATTGTGGGAACACAGACTGTGAAAAATACTATTTAATGAGCTCTCAAGAGTCCTATTCTAGAAATAGAATTACTCCAGAGGAATTGGATTGTCACAACACTAAGAAAATAAATGATGGGATAAACTTAAGATAACCTGATAAATAAAGCAGTCATTTATGATTGAGGACATTCTCTTTGACTTGCTTTAAATCAGCATCCACCCAACCTGGTACCATCCAGATAGAGTGGGACTGCAGCTCTTAAAATTTCAAGTCAGATGGCAGAAATATTGCTTTCTTTTTTTGCTTACTTCCCTTAAAAAGATGAAATATTATAGCCAAATTCATCATTTTAGCTGATTTAGCATGCATTTATTATTTAACTGCAATGACTATAACTTAGATTTAATTTAGCCATAGTATTAGATGTTGCCATCCATGAAATCCTTTATGTATGTGTAGAACACCTAGTCTTCGTGGATAAAACTTTCTTTTCAGGCAACCATTTTGCAATCATTAAGGCCTTTCAACTGTTGTTGAACTAGATCTTAAAGCTAGTTGTTATTGCTTTCCTTTTTACACTAAATCTCTACTCTGGTTATATTTATTTCAAATAAATATACATATTTATTTTTGTGACTCTATATTTAAAAGTTTAAATAAAAGTTGTATTTATATGCCCATGGGTAAGTAGATGATGTGTAGCCTTCTCCAATCTGGCAACTTGCAGTTATGTTGGGAGAGCTATAGTACAGTATTAATACTTCGGGAGAATACCTGGTTTGAAAAGGCTGAATTGAGTCTTCCTTCATCTTACTTTCATATGGGCATATAAATCAAAATCTTACAAATAATAGCAGTAAAATACATAGCAAAGAGGGAGTAGTTACCATGTTCTTTACAAAATGTTAAGCGCTTGATGCTGACATGAAAGTGAATCAGATTAGCTGCTCGCTTAAAGTGAAAATCAACTTGTGATTATTATGACTCACTACAGACAGCAAGACTATGCTTATTTTAAAATACATTCTTCCATTATTCTGTTTCTGCAGAAAGCCCAACTATTTATTTCACTATATATGATCAAAGCTGGTATAGCATATTGTCATTTTATTGAATAGTAGGAAAGTAGGCAAAATGAATTAACTCAAAATGGGAAGGTTAGCCCAACCAAACTCAAATCCCTCAGTGTGGATGAGAATTATATGTAAATGTATATATAATTTGACATCTTTATGGGTGAACAGTTTGAGAAAACAATATAAACATGGACAATTTCAATTCCTCAAATTGTATTGATGGCTTTCTTACATTCTTTTTCCAGTACTTCAAAGGGACTTTAGGTTTACAATTGGGAGATTCGGCCCTATTCATCAATGGACTGCATATAGATCTAGATACACAGGATATATTTAGGTATGAACTCTTCAGAATGTTCCTTCTTGCTTAGAATTCAGTATAATAATTCTAAAAGGCTAGAGTACATCAGTACACATGTTTTAAAATTTAATGTGATCTGATTTGTGATTTTTCTAGCTTATTTGATGTCCTGAGGAATGAAGCTCGTGTTATGGAAGGGCTGCATAGTTTAGGAATTGTTGGGCGTTCCATGCACAATGTGTTGAAGTTGAACATCCAGCCATCTGACTCTGACTATGCTGTAGATATCAGAAGCAGCGCAATTTCAGTAAGTATTGCTCTGATTACATTATGGTGATGCGATATGCTAGGAGAATTAGAATAAATTCTTTGTCCAGAGAATTTGCACTTCAGTAAAGAAGCCCTAAGAGTGGGCAACTTTGTTCTATATTTGCTGCATAGAATGTTAAGACAGAAATAGTGGGAAAACAATGCTGCATCGCAACATTATAATATTACATATGCAATAGTATTTATTCACACCCAACATTTTCATTTCATATCTACTGTATTTCATTGTTTCATTTAAGTATAATCTCTAAACATGATATTTAGGTAAATGGCAAAATTTAGCTCACTTTTCTCTAATTTAATAACTTCCAATTGGACTGACCTAAAATGGCCATGTTAATGGAAATATGGAGTTGTGCTTAAAGGATCTGCTTAGAAAAGCTAGTCTTAATCTTGGGAAATTGCTCTTTTTTAGTGGCTCAATAATCTTGAAATTGACAGCAGATACAATTCCTGGCCTTCCAGTGTCCAAGAACTGCTTCGTCCTACTTTCCCAGGTGTGATCCGACAAATAAGAAAAAACTTCCATAATTTTGTGAGTAATATTAGTTTACACTAACTGTATTCTAAATATCCAAGATAAGATGGGTTTATATTTGCTTATCTTTTGTGCTTCTAATAGGGCATTTGGATCAGATACTTCAATTTTATTCTGGGTGTTCATTGTATTCTTGAGGTTGATTATAATTTTAAAATATGACATTCTTTCATGAATCATCTGGCAAATTTGAGAGAATAGTTCATCCAATATTAACTTATGAAGCCAGATAAAACAAATGTTCATTTGTTCATTTGCTTATATAAAATATGTAGCTGAAAGGAGAAGATTCTTCTGCGTTTAGTTAATTATAGCTTTCTTACCCAAACTAGGATTAATAGTAAATTAGCTTCAGAAACTGTAGTTATCTCATTTTAATTCTACCCAGAGTTCATTGTTAGAGCTATCAGGACAAATCCTTGTCTACAAGGAACAGTATAAGTTAGGATTAACCATGTGGAGAAGGAAAAGTATATGAACTTGGAAGGAGATTGTGGTTGTTCAGGTCATGGATTTGTACATTGCTTTAATTTGTTCCTTGGACCTGCATGCTAAAGATCGAATTATTAGACAACTGAAGCCCTAATTTAAAAAGCTTTGGAATTTGGCCGCGCTTGGAAATAATTATATATTAGGCAGACCTATTTTAAATGTTATATTTTGGCTTGTTTGCTTTTGCTAGACCTAATTGTACATTGTATTCTTTCCGAAATATTGAATCAAATTCATATTCCTAATTTTGTTATACTTTCAGGTGCTTCTCCTAAATCCATCCCATGAGAGTTCAGCAGAATTGCTAGGTGTGGCTGAAATGTTCCTGTCTAACCATATACCACTGAGGTAAAATTGTAGCTTTTTCCATTCAGAACTTTTATGTTTATTTTTGAAGCTGAGTAATATTCTCATCTATTCTCCTTTTTGATCCTGAGAAAAGAAAACATTTCAGAATGTTGAAAGTCTCATTAGTATTCATGCAATCTTCCCACGTCCTTTTCCTAACCATCTGGGAAAAATGAAATAGAGCCCTTTTGAGTTTGTTGACAAATGTGAATTATATATATTAGAACATTTATATATATCAGATGCCCGTGCCTCACCATTTCTGTGTGTTGGTTTTGTTATTGCACTAGCACATGAGTTGGTCTGTCTACAAAGTTATCTATCATGTTTAAGAATGTTTATGATTATTTTTGAAGTTGAGTAATATTCTGATTGTTCCAAATTTTAGCTGTATATAACTTTCAGAGTACTTAACCTATTTAATAATAGCAGAGATTAAGTGGTTTGTTTATGCTTGGTAGATCCATAATCATTCCCATTTTCTTGATTGCAGTTAAGGAATGGACAGAATCTGCATTTACCAAAATGATGGACATTGCCATTGAATCATGTACCAAGTTCACACTTTCAATTTTTGAATATGGTTTAATCCTTCTTTTAAATAGGGTTGGCCTGGTCTTTGTAGTTGATAATTCTGAAGATGTTGATGGGTTACAAGATGCTGGAGTTGCTCTCCTTCGAGCATACAATTATGTGGCACAGGAAGTAGATACGAATTATGCATTTCAGACAATTATATCTGTGAGTAATATGTCCCATATGAATGTAAATATATTTCAAATACTTTGGCCCTTGGTTGTGATAATGAGAAGAGAGTTGTTTCTTTAGTATTATTGAGTTTGTTTATTATAATCAAATTTATATGACTCCCCATCTCACGGAAAGTGACTCTGGGCAGTGTACAATAATCTTAAAGTCAGTTTGTTCCTAAAGCCTATTTGTTTCTGAAAGATTTCCTTCTGAAAAGGCAAAGCATCTTTCTTTATTCTTCAGGATAAACTAGACTGCCTATGATTTGTCTAAGAAAAAGAGATGTAATATTACCCAATGCATCTTCATTTCTCCTTCTCATTCTGTAATTATATTGATACCAGTGAAGGACAATATATAGCTTTCAGGAAATTTGTTAGAATTTCTCTTTCAGTTTCCACTCTCTTTTCTCTTTCCTGAATTGCTGTTATATCTATGCTGAGAAGTTAGCTATCTCTTAGAGAAGACTCATATACAGAAGGGAATATTTCCATCTCTCCTAACTTTAATGGTGTTTATTTTCATAAATTATTGCCTTCTAGAGGCCCATTTAAATTAAATTAACTTTATTATCCCTTCATAAGGTTATACTAGACATACTAGACACCTTCTTCAGGGAAAAGTCAGAAGGAAAAATTGTTTCATCAATAAGAACCTATAAGAATTATAACAAGAACAGTGTTTAATGCATTTTAAAATGTGTGTTGCATGATACACTAATTTTGAGGGTTACACAATCTTCCAATAAATCAGGTTGTGTTACTATACAAAATATTGAACATATTTGTGAGGTTAAAAAGATACAGTACTCCTACACTGTCTTGTGTAGATATATATTATTGGGTGCGGGTGGGAGAGTGAGTAAAAACAAAGCACTAGAGATCATGGCCAGTTTTGAACTAGTTTGGAGGAAGAGGAAAAGTGATGCCAAGTATGTGTTTTAGGAGGGATGTTTCAGTAATATTCTGAAGATTGTGTATTTCATATTTCCTGTTACAGATGTATAATAAAGTGAATGCAGGAGAAAAATTGAAGGTGGAACATGTGATTAGTGTTCTTGAAAAACAGTATCCCTATGTAGAAGTAAACAGCATCTTAGGAATTGATTCTGCCTATGATCAAAATAGGAAGGTAAGGAATTCATATTATTGTTACTATTTATACTTTTTAACATCAGTATATAAAGCATACATATCATACTTCAGATGTATATGGAAGTATGGAAAGGAATTACTTTTATATGCCTGAGGTAGTATCAAAAATTAAAGTTAGTAAAATAATTTCCTGTGCAGGAAGTAAATTATAGGTACTTAGTGAAGATTATATCTTCATTTAATGATTATATATCAAAATACAGGTAGAATAAGAAGCAAGCAGTGCAACCCTTTTCCATTATTGAAGTTAGAAAACCAATGTGATAAGTTAATTCTATGCATGGTACTTGACACAAATATTCACCAAATGTATGCCCCTCCCCGATATGTCAGTATTATCCATGATGGTTGGGAATTCTTAAAATAGTAGTCCCATCACACCTGATTTAGGTGGAAGAAATCTGGGCTCTGAACTTTGGGGAAATTATTTTAAAAGTTTATTTTCATTATTATATCCCCATAGATCAGTGCTTTTCAAACTTGAGACTTTAAGATGTGTGAACTTCAATTACCAGAATTATCCAGCCTGCTTTTCAACTCATTTCTATAGATGATATTTCAGCACAAAAATCTTTTATCAAATAGGAGCTACTAATTCTACTGGCTATCTGGTCTACTTATAGAATATTTCTTCCAGATGTTTGCATTTAAATTAGATTGAATGGATAAATAATACTGCATAAATAATGTGTAAAGTACAGTAAGGATATTGTACTATGTTGGTATAGTTTATTCATAAAACCTATTAATGGAATATGTAGTAATAGAAAATAGGAAAGTCATTGTACTTTCTCTGTCTTCTTTGTATTTCAGGAAGGATATAGTTACTATGAACAGACTGGTGTTGGTCCTCTACCTATTGTGCTTTTTAATGGAATGCCACTTCAAAAAGAACAACTGGATCCAGATGAACTAGAAACAGTAACTATGCATAAAATCTTAGAAACCACTAGCTATTTCCAAAGAGCTGTGTACCTGGTAAGTTAGATTTCTGATTATCAAGAGTTTCAAGAAATTGATAAAATATTTTTGTGTTACAGCTTATTTTGTGTTCCTTAAAAGGGCTTTAAATCTAGATTTGTCAAGCAATCTTCACTGTACTACCAAATATTTTTAAATGGAGTATATACAATACTCCATGTATATTGTATATATACAATATACAGCATATAAAAAGTAGTTAATGTGGTATGAGATAAGCTATTACAGAAATAAATAAGCTTTTTAGTGGATGTACAGAAGTAACATAGTAGCAATCTTATAATGGTGGAGTACGACATGTAAATGATTTTTAATTTTTTAAAGAAATGATTTTTTTTATTATTCTGATTTTCCAAATAATTTCAGCATTTTGATTTTGATCTGTGTTTCAGGGTGAATTGTCCAATGATCAGGATGTAGTTGAATATATCATGACCCAACCCAATGTTGTTCCAAGAATCAACTCTCGGATATTGATGTCTGACAGAGAATATCTAGATTTAACTGCAAATAGTAAGGACAATATAAAGCATTTCTAATAAGCATGATTTGGAACATAACAAAAAATTCATTGTTTCACATAATGTTCATAAGTCTGTTCTGCTCCACCCCCCCTCCCTGTTCTAGTTTAATCATAAGGAGGCAATTGAAAGCATAACCCTCCTTTGTAAACCAATTGCAATTGTTCCTTTATTGTGAAAAACAAGAAATTTATTAGCTTGCACTATGGAATGTTTAGAAAACCCAGGATCATAAACCCTGGTTTATTGTTTAAACTAATTGTAGTTTGTCATAGATTAAATGAAATAACAAACAGGTGCTGTTTTAAAACAAAACTAATATTTACAAACTCTTATTGTAGTCATACTAGGTGAAGAGAAGAAGATATGTATGATTTCAGAGGGACCTAATATTTAGCAATGATACCAATAGTTGAACTGCAACGATACCAATAGTCTGAGCTTGGTTTTCTCTTGCAGATGTTTCATTATCCAACTAGGCAATATTGTCAGTGCTAGAAGAAGTGGGATTTGGTCTCTGTTTATATACAAGTGGCTTGCCCTGTCAGTGTTGGTAGGAATGTTCTTAGTGATTCCTTGATTAGACAGTTGTTTACTGTTAGCTTGTTTGTCTGAGTTGTATCCTATTCCCTGATTGTACTTATGATGTTATCTAGCTGGGTAATGAAATATCTGCAAGAAAACAACCAAGTTTAGAGAGCACCACATTTGGCAATGATTTAATATGACTTCTGAACCTAGGATCTTGACCAAGTTGTTACAATGACTCCATCTCTTGCACCTCATTGAAGCTGTATTATAAATGGGTGAATGGTTAGATTGAAAGCAGTAGAGAGTACTTGTAAAAGGAACAGAAAATAGAGTGGAAGTATGTGTTGTATATTTGTTTGTCTGCTTTGATGCAGTATTATGTATACATGTACAATCTTTTGCCTGTCAAGGAATGTATTATTAAAATCTTTATTTTCAAGACTCAAGAGGTAAGATTTCTTCTGTTTTAAAATAATTTTTATTAAAGAAATTTTTAACAGAATACCTCCTCAAATATGTAAGGGATGCAAATAGTTCCTTCATACATGCCTAAAAATATTTAAATGCACATATTGGGGGGGGGGGGGTTATTTCTTTCTTTCCTACATGAAAGTCTCTTCATATCAGCAATAGAATATCATGCAACCTTCAAAAGCAGCATTGGGAATTTGAGAAGATATTGAAAGAAAGCAGAGGACAGAAATATTTTGATGAATAATTGACAATTCCACCTGAATTGCAATAATTACAGAATGCAAATCCCTTACATATTTGAGGAGGTGTGTTTGCATAAAATGCATACTGTACCAAGATAGTTTTGATTTTGTCAGATCTATAAAATCAAACATTAAAATGTTAATATGACAATGCTTGTGCTTATAAATGGTTTGCTGCTAAGGTGTCTCATTTATTCTGCTTGCTCATGTTGTTAAATATTTCTCTTCTTGAGAGTTATCACAGTTGTATTTATTTTTTCTAGATAATTTCTATGTGGATGATTATGCTAGATTTAGCACCTTGGATTCCAAGGACAAGACAGCTGCTATAGCCAACAGCATGACTTACCTAACCAAAAAAGGTACAGTTATGAGTTATTTCTTCTTTGGGTATTGCATCTGATGAAGAAAATATTTATACCATATTGTGCACAGTTGTCTTTTGTTGAAAAGGCTAATGAAGCCTTAAAGGTTTTCTGGTAGCTCTTTATGGTAGTTTAAACCATATTCCCTCTCAATCTTCACTTACATTTTGTAATTAGCGGAGCAGAATATAATTTAGAATAATTTAGAAAAAAAAAAAGGTTCCATTTCAAGGTGAAATGATTTTCCTCTGACCTTTTGTCTGCTCTACCAGGGCTCCCCAACCTCTGGTCCGCGGACCACTACCAGTCCGCGGCCTATTGGGAACTGGGCCCCGCAAGTGGCAGGTGAGCGCGCAAGTACACAAAGCTCCATTTGTACAAGTGGCAGGTGTGCAGACAAAACCATTCCCTACCCTCCACGCCACTGCTGCTGCTGGTCCGCGGAGCCAGGAAGGTTGGGGACCACTGTGCTATACGATACTATTTTTTATTTTATTTTTTATTTTCTGCCACTTCTTTCCTGCCCTGCTATATTATGCATTTGTTTCTATGAATCCAACTGTGGTCAACTGCCAACATTGTTTATAAATAAGCGTTGAATTTTATCTGTATTACTCATGTTGGTTGCAATCATCATAATCTGTAACTGAGAAAAATAAGGAATACTGGGGAACCAATGCACATATAATAATTTTATGCCAGAGAAGCATAGCAGTTCTTCAGAAAAAAAATCCAAACTTCTTAAATTGACTCTGTTCACATTCTGCAATAAACCATTGCATGTTGTAAGCATGATATGCTGATTAAGCTACAATGACTGAGTTCACAGATTCTGTTAAGCCAAAATGTAGTTTGGATTTTGTGTGAATTTAATTATTTAAATTGTGAATAATATTGTAATATTATTGGTTAATAAACTAGTATGGCTAATTCAGCATTCATAGCTTAGGATAATATATATAAATCTTACCAGTTATTGTAGTTATGACACCTAGTAACCAAAGAAGATGATAGGTAATCTTTTTGCATAATAGAAATTATATTTACTGTTTATTGCTGATATATGACTCCACTTCCGTTCCCTTCCCATCCCCATCCGCATCCCCATCTCCATTCTATCCTGTCCTATCCTATCCTATCCTGAAATGTTTGATATTTTACATTGATATTTGTATCTGAGATGTTTCTGATTTAATTCTGTTTCCTACATCACCTTAAACATTTGAGGAAAAGTAGTGAACAAATTCAGTAGTCCAATTAAATTAATATGCACATCCAGATTTTTAAGTAGCAACTATATTAAAAATATTTCATCCAATGTCTAGGAAACACCATTTAAGTGTATGGGTATCCTCAAGTTTCTCTTATTCTCTCTTATTCTCTTACTGTTACTCCTTGAATGAGTTTTAGTAATGGAAGCTTGAAAATCTAGATGAGAATTGGGAAGTTGTTATTCCAAAATATTGTCTTACTTCCACGGTAGAAATCGGTTTAGGCCAGGGGATGTCAAACTCAATTTCATTGAGGGCCGCATGAGGGTTGTGTTTGACCTTGGAGGCCAGGGTGGGCATGGCCAGCTCAACGTCACTCGTGTCAGGGCGCCTGTGGCGGCCCAAGCACTCTGCAGGCAAAAACAGGCTCCCGTGCTCTGTTTTCAGCTGCTATGGCCTCCTGCAACCCTCTGCCAGTGAAAACAGATGGCCCTCCTGAGCTCCATTTTTGCTGGCAGAGGCACTGTGGGCTGGTCCTTCACTGTTTCCAGGGTGGCCCCATGGTCCAGATCTAAGCGCCCCATGGGCCGGATCCAGTCCCCGGACCTTGAGTTTGACACCCCTAGTTTAGGCCAATAACCTTTCAGTTTTATTTATGGAAGGAATAGTTCACGTTTAATTAAAGGAGCCAACTTTTTAGACATGATGGGACTGTATTTTTGGAGGGGTAGCTAGTCTCATCCAACAGAGCATGAAATTGACTGGCTAGCTTCAGATTAGGTTTCATTGCAGAAACTCTTCTAGTCACATTCTTCTAGCCTTGGTAAGACAATGAAACATCCCTATGTATTATTTTGTTCCTCTCAGACTTTAAATATCAAATATGGCAATAGTGGCTACTTATGATACCTCTGAAAGCTTCTAGTATGGTGGGCTGCAGATTCCATGCTAGATAATTGTTTAACAGAAGAACAAATGAAACAAGAAGCTTCTTTTAACATTAGGGATAAATATTCCTGCAAATTGTTACCAATATTTCTGGCAAAGGAAAGGCAACAATTTTGTTTGCTTTCTTTGGGAGAAAAGAGCAATTTAGGCTATTGTCTTTCTTCCATCTGAGGGAGAAAAATAATTCTAGTAAAAGAAGTTCAAAAGTGCAGCTAAAAAGAACAGACCTTAGAAGTCAGGTGCTGGTGCTGGTAGGGAAACCTGATTTCAAATCAGATGTGATACAATTTTGAGATACGGAGTTTTATTTTCCTTTTGCTAGAAACAAAGTCATTCTTACTTGATTTGCATTTGAGTTGGTTATAAGGGTACTATATACCCTACAATGGCTCTGGGATATTTAATGAGGTCAATTCTGTAAACTAATTTTATGTTTTTCCACTCTTTCCTGTTTTACTTTTGTCAGGAATGTCCTCCAAGGAAATTTATGGTAATGAACTTGAGTGTTTCTTTTTCTCTCTCACACTTTTATTACTAATTTTAATCTTTTAAGGAATGTGGTCTTTAAGTCTTACTGGCTTAGGACTTATTGTGAATGAGAAATCATTGCATATTGTTTTTAAGAAATCTTTGAATAACAATTTGAATGAATAGTATTCGTATAAATATTAATGTATCTCTTAACTTTCTTGCAGGTTTTCTATATTACTTTTTAAAAATATTCTGAAATTAGTGGTGTAATAATAACTTCATTAGAATAACAACTACATAAGATACCACATGCACATGCTTATTTTTCACTCTTTGCAAAATAGGCTTGATTTAAAATAAGTAGTATTCTTCATAAATACTAATACCCCAGTGATTTTGAAATTGTCTAAAAATTGCTTTCTATGCATTGCCCATGCCCAATGTGTGCATTATGCATTATGACAGGATTGTATTCAATTTTCTTCCTTTTATCTTTTTCTTACACAGATGATACTTTTGTCAGGCCAGTGACATTTTGGATCGTTGGAGATTTTGATAAACCATCTGGAAGACAATTGTTATATGATGCTATCAAACACCAAGTATGCAACTAACAATCTTCATCGAAAAACTGGGAGAGGGGGGAGACTGAGTTTAACACTTGTTTGATTTTGGAAGATAGATAAGATAGACAAGAAAAACCGTTAGGTTTTTATATTTTCAAATGGGGACTGCCCTGTGTGGGGTCTCAAAAGCTCTCCTTGGGTGGAGAGGAATTATCAAACAGCTGGTCTACTCATCATGCCAGTTCTTCATTCTGCCATGGTCATTGGCTCCATTTTTCAGGACTGTCTCCAATCTTCCATTTCTTCTTACTAGTTTTTAGGTTTTTATCCATTTTTTAAATAAATAACTCAAGGCAGTGAACATACCTAATATTCCTTCCTCCTGTTTTCCCAACAACAATAACCTTGGTGAGATGGGTTGGGCTGAGAAAGAATGAAGCCTGATGTAGAGTTGCCCATAACTGCACCTAAGTGTTGCCACATACCTAAGAGGTTGATGGATAAGCCTAGATTGCAGATGGCTGCAGACGGGCTGACACACATATCTCCTAAATCCCAAATGTGTGTTGTGTGGAGGTGCGCGTCCTGTTTGACTGGCTGATCTGACTTTCTCTTTGAGCACCTCGTAGCCAGAATGTTAACATTTGTAAAAATATAAATGCACATTTGCACCTACGCAACCATCCCTGAACTTCAGACGCACATGTTCCCTGATGTGCAGTGATGTAGAAATCTAATCCAGGTTTAATTGGCCAAAGTCACCCAGCTAATTTTCATTCCTAAAGTGGGATCAGAATTCACAGTCTTCTAGTTTCTGGGTCAGCGTTTTAATCACTATATTAAACTGGCTTGTGATCTCTGTTAAAAAAAAAAAGCTGACTTGCTGGTTGTCACAGCTCTTTCTTTCTTTCACTAAAGAACTGTAAAATAACATTTTAAATCTGCATTTCATTTTCTTCTGTAGAAGTCCAGTAATTTTATTCGGATTGGTGTGATTAACAATCCCAGTGAAGACCCAGCAGCTGAAAACACAATCATTGCCAGGGCCATATGGGCAGCCTTGCAGACACAGACATCAAACAATGCCAAAAATTTTATCACAAAATTACTCAAAGAGGAAAATGCAAAGATGCTGGAGGCTGGAACAGATATCACAGAATTTGCTGTTGGGGTAAGTGTTGAAGATGGCTTTTTTACTGTAAGATAAAACAAACACAGCAATAATAGCAAAACACAGCAACATTCTTTCTAAATTCCAGCTTCCTTCTGAAGTAACCAGACAGCATAAGATTCATCACATTGTCTTTTAATGAAATATTTCCTGCCTCCCCTTTTTAGGGTATGGAAATCGATACATTTAAAGCAGCCTTTGAAGCTCCTGAAGTGGGTTTTATTCTTTCACATGCTGTGTACTGCAGGGATGTTCTTAAACTGAAGAAAGGACAGAGAGCGGTGATTAGCAACGGAAGGGTGAGCAAATTATATTTATAAAATGAGTAAGGCTTTACTTGCAGATGTCTTTGGTCCTAATGTAGTACTTTTCCCCCCCTCTACACAACAGAATGCTAATTTTGGATTCATTTTAATGTAAATCAAACTCCTGACCATAATTTTAAGTCCTTTTATGGGGACTCTAAAAAGATGATAAAATGAGCTTCTTAAAACAGAATTATTATGTATATTTTTTGCTACAGTGTACATTTATCGATTTTCAACTGTGAATCTTCTATCTCTGAACTTGAAGTTCTGATGGCCTGTTATTATTTATTCATTTATTTATTAGATTTTTACTCCACATAATCTTACAATCTCTTGGCAACTTACAGCTTTTAATACAGAAATATAACAAGAGATCTAAAACCCATAAACATACAAAGCCTAACAAAGAGGTGTTACAAAACCAAATTTCGTTTGGAAAAATTAAGTCTTGAACATCTTTCAGAAGGTGGTCAAGATTGGAACAGCTTGTCAGAGTTTGTTGCAAAAATCAAATCCACGAAGTACAGACAGGCAGACTACTCTGACAAGCTGTTACCCCAAAACCTTTTGAAAAATTCAGCACTAGCACCAAAAAACACTTCTGAGTTTACCTCTCCTGATCTCCAAAAATTGGGGAACAATCAGCTGCTTCTCTCTGCATGAGTGTAATAATCAAACCAGTTTTTATAGGCCAATATGTGGTGGTGTAATCTGTGCTAATATGTTCCAACTCCAGCTTGTTGGTGATTATTCAAAATAGGTTTACAATAGCATTTATCTTAGAATATGTTGTCCTGCATAACTCCTTTGTGATACTAAGATTTGCACAGAAAGAACTTAATAGACTGCTATAAAGCTGAAGGCATCTCCCTCCCTCCATCCTTATACTTCCAGTTTTGAAATACTTTTCCAATGAGGCAAATTTGGTTCTCCCTCAATTATTTTCCATTCCAGACAAACCTATCTTATTTTCCCAGGCATTTTACCTTCTCTTTTTGTGCTGCAGAGTACTTACAGTATGTCCTACTTTCCATACTAACAGCAGTTTAAAGTGCTTGTATTATTTTAAGCTACGGTAGGGTTCATTTATTCTGCTGTTCCCAGCTTCAGTCTTTAAATGTTTAAAGTTGTGTATTGAAATTACAGCTTAACATCTAGCAGTGAAATGTTTCGGTTTTTTTTTTACTAATAATAGTGTGCAGTAAGCATTCAGTGTAGAAGTCTATGCAGATTCTCAGTCATCCAGGTTATGGTTGTCCCAAAGGCGCTTTTTCAAGAGGCAGCTGGACTTTGGTTTTTCTTTGAAGACGTTTCGCTTCTCATCTAAGAAACTTCTTCAGCTGTCTTGGATAAGAAGCGAAACATCTTCAAATAAAAACCAGAAAGTTATCTTTGGGACATTCAATGTAGAAATATTTGCTTATTGTGAAAGACTACTAAGGTAGTTAGCAACAATTAGCAACAAACCCAAAATAAAACAATTGGATCAAATAATCAAGCAGCACATTGATCCTACAGGCAGTAAAAGTTAGTACAACCTCAAATGTCAATTTGCCTAATACTAAGAGAAACTGAACAAACATCTTGAAAGAGAATATTCTTATGCCTAGGTGGCATAATCAGAATGGCCCTGTTTCATGTGAAATCTCACCAGATATGACACGGTAGTACTGATACCGATCTAAATGAAAGATTGCCATTTTTTACTGTTCAAAAAAATTTGCAGTTTATTGTATGTGTTGTATTCCCAATGGGAATGCATGTTAAGATACTGTGCATGTTGCAGGATATGTCCGGTTCAGATTACTTCGTAGTGATCATGATCATACCATTTCATCTTCATTTCAGATTATTGGTCCATTGGAAGCTGGGGAGCTTTTTAACCAGGATGACTTCCACTTGCTAGAAAATATTATTGTAAAGACATCTGGGCAGAAAATAAAATCTCATGTACAGCAGTTAGGAGTGGAAGAAGATCTGTAAGTAAAAATTGAGTAGGTTATAGAAAGGAAGTGAAATTCTTCACTGAGCTCTGTTGGTGGTTTCAGTGTTTATAGAATACATAAGAGAGATTCTTCCTCTGTCACGCCACCCTCCACATAATGGTACTAGTAATTGTGTATTAAAAACAGAAGAATAGTATCTTTGGCAAAACCAGGGCATATTAGGTAGAAATAGAATGGTATATTCCAAATTTATTTTGCGGATACAGACATTCCTTTAAAATCCAGGTGATTTTAAATGTAGAGAGATTGTATCATAAGATTTTAACTTATATTGATTCTGTTACTTTTCTTTACATTTTCCCTAGTAACACAATATCTTTAATGTGTTAGGGGGTATTATAGTTTGTCTCCCATTCATAGTATTTCGAAGAACACTTGACTGAAAATATTTAAACCTTATTTTATAATAGTACTATATGAGCAGATAGTATAAAACATGATACAGGTAGTCCTCGACTTATGACCATGATTGAGCCCAAAGTTTCTGTTGCTAAGCAAGACAGTGCCCCATTTTACAACCTTTTTTGCCACAATTGCTACGCAAATCACTGCAATTCTTAAGTGAATCACGCAGTTGTTAATTGAATCTGGCTTCCCCATTGACTTTGTCAGGTAGGGTTAGAAATGGTGATCACATGACCCCGGGACAGTGTAATTGTCGTAAAGACATGCCAGTTGCCAAGTGCCCAAATTTTGATCACATAACTCTGGGAATGGTGCTGCAACAGTCATGTGAACACCGGTGATAAGTCTCTTTTCAGTGCCGTTGTAACTTCGAATGTCCCTAAATGAATGGTTGTAAATTGAGGATTACCTCCACATTGCTTCTCTTTGAAAAGCAAATGAAAAACAACTTCACTCTTATTTACAGAATGAGTCTCATCTGGGATCCTTAGGGCTCTCTGAGCTTGCTTGTTTTCTTGCAGACCTCAACTATGTAACTTCAGCGCTAATTTAGATGTTACCTAGTTTAGGTAATGAAACATCTGCAAGAAAATAAGCAAGCTCAGAGAGCATCAAGGACCCCTCATGTCAACTCTGAGTTACAAATATTCTCCGTTATGAGTCTCATCTCTTATTCTCCCTTTGCCTTGTAGCTTTCTGGTTTGCATGAAGTTGATTTTTTTATCTGCATTCTAATGGAACAGTAGATTGTGGCTTCATTCTTCTCCTGGTCCTTCCATCCTCCAGTATCCCTGTGTGCGCCTCCCAACCCCAGCAAGGGAAATGAAATAGATATCTCTTGTAAGCAAGCAAAAAGAAACAGCTAGTTGCATTTAACCCGCAGGATTTCATATATGGTCTATTTTATCATTTGCAAAAGCAGCACTTACAATTTGTTTGTTTTTTTGTTACTACATCTCATCAAGTGACCTTTTTAAGGATAATAACATTGGAAGGAAACATTGGCAGGATGGTCTTTTTCTCTTTCTTCAGTGCAAGTGACCTTGTCATGAAGGTGGATGCTCTTCTGTCTGCACAACCAAAGGGAGAGGCGAGGATTGAATACCAATTTTTTGAGGACAAATACAGGTAAAAATAATCTGCAAGAGTGGTTCTTAATTAGTCTTGTCTGTCTGCCAAGAATAATATGCACTCAGGTTCTGTAAAATATGAATAATCCTGAAAAGATTTCATTCATTAGAATTTCCATGCATGTTTTCTTCAAAAAATGTTAAGGAAGTATTTAAAAGATAAAATAGTAACAGATTATATGTACACATGAGGTGACTCTTTAGCTGTTCTAAAAACAGAATTCATAAATGTTTTAGACTTTTGCTGATATTTCTGTCATAGACTAAATACAAACATCAAGATTGCACATATTGTATGTAATTTCTTTTTCTTTTTTCTTTTTCTAGTGCAGTTAAGTTGAGACCAAAAGAGGGAGAAATATATTTTGATGTTGTGGCTATTGTTGATCCCGCGACTAGAGAAGCACAAAGACTTGCTCCATTGCTTATGGTGTGAAATTATTATTATTATTATTATTGTTGTTGTTGTCGTCGTCATCATCATCATCATCACTATTGTATTGTTGTTATTATTATTATTATTATCTCTTTTATTCTTTAAACACGAAATTCAGTCAACTGAACACTTAAAAATGTATCACAAATATCATTGACTAGTGCTGATGGTTGATATGGGTTGCTGCCAGCATCGTATTATTTTTTTCATCATCCTATCCTATTATTATTATCTCTTTTATTCATTAAACATATCCCGATGATGATGATGATGATTTATATTGGTAACTGCAAAATGTTTGGAATATTTTGGGTAGTTGTGGATATTCCTTCTTTGACCAGTAGAGGAAATAAGCTGCTCATTTTACAAACAATGTGTGAAACCTATTGTAAAAGAATTCACCCTTAACATGCAAAATATAGGTAGTCCTCCACTTACAACAATTCACTTAGTAACCGTTCAAAGTTACAATGGCACTGCAGAAAGTGACTTTTGACCATTTTTCACACTTACGACCATTGCAGCTTCCCTGTGGTCATGTGATCAAAATTCAGACACTTGACAACTGACTCACATTTATGACGGTTGCAGTGTCCCGGGTCATATGATCACCTTTTGCAACCTTCTGACAAGCAAAGTCAATGGGGAAACCAGATTCATTTAACAACCGTGTTGCTAATTTAACAACTGCAGTGATTCACTTAACAAATGTGGCAAGAAAAATCATAAAACAGGGCAAAACTCACTTTACAAATTTCTCACTTAGCAACATAAATTTTGGGCTCAATTGTGGTCGTAAGTACCTGTATGCTGGCACTTGTTGAAACATTTTCAAAATATACTATTATCTTACCTTATCTTAGTTTTTTGTGAGTAATAATAACTTTTAAGAACACACTTGTAAAGCTTTAAACAAAAAGACTTAAGATGTTAGATTTTAAAAGCATTATGGGAAATACTGCAATACATAATTCATGACCTGTGCAAATCCTTGGGAAGAAGTGTTTTATTAAGTGCAAGGGTGCATATGACACACGTCAAATAAAAAAATAAAACAGATGTACCTTTCTCCAGATCCGACTCTCTGTGTTTTAAGCCAGAGTCTATTCTGCACATCTGCTTCACTTAACTGAGGGAAGGGAGAAGAAAGGAAGAGAAGCCTGAGCATGCACACACATATGGAGGCAGGAATTAGTTTATGAAGCAGCTGTGTGAACTTTAAAAAAATGTGCAGCTGTTTTAGTGATTCAGTTGTGCTCCTTTATATTGCACAGCCCAAGAAGATAAGAGATTTGAATTAAATTGAACGCATTTAGACAGCACTTTGATTTGTCAAGTAACTAGCTTTTAAGTGTTCTTATGTTAGCTATATGTGTAATATCTATTAACAAATTTAATAAGTTCTTCCCCTACATCAAATATGAGGGCATTTCAATGTTTATGAGCTAGTAGAAAGAATATTATGGATATGAGAAAAGGAAGAAACTGCAAAAACTTTGTACTTTAATTGTATTTAGATTTATTTATTTATTTATTTATTTATTTATTTATTTAATGAGATTTATATGCCGCTCTATCTCCAGCCGGACTCAGGGCGGCTCACAATAGTAAAAAACATCTAATGAAAAAGTGAAAAAGAAATTAAATCCAAATCTCATTTACGTGTCCTTTTCTCTTGATTTAGGTATTGAACAAACTCATAAATATGAACCTCAGAGTTTTTATGAACTGTCAATCCAAACTCTCTGACATGCCTCTGAAAAGGTAACGAATAATAAGCTAAGTCAAATGTAAAGGATAAAATGTTATGCTAATGTTGGAAAACTGCAGGCTGCAGCTAGTTATTAATTTCATTTTTATTAAGTTTATTAATTTCATTTTTGTTTTCACTCTTTCACTGCTGAATGATTTGTCTGATGTTAATCTTAACACCAGAATTAACATCAGAGAATCAAGCAATAAACAACAGTCCAATGAACGAACTACCAAGGGGTTCACAATTCCCTACCCCCACCAATACTAACAGCTACTATATATAAACAGAGTAGCAAACCCCACCCCCTTCTAGGATGAAGAGGTTATCTAGTCTGGTAATGAAATGTCTACAAGCAACCAGCAAGAGAGCAAATGTTTAATACTAAAACATTTAAGTGTTTGTCATCTTTATCTCTTAGCTTTTATCGCTATGTTCTGGAGCCAGAAATTACTTTTTCAGCAGAAAAACATCTTATTCCTGGACCAGCTGCCAAATTCCTGGATATGCCTCAATCACCATTATTTACTCTGAATCTAAATACTCCAGAGAGCTGGATGGTGGAGTCAGTAAGAGCATCATATGACCTTGACAACATTTATTTGGAGGAGGTAAATTTATTAATATGCATTCAAGTTTTAGAGAAGGATAGAAATATTCCATTTGGAAAATAAAGCTTTCAGCTAAAACTTTTTAGTCAACTAACTGAAGATTAAAATCTGCACTGTCTTAACCAGCATGATGATTTGGAAGATAAGATGCATATAATTTATTTGTTTTTATCTTCAAGTAACTAGCTTTTAAGTTTTCTTATGTTAGCTATATGTGTAATATCAATTAACAGATTTAATAAATTCTTCCCCTATAGCAGTTCTTCCCCTATAGCAAATATGAGTGCATTTCAGTGTTTAAAAATATATTCTGATTTTTTTTGTTTGTTTCAAGGACTTGGATTTTTCCATTATAGAATAGGCTTTTCAATAAAGTTATTTTTTAATGCTGTAACAGTAACAGAGTTGGAAGGGACCTTGGAGGTCATTTAGTCCAACCCCCTGCTCACACAGGAGATCTGTACTAGGGATTCAAACCGCTGACCTTTCTGATTGACAAGCTCAGTGCCTTAGCCACTGAGCCACCTATCAGAGGTCTTCTACTCCAACTTCCTACTCAGGCAGGGGACCCTAAACCATTCTGGACAAATGGCTGCCCAGTCTCTTCTTAAAAGCCTCCAGTGATGGAGCATCCAAAATTTTTGAAGGCAAGCAATTCCACTAGTTAATTGTTCTCGTTAGAAAATTTCTCCTGTGATGTTAAATAGCAAGAAGATAAGTGAAGCTGGCAAACTATGAATGCTAATTGTTAAATAAACTTAACAATGGTAATTTGGACCAGCAACTCCATTGTTAAACAAGTCAATTATAAAATAGATATCATGAGTGCCGATTTATGACAGCAGTTGTGGCTGGCACAACTGTTAGACAAATCCTGCATGATTGCAGCATCTTGCTGTCGCATGATCTCCATTTATGACTCCTGCCAGTTCCCCATTGACTTTTCTTGTTGGAAGCCTACAATGAAGGCAGCAAAAGGAGATCATATGATTGCAGAGTGCTGCTACCATCATTCAGCGAAGACTACGTATGTCGGTAGGGTCTCTTGAAGCATTTTCCAGAACAATTATTCCAACTTTCTAGTCCCCAAATGAGCTGGCATTGCAAATTCCAAAATTCTTTACCTGGCATAATTATTAATCCCATTTGCTGGGAATTTGGGATATTGTAAAGTCCAGTATCTTTGAAGAATATATAGTTGTGTAAGGCTGTCTTAGTAAGATAGTTGCAGATTCTAGAATTGAAAAAAACCCTGTATTCATATAACAATAGAACATAGCATATGTTACGTTAGAGTTGTCTCCAGGTGAGCTGGCTGTCATATAAAATTAATAAAATAAATAAAAATATCTGTACCTCTTTTAGTGGTAGACATTTTCTTACAATGCAGGGTTGTGAATATTTGGGGTATATATTTCTGGGTACAAAGCTAACAAAAGAATAGTCTTCTTAGTTGTAGATATGAAGCCTGGAATATCGCATTATCTAAAATTGTAAGATAGATTTATTTATTTTACTTTTCCTAATTTTTTTTTTAATTTTTAATTTGATTTATATGCCACCCTTCTCCGGAGACTCAGGGTTGTTTACAAAGCGTTAAGCTATAGCCTTCATACTTTTGTATATTTATACAAAGTCAGCTTATTGCCCCCACAATCTGGGTCCTCATTTTACCTACCTTAGAAAGGATGGAAGGCTGAGTCAACCTTGAGCCTGGTGAGATTTGAACTTGCAATAATTGCAGGTTGCTGAATGTTAATCACAATGCCTTAGTCTACTGCGCCACTCAGGCCCCCTCCTACTTCAGCTGTAGTTTCTTGATGCTGATCATTGTTTTTAATTATTAAAGCTTTTGAATGCTAAACTAGTGGTTATTTCTTTTACATAGGTGGAGAGTGTAGTGTCAGCCGAGTACGAATTAGAACACCTCCTTTTGGAAGGGCACTGCTATGATATCACTACAGGGCAGCCTCCTAGAGGTCTTCAGTTCACTCTTGGAACATCAACAAACCCTGTTGTTGTTGACACCATTGTCATGGCCAATTTAGTAAGTGACTGACCATCTTAATGAAGTGTAATAGAATGCATTATGAAATAGATTTGTAAATGTTTAACACATATGTCAGACAGTTTTATAAAACAAGCAAGCCATTTTCTGGAATCCAAAATTCAGAATAGCCAATGTTCCGCCTTATGTCTTGCATGTAAACAGATATGCCATTCTCTTGTTTTATTCCTAGGCAAGTAATCACCTAAAGAGGAAAAAAAACCCATTGCCCCTTGACTTTCACAAAAGTTTTTATTGTGGCTTTTGCTCAGCCAGAAACATAAACGAGAGGCTAGGTTGAGTTAAACATTAAGCATTTAATGCTTAAATAATAATTTAAAGATTTTTTGAAATGGCTTTTTTTTTTAAAAAAAAGCATCTTGCAGTCATAACATAGAGAAAAATAATCTAATAATAAAATACAATTCAAGATAGTAAATTACCCAGCTAGAATCTCTCACAGCATTTTAGCCTCTTTTTTTTAAAAGAATCTGGGTGAGAATAACTGGTACTCTCTTGAGATCTTGGGAATGAAGGAATTTATATTTGAATAAGTATCTTTAAATTCACTGGAGAAAGCAATTGTGTTTGGAAGAGTTAGCGGTAAAAGGAAACCAGGCTGCCAAAGAACATGGTAGCTGGACACCATCAAAGCTGGTACCAGCCAGAGCATAGAACTCAAAGAAGTAGTGCAAGATTGAAAGATGTGAATAGACCTGGCCTATAGAATTGCCAAGAGTCAGACACAACTGAATGGATAACATCATCATCTATCTATAAAATAAATATGTTGGGATTCACGATTGAGTAACATCTGATAAGTATCTAGTTGGTATATACATTTGGTATTAATTCTTAAAAGTATTTACAGCCCACCGTCTTCCTTTATTTCTGAAATGACTGGAACATCAAGATATAAATAATAAAAAATACAACAATTTTGTTTGCTTGTATTTTGTATTGAATCTTATCAAACAAGAATATCAGCTTGCATTGCAAATTATAATTTTAATGTGAATATAGTAGGAATGATCCAGCATAAAGATATTTCATTCTAGTAGATATACTAGGATAAGAAAAAAAAGTGAGCTATAAATATGTATATGTTCTCAATCCTGATCAAGATATGCTTTGTAATTATATTTTTTTAAATTTAAAAATCTTAAAGAGAGAGAAAAAAAATGCAAAGCTGGTACATTTCTAGGGTCAAACTTCATCTTTTAGGGATGTAAGAATGTTTTTCAAATGTAATTTTCCCATATATACTGTAGTTCTAAGCATCTAGACAGCTCCATTCCCAACTGGTCACCTTAATAGGGTAACATTTGTAAATCATGCAATTCTTTGTAGGATCCTTGAGATTTTATGAAAATCCTGTAATTCTTTTCTAATCTTTTTTCTTGTGTCAGTTTCAGATTATATTTTATTATCCGGTATCAAACAATATGTTATTTACGTTACATACATACTATATGAATGTCTAGGGTCTAATTAAAGCTTATTGATAGGATATTTTAGACATTGGAGGCTGGTATCCATTTGTATTAAGGTCGTAATATTTTCTGTGCAATGAATAATTAAAAGATCTGTAACATGCCAAGTTTACTGTAGTGGTTAAGGTACTAAGATAGAAACTGGGAGACATTAAGTACAACCTTAAGCCAGTCATTTTCAGCTCTAGGAAGAGGCAATGGCAAACCACTTAAGAAGAATTTTGCCAAAGAAACTGCAGGAACTAGTATTCAGGACACAAAAACTGACTCAAAAGCACACGTGTGCACACACAACTTGCCAAGCGAAATCCAGCTGAATTAGGCATCATAATGGGAAGTTTGGTACTTGGTAAATTGCCTGAGGTCAACTAGAGTGTTTCTTTTCCATTTCCCTTTCTGCTTTTTAGGGATATTTTCAGTTAAAAGCCAACCCTGGTGCCTGGTTTCTGAGGCTCAGAAAGGGAAGGTCTGATGAAATTTACAAAATTTACAGGTAGGTTGGTAAAAATCATGATTCTACTTGTTTGTTTCTAAACTCTGTAGGATATAGCCATTTCATCAAGATGGCATTGAGTTATTTATTTAATATGCGGTATTTCTATGCTACCACAATAAAAATAAGTCTTGTTAGCAAGAGTTAGCAAAAATTTTATATAGAGTTTTTCTAAATAGAAAAACCCCACCGTAAAATATCCACTTAAAAAAACCCACCACAATGGCACTATAACAAATCAGGGAAAGGATCTTGGAAACAGCTCAGTCTTCAAGAGTTTTTTGAAAGTCCAGCAAAGAGAGAGCTAGCCTGATTTCCATAGGGAAGCAGTTTCAAAGAATTGGCACTGCATTAGAAGAACCTGGGTGGTCTTATGAATTGGCACATTAAGAGTCAGGTTGGCTTCATTTCACTTCCCTAATTAAATCATTGGACAGTTTTGAATTTGAAAACTTCTGAACTTAAAATGCCTCCTTCCTTTCAGTTTAGAACAGCTGTTCCACACTTACTAGAAGTCCTGTGATACCCCAACTATTCCAGAAATGCCCTGAAGTTAAAACGGCTCTGAGTTTTAAAGCTTAATTTCAAGCTTTAAACAACTATTCTGAATTCAAAATAAGAATATTTCTTTCTCAGGATTTTGAAATATTTTAAGCAAGTTCATTTGAACTTTAAAACTTTTACATTCATCAATAGTCAGGTTTCTTTTATTTTATAAATAAAATTTATATGAAGGTATATATCCATAGTTGGATTAATATGATTCTGAAATAGAATTTGGGAAACAAACTATTTGAAGTAAAACCAGTTTTGAGACAGATTTTGACAAAGCAGAGAAAAGTGGCAGCAAAATAGTGATTACAAAGCTAATATTTTAAATGTAATTAATTTTTAGTCATGATGAGACAGATTCCCCTCCAGATGCCAGTGATGTTGTCGTTGTTATCAACAATTTTAAAAGCAAAATTATTAAAGTGAAGGTGAGTTTGAAAAGGATGGTAAAGTACTATTTTCAACAAGATTTTCCTTATATGTTTCAAAAAATATTTTTATATACTGGTATAATTTGTAATATAGTTGAAACCCCCCCAGGATATTAACAATGTTAAAAGAATTCTTTGGAGTTTTGTATAAATATACTTAAGCTAATTTACTATTTTCTCTTTGTCAGGTTCTTTGTGTTCTCTGAGTTTAATTTTCTTTTAGTTTTTTTAATGACATTTCATTAACAGATATTTCTGCAAGAAGAAAAAGAAGCTCATAGATCACTAAGAACCCAACAGTTCAATCCTCGGCACATTATATTGTCCTTTGTATTATGTCTTTGTAGGTTCAAAAGAAGCCAGATATGCTAAATGAAGATTTACTTAGTGATGGTACTAATGAAAATGAGTCTGGATTTTGGGAATCTCTGAAATGGTAAAGATACTTGCAAGTCTGTCACTGCCTCTTGAATTTCCTGGACCTAATTCCTTACAACATAATTTTAGGAATATTTGGAATCAGTTTATATTATTTTATCAATATGTTTCTATTAAAGCCATAATACCACTGTTTGCAATAATGACTAGTAGTTAATAGAATAACATAACATGAAAGAAACCTTTTTTTAAAAAAAATTGAGCATTGCAAAAATTTTTTCCCCTTGTTTTAGGGGGTTTACGGGAGGCCAGAAGAAAGAAGAAGTGAAACAGGATAAGGAAGATGTGATCAACATCTTTTCAGTGGCATCGGGGCATCTATATGAGAGATTTCTTCGGTAGGTCTAGAATTAATTTTACTCAAAGTGTAAAATGCTGCTTATATATGGACATTTGCAGGATTTTTTTGTTTTCTTCATTTATTAGGTTTTGGAGTTTATTTTACCCAAGATTCATTCTGATAAATAAGAGAATAATTTTACAATTATGGATGAGTACCATTGTAGAATTATAAGGAACAGTCTGTTTCAAAAAAGATCCAGAGGAAAAAATCCACAGCATCCATAGAAAGATTGTTGTACAGATGTTACCATCAAAAAGTTTTTCCTTATATTTAAATGAAACCTATATATCTGCAATGTATACCTCTTCATTTTGACTCCTAGTTTCAGTGGCAGTGGAACATTGCTTCTCACCATTTTCCCTGTGGCACCCTTTTAAGAACTGAAACAACAATATTGTATAGGTTTTATTTTAGTATGATCCATATCAACATTGGCTTTTCCTGTTTCCTTAGTACTATGGCTATGCTCTTTCCTAGTTTAACAGTTTCGTGCTTACACTTGAATGAGGATTTATTTTAGATTATTAAGACATTAATTCTGCACTCACTCATGTGCTTTTGTTAGGTGGTGATGAGAAGCTTTAAGACGCCGACTGTTCATTTTTAACATACATACCGTATTTTTCGGAGTATAAGACGCACTTTCTCCCCCCCCCTCAAAAGGGGTGAAAATATGGGTGCGTCTTATACACAGAATGTAGCACTGGCCCCCACCCTTTGGCCTGTGCCTCCCAGCAATTTACCTCCTTGCAGCAAGCAGCAAGAAGAAACAGCCCATTTCAGCTTCAGCACAGCCTAATTAGCACAAGCTGTTGATCAGCCTCCTGACCCTCAGCTGTTTCAGGCTGCAGGGATTGCCATTGCCTATTTCCATCCGGGCCTCCGCTGCTTGCTGCAAGGAGGTAAATTGCTGGGAGGCAGATTTTTTTTTCTTGTGCTAATCTTGTGCTGAAAACGAAAATGAAAGTAAAGCAGGCTGTTTGCTGCAATCAGGCAAATTGCTGGGAGGCAGAGGCAGATTTTTTTTTCTTGTTTTCCTCCCCAAAAAAGGTAGGTGCGTCTTATAGTCCGGAGTGTCTTATACTCTGAAAAATACGATAAGTACTGATGTTCATCTCTAATGGGCCTTCAGTGGAATTTCATAAAGCTTTGTAACAGTTGGTATCTGACTCAAAGGGTAAAAATCTTTTTGAATTTTTCAAATAAAGCAAGTGTTAGTCTAGATTTTTTTTAAAAAAAACTTATCACAATCTTTTAATGATGTGTTTTAAATTTGCAACTACTCTTTTTAAAAAAATTTCCTCCCCCCCATCTGTCAACTGTGCATTTGCAGAAATCCAAAACACCTAGTCGTAGAAACCGAGAGGTGTCAGTAAAGACTGAACATTCTAGGTTTGGTACTGACTACATGCTCACGAAGCCAGAAATATGAACCCATGTTTAATACATTACTTAAAAATTTTCCTACTTTCATATCTGCACCAAGTCTTTTTCAGCAATCTTAATTAGTGGAAAATCAGAAATTCTTACTAATCTCTTAGAGAGAGTACGTAGAAAGTTATTTTCAGCCTATACCTGTTCTTAAATTATCCAGAATTATTCTAGCCAATCAGAAAAAAATGATAATTCTAAAATATAATATATAATCATTTTAAAATCATGTGGAGTGCTTCATTTTGATAGACTAATTTATGTAGTCTCATACAGCTTCTGATACAGCGGTGCTAATGGGAAATCCTGCAATTTGGTCTGTTTTCATTCTTTACAGCCGTTTGTTCAAGAACAGCCTTAAAGCAATTAACTGTACCTTTTAAAGCACAAAAGTAGTTTTATCTCCTTCCAGTGCTTTCTTAAGATAGTTTGTTAAGATTTTCATAAGTTTGCAATTACAGTTACAAAATGGGTGAAAAATAACACATAAAGGTTTAAATTAGTTCTAGATTTTATCTGTTGTATTTTAGTTATTTATAATATTTGCTATATCCTTTAACAGCATAATGATGCTGTCCGTGCTGAAACACACAGAAACTCCGGTGAAGTTCTGGTTTCTGAAGAATTATTTATCGCCCACAGTTAAGGTTTGTTGTAAGAAAATAAGTTTTCTATTTTATATTCTTAAAAATTTTAGTTACATTTATTTATTTAATAATAACATATGGTTGCCCATGTTCCAAATCATAACTTAGGTGGCTCAAAGCAATAGTAAAAAAAAAAAAATCACACACACAAAAAATCTCCTCAGTAGACAAACCTCAGTAGACAAAATTGGGCTCCAGCCTCAGCCTGTCCTAATACTTGGGGGAAAGCCAGCTTTTTAAGGTCTGGTGGATCTGGAAGAGGAGAGTGTTCCTTAGAGCAGGGCCACTATTAAGAAGGTGCATTTCATGGGTCCCATTTGATGAAAACATTTGAGAGAAGGTACCTGGAGTGTGCCATCCTATCCAGCCTGGTGGAATATGCAAATATACCCAGGCAGAAGCAGTTCCTCAGATAACTTGGCCCCATCCCATACAGGGCTTTAAAGCTAATAACCAGCATCTTGAATTACACTGGAAACTGTAAGTTATCTCAAGTCAACAACAGGGTTGTAATATGGACAAACAGAACTGTCGAAAACAATCACAGGCAAAGTGAGCTCAACCATAAGCTAGTTGCTTAAAAAGCAGAAATGCTTCTGCTTTTGCTTCAACAGAACATTCAATCCATAGAAAACAAATTCTCTGCATTTCAAGCAACTCATCTGCTAAATCTCTTTTCTAAACTCCTAAGGTCCCTGGTTTCTTTTTCCTTTTCATATTCTTGTTGTTTGTATCTCAAGATCTTCAACTATTCCGTGTTCCGTATTTTCTTTCCATGGCTGTTTCTCATTTTTTCTAAACAACCAGGTCCCCATCCATTCATTTTCCCACACTTTCCCATCTGTTCTTATTTAATCATTTCAGCTTGATAATAGGTAGTTAGAATGGTTGAAAGGGGGGAGTAAGATTTTGGATCCAGGTTACTGGAAATCCCAGCTAAAGAATACAGCTAGTTAGAATGCAATTAGTCTGGAGACATATGTTTAATTTAGGATGTGGCTCATTTATTGCTAGAACTACAAGCATATTCCTAGCTATATTTTTCACACAGAATATCAAATAATGTAAGAAAATGTAATTCATTATTCACTTTCCTCAAACTGGAAAATAAATTCCATTTTAGAATCATTACACATTCTTGTGCCAGGAGTACATTGATAAAGGTGGAAAATGTGTCAAATTTCATACATATATTAAACAACATGCATATCTCTACCTCTATCTCTATCTACCCTGTTTCCCCCAAAATAAGACATCCCCTGATAATAAGCCCAATCGGGCTTTTGAGTGCATGGCAATAAGGCCAAGCGCTTATTTCAGGGTTCAAAAAAATATAAGACAGGGTCTTATTTTCGGGGAAACACGGTATCTATCTATCTATCTATCTATCTATCTATCTATCTATCTATCATCTATCTTGTAAGCAGGCTCTCAAATCTATATCTATATATACCTATATATACTATATATACATGAATAGCTTCCCGACAAGCTAAAAGTGGTTTCTCTACCATATTTCAAAGCAATAATGAATAGTGATGGGAAATGAAATTGCTACAGTCATTATAAGTGGAGATCAAATACTATTGTGGGAATGAGCTTAATTCTAATGAGTTGGAAGAAAAGCTTTCTCTCTCTCTCATTCTCTCTCTTTCACACACACACACCCTTTTGGCAGGATAGATAATGAAGAATAATTTCTTTGAGAATAATACTCCGCTGGAAGGAAAAATATCCTGTGGATATGTTCCAGTGTACTAAAACCTCTATTCCTGGTTGTTGTTGTTTTTGTTCCTAGTTTAAAATCCTCTTTGCTGGGTAGTAGAAAGGACAATGCACCAATATCTCTTAATTTCATCTACTTATAATCATTTGTCCACACAAAAGTCTTTGCTTATAAGAAATGTAGGACTGCAAGATAATTAAACTTTGTTGGTTATGAGATTTAGGTAAAACGTGAAGATTCCTGCTTTTACCCCTTGCATATTTACAATTATCTTTGAATATCTTTCATAGCCAAATATCTGTTTTTGTTAAGAATAATGTAACATGTTCTTTATTGGTCTTTTGGTAATTTGTATTAGAAGTTGTTAGGACAGTAACTAATATTTTGTTCCAGGAATTCATCCCATATATGGCTAAAAAGTACAATTTCCAGTATGAGTTTGTCCAGTACAAGTGGCCACGCTGGCTTCATCAGCAAACAGAGAAGCAACGTATTATCTGGGGTTACAAAATTCTTTTTCTGGATGTGCTTTTCCCCCTCGCTGTTGATAAATTCCTTTTTGTAGATGCTGACCAGGTAAGTGGTTTTGAAGACTCAAATGTTATTTATTTTAAAAAGAACGTTTGAGGTGTCTTTTTTAGCTAGGGCATCCTACAACTTACATTTTAAATATTAAAAATAATTTACAAACTTCACAGGTATTCATAAATAGAAAAAATAGCTGATAAATGTAAAACCCTTTGAAAATTAAATGGGATAAAAGGATTTAATAGCACAGTTAAATCTAAAGAAAGAAACTACATTTCTAATCTTTTAAAGAGAGTATTTCACAGTTTAAATGCTAGTATACAGAAGGCCTTGTCCACTGTCTTCATAAGTTATCCATTGTTGATGGTGGGACATTCACAGGTGTATCCGAAACAGACTCCTATGAGAACTGAGATCTAGAATCCAGAATGTTTAACGCTTTATAAGATCAGCCTCTTGAATACATGCTTGGAAACACAATGGCAGCCAGTGAAATTGGATCTAGAATCATAATTAAGCAATAGCACAAATCAGAAAGCAGTCTGGTTGCCATTTTTCACAATAACTTCAGTTTCCAAAACCTTTTTAGAATGGCTCTACATGTAACACAGCTCGTAATCTGAATGGTGTTTAAGGTATTGATTGCTATGGCTAGTACCAAGATGAGCCACAAATAAAAGATGACCCACTATAGGGTCACCTGATCCTTCATGATTGATACCAAATGCCCAAAGCTGCAAAAACTCAATCCTGCATTAGATTATCTACTGATCAACAGTATGCTTGCCTTAAACCACTTCTGATTGATTATTGTTGGCTTCCTACATTAATGATTTACATAGCCTTCTTAATGACAAGAAAATGATGAGAGCTGACCCGAGAAGTCAGGATGATTTATCCCCGGTAATGAGAGTATCTATTAGGATTCTTAGTGGAATCCTAACAAATCAGTGGGATAATATTCACTTTAGCAACACCTTTTAGGAGATAGTGCTGAGGTAAGATCAGAATTAATGCATCAAATTCCCATATTTGGTACATGCCAAAGAATGGCACCATATTTGACATATCTAGCAAATGAATATACAGTAATCTTCCGCCTATTTCCATGAAGTTGTATCCTGGACTTCTGATTGGACGTGTATTATTTTCCCCCTATAAAACTTGGAACTTCGTTGCCTTCATTAATTCTAGACTCTTTCTCAGAAATGAAATACTAAAAATCAACATATAGTTTACTGTGTGATGAACAACTTTTTTCATCTGTACTGATCTACTGCATGATAGTCGCAGGAAACTGTAATGAAAAGGAGTGGTGATATGAAAACTTCTAACTTGCAAGCAAGCTGTCAAATGGTTGTAGGAGATTAAACAACACTTGCTGTCAGGCTCAACATTTTAAATGTTTGTGATCTCTAGTAAGAACTGATATGAACTCATTTCTGCTGGTGTCTGTCACTTGGCTTCACCTAAATCTATAGGCCCTCTTAATATACTTAAATAATTTAATTTTTAAAAAATTAAAATATATTAAATTAAACCAATTGATTAAAAAATATGTACCATGCTATGAGTTCAAGCTGGCTTTTTTTTTTTTACTATTTGTAGTATATAGACTACAAGTGGAGATAATGGACATGATTCCTTATTCCTTTCCTGAAGGAAGCTCCAAGGTTGGGGTCATGTAATAGTATTTTGGACATACCCTTTCCCATAAAAGTCGATATATTTGGGGTATAGCTTTTGGGAATGGATTGAAAAGTATTGTTGCCACAGATCATGTTTATTTAAGAGAAAAGTGGGTAGATTGAGATCCAAATTCCACATTTCCCATGGAATATCTAAAATTTTAAACTGAACTATTTTTTCTTTAGATTGTGCGTACGGACCTAAAGGATTTAAGAGATTTCAACTTGGATGGAGCACCTTATGGTTATACACCTTTCTGTGAAAGCCGCAGAGAAATGGATGGCTACCGATTCTGGAAGTCAGGATACTGGGCAAGCCACTTGGCTGGAAGAAAATATCATATTAGGTGATATGTTTGCACCCCAAATATTTCTGATCTATTTGGTATGAGAGTAAATAGTAAATTTATTTTAAATGTTACAAATAAATTCTAATCTGAATTTATTTCGCATTTTACTTATTTAGTGTATAATTCAGGTACAAGTGAATCTAACAGCTGTTCTTTCTTTGTTCTTAGTGCTCTTTATGTTGTAGACCTAAAAAAGTTCAGAAAGATAGCTGCTGGAGATCGACTCAGGGGACAATATCAAGGACTTAGCCAGGATCCAAATAGCCTCTCCAATCTTGATCAAGTAATTATATCTTTTATATGTATACTGCCAATCTTTTGTTCAAAAAAGATGCAAATCTTAAAGCAATACTGCATTTTTAGAGAATTTTCCCTCATTCGTGGCAGATATCAGATTCCAAAAATTTGAGTTTTGCAGACACATTGCTATTCTTTGCAAAATCAACCATTAGAAACTTGTAGAATGGGCAGTCAGCTATAAAGCTTTGTGGAATACAAACATAAGATAGGTTAAGAATAACAACTACTGAGGAAGAATGTAGAAATTAAAGAAGATAATATTTTCTGAAGAGATTCATGAATATGCATTATGGTTACTAGTAGATGGACAAATAGGAATATGTATTAGTGGCATCTGGAATACTGGTTATAGGTCTGCAGGAAAGATGGACATGGTAGAAAGGAGGCATTCACAAACTACCTTCCCATCCCCTCTGCCTACCTTCTAGAGTATATAGATATAGCTGAAAGCAAATGCAATCCATTTGGGTTAGTCAAGTTGGCATCCTTATTCTTAATTCAGCAGATGCCACCTGTTTTCTGGAATTTAGATGGGACAGTACAGAAAATCTCCCTTCCCTAGGACTAGGTTTTTAAACAAACGTATTGTTTCTTGTGACAGGATGAATATGGCCAAAAACTTTGGAATGTATGATGCAGTACAAACACAACATTAGAGTAGTGACGAAGGGTTTTAATGTTAAAAATAGCTCAAAATATACAGTTGGGAAATAGCATAATGGAATTAAATTGTAGGCAGTTTAGATCTATATACAACAGGTGGCAACTATTAACCCAGAAAGAGAAAAAGAAAGTACAAGTGAATGTAAAACTCTACAGCTGAGTAAAACAGCACTGAAATTCATCCACACCCACAAAGCCAACACCAAAATTCTTTTGCTATCCTTTCTCTACCAACTTTATCTTACTGCTTTCAGTTCTCTCAGGACTTTTGCCATAGGACTGAAATCCCAAATCCAGTTAAGAAATCTACTCCTTCATTTCTTGATACTCTGGGGACTTGCAGCCAAGGCTACAGGAGAAAAATAAGCAACCATTTGTTTCTTCTGGTTAGAATCCTGCCCCCTGCTACTCACTGCAAGAAGAGAAGTGCTTTATAGAGCTTTAGAATATATGAACTTCCAGAGTATAATCCCTTAATCTGCTATAGACATGCAGATGAGCCGTAGTTGCCATCTGTTAAATGCAAGGTACAATAACTCAATATAATTTAAGAACTTCTGGAACTCTTCAGTGATATGGTTGCAGATGACGTAGGCTCAAAGGTAATTAAAGATAAATGTTTTCCATTGATGCCTGGCCTTTTCTAGCATGCTTATCCTAAGGTTTTATTGTTTTACTCTACGTATTCTGTGTTCTGAGAAATACAGCTCCAGCTCAATATAATTGCCTAGGGCATATTTTGTTGTTTTTGTTTTTTAAATTTGGTCAGCAGACATTTTGTAATGTCTGTAATCCATTTGTAATGGATTAATTTTAATTTATATGCAATTGTAATACATTGGATTTTTTAAAGAAAATATGCAAAGAAAGAGAACTGTCAATTTCTGTTTTATAGGATTTGCCCAATAACATGATCCATCAGGTCCCCATTAAATCACTACCACAAGAATGGCTTTGGTGTGAAACTTGGTGTGATGATGCTTCAAAAAAGAGAGCAAAGACTATTGATCTGGTAAAGTTGCTTCATTATATTGTGTGTGGAGGGGGAGCTTATCTAGTGAATAGGCGTTCTCCAGGCCTGCCAAAGAAAAACTCCAGTAGGAAGGAGTCCAGCATGTTTTTAGGCAGACTGTTCCACTGTTTCACAGCTCTTAGTTTAAGGAAGTTCCTCCTAATATTCACCCTGAATCAACTTTCTTTTAATTGCAAGCCTTTTGTCTTTATCTCAGTTTCAATAGGGCCTGCCTTCTGTTGCATATGGCAGCCTTTCAGATATTTTTATCCCCTTTAGTTTTCTCTTTTGCAAGCTAAACAACCCCCAGGTTCGTTAACTATTCTTCAAGATAGCTCTTCTGTAAACCTACACCAATATTTCCATTTTGAAGGCCAGTGCCCAGAACAGTACATCAAGTATAGTCTAGCCAGTGTAAAGTACAGTGGAACTACTATCTTCTATGAACTGGACACGGTGCTTTGTTATATTTGTTAAGGACTACAGTGGTTTTATTAGCTTCTGGACCATGCTGCTTATTCATGTTTAGCATCCAAAAGCATTTTTAGGTCTATCTCATATGAGCTGCTACTAAGCCAATTCTTCTTACTCCTCTTTACCAATGAATTTGTTGGCTGGTCCTTGATGCTCTCAGAGCTTTGTTGTTTTCTTGCAAAAGTTTCATTATCCAAACCAGGTAACATTAAGGACCACTCATCATTGTCTGGTTATTTTATCATACCTAGGTTTTAAAATTGATGATGCGGTAAGAAATTAAAGGTATAATTACGGTATCCTTTTGTGGATGACATTATTAGGAATTAATTTTTTAAAAAAGATAAGATTTTACAAATCTGGAAAAAATGCAGCCTATTCATTATTACTATATGTAATAATAATGAAACTGAAAAAGAAGTGAAATGTTAAACTTGTTTGTTCTCATTTGTTAAATTAGTGTACCCATTTGTGACCGGACCAAGACTTTACTCTTGAAAAAAATTTCTTTTTTATGTTTATGTTGGAAAAAATAAAAAAAATTACCAAAAAAAAAAAGAAGAAGCAAATAATGGCATTAAATTATAAGGAAGAAGATTCTGATTGGACATCGGAGAAATGATAAAGGCAACAGCTGTTCAACAGTGGGAGATATCGCTGTTGGAGATGGTAGAGTTTTCTCACCGTAGGGTCTTAGGCAGAGCTTACTAGCTATCAGTCAGGGGAACTGCAGTAGTGAAGCCCTTTACCAGACAAGTCATTGGACCAGATGATATCAAGGTTCCTTCCAACCCTGTATGATTCTATGCTTGAATCTTAAGTTCTCAGGGAGTGTTCAGTACATTTTCCCTTAGGTGTCCACATTGCCATTGATGCATGTGTTATATTGCAGTGTAATAATCCAATGACAAAAGAACCGAAGCTGCAGGCAGCAATGAGGATTGTCCCTGAATGGCAGGATTACGATCAAGAAATTAAACAGTTATATAATCAATTCCATCAAGAGAAGGAATCGGGAGTATTAATTACAACAAATGAAACTGAATCCCAAAGTCAGAAAGGTAATTATTTTTCATGGCATTCATTATTTTAAGAAATATATACAGTATTTCCCATAGAAGTTGGGAGATACGTGATTGTAAGAAAGTAGAAAGGGACTAAAGCCACTGTGTCTCTATTTTTAGAGGAGAACTTAAATGTAAGCTACATACTTCAAGAACTGGTCGTATGTAACTTTTTGAGTCCTTTTTAACTGAATAGACATTAAGCTAACAAGGAGCCTGAGTGGCGTAAGAGGCTAATGCCTCTACTAAGGCAGCATTTAACATCCAGCTGCCTGCAATTACTGCGAGTTCAATTCTCACCAGGCTCAAGGTCGACTCAGCCTTCCATCCTTTCTAAGATGGGTAAAATGAGGATCCGGTTTGTGGGGGCAATAAGCTGACTTTGTATAAAATATACAAAAAAAGTATGAAGGCTATTGCTTAGCGCATTGTAAGCTGCCCTGAGTCTCCGGAGAAGGGTGGCATATAAATATAAATTTAAAAAAAAAAAGCGACTACCTGTAATTTGACTTCAATGAAAGTATAGAAATGGAACTTTCTTTTTCTTAATATTGTTTATGGGTAGTCCTTGCTTAATGTCCATTCATTCAGCGACTGTTATGATGGCTCTGAACAAGGGATACTTATGAGCGGTTCTTGTAGTTGTGCTGCTGCATTCACATGATCACAATTGGTGGGCTTGGCAATTAACGCGAAATTATGATGTTGCTGCATCCCACCATGACATGATCATCCTTTGTGAGCTTCATTGCTGGCTTCTGACAAGCAGAGTCAATGGTGAAGCCAGCAGAAGATTGCAAATGGTGATCAGCTGACTGCGGAAAATTGCATCAACACAGGATTTGCCTAATAAGAGCAATTGGGACTGCAACAGTTGCCATTGTAAATTGGAGTGGTCACAGGATGTTGTGCCCTACAAACATGCCACTTAGTGACCAAGTTCCCAGTCTCAATTACTATCAGTGTGAGGGCTACCAGGAGTATTGTTCATGAATGTATTGCATAATTGTCCATTTATGAGTTTGAAGTTTTTTTTCTGAAAATGAACCATTCTGCATTTGCCTCTTTATTAGTTGTAGGTAGAGCTTGTTGTGTAATTTAACCATGTTTGTTTTCTAGTTGAGATTTCTCTGTCAGAAATAGGAAAATGTAATAGAAGGAATGGTATTCTTGTTTATTTTATCCTTTTGCCATAACAATACCTTAATTGCCAGACCTATGCTATTAATGGCATTTAAATGATAATGCGGTTATTATATTTGTGCTTCTTCATGTTTACCTGCATATTTCTCTCTCTCTCTCTTGTTTTTTCTACAGACACGCTATTGCATGGGGAATTATGATCATGGTGACATACCGAGTGAGACTATTTCATAGACAATTTTTCTATCAAATACTAGTTTTTCTTAATACACTTGCAAAACTGCTGAGTAAAATTGGAAGGTGTGGGTCATGCGTATTAATTGCAAGTCAATTGAATGGGAAATGGATTATTTGAATTAGCTGAACTGGTTTTCTTTGCACCTGTGAGAGATTGAAGAATCTACAGAAGGATATGGAAATTGAGTAAAAAAGAAGTGTGGTGAAAAGCCTCTTTTACCGGCTTTTGGCCAAGTCTACCACGCTATGCCAATCCATGTCAATACGTCTCTACACCTTTCTCAGAAGTCCAGAGAAAGGGTAGCTACCTTGAGGATGAAATATGGAGAATACAGGCATTTCCATCATTTCAAGATGCTGAAATAGAGTGCTCTTTCAGATTTGCACAGAGATTTTTATGATATCTTGGACTGATTAATGCAGTCAGAAGTCAAATGGATTTTTTTATCATAGCCTTTGTCCTAATGGGAAAGTCACAGTTCTTTATTTAAATATATTACATTGTGAATATCACCTCAGATAACCCATAACTGAGCAAAAATGTCAAAGCAATCCACAACTTTTGAAATATATATTTGCAAATGTGTATTTTAATGAAGCAGACTTTCTGTGGTACTTAACATCTTTTTCCACTGACAACCTAAAAGGACATTTCTCTCCAATTTATTGAAAACTGCAAAATTATTAGGGCATTAAGACTGCTGTAATTTGTTCACTGAATGTACTTTTTGTTCATGCAAATCTGTGGAAATTTTTTGATTATGTAAATTTGATAAGTTTATTTTTTTTCCTCAAAAAAAGCAATGTCAGGTGAATAAAGCCTTAGAGTTCCTATATTTTTTTCTTTAATTCTTCTCTTGTGGATCTGATATTTGTAGTAGTTGTCTTGTTTTTGCATATTATATATGCACAACTTTCTGGTCAAATTTTCAATTGTACAAACACATTTATGTAAAATGGTATCTAAGGAATGTCCAATCTTGTAATGTTCCCTCCTCCCCACTTGTAATACTTTTTGTTACTACCTTTTCAAATGAAATAAGCAACTTTTGTAGAAAAACATCATATTGTGGATATATTGAACAACTGCCTGCAACTTTGAAATGGTTTCAAATACTTATAACTTGTTTTTTTTTTAAATATAAAAATATCCTTTGCTAGAAGGATTAACATCAGGAAGAAAAAAAAACTCACCACCACTTAAAATTTAATCTGTGAGAGAAAAAAGTGTTTGCAATTCACATCTAATACTGGATATTGAGAACAAATTGCAAGCTTTTCGGTGCAAGCAATAATTTCTAATTTTGCATTCATATTATGAATTCTACAAATTCTTATCATTATCACATTATCTTATTATTCTACAGTGTAGAATTTAAAGTGCAGTCTTGTAAGATTCAAAACATTGTAAAATTGTATCATAATGCAAGGACACACTATAATCCCTCATTTGGAAAGTCATGTTTTGGTTTGTGTTGAAATGTTTAATAAGCTAAATACATGTAGTCCTCACTTGCTAACCGCCCAGTCGGCGACCAATCAACGTTTGACCACAATTGAAAAAAGACTTATGACCGGTCCTGAAAATCGCAGTTGTTGCAGCGTTTCTGTAATCACACAGTTGCGATTCAGGTGTTCAGGCACTGGCACACATTTATTTATTTACTTGTTCATTTTATATTCATATCCCACCTTTATTATTTTTACAAATAAGGCAGTGAACATATCCAACATACCTTCCTCTTTCTATTTTCCCCACATGAGGTGTGTTAGGCTGAGAGAGAGTGACTGGCCCGAAGTCACTCAGCTGGCTTTCATTTACCCCACTGCTTGCAGCATCCTGCAGTCACATGATCGCCATTTGCAACTTTCACAGACCACTTCCGACAAGCAAGGTCAGTGGGGGAACCAGCAGAAAATTAAAAGTCGCAGACCCATGAGGTTCACTGAACAACCACAGGTGATTCGCTTAACATCACAGCTTAACAATTGTGGTCAGAACTGATGTCATAAGTTGGCATGGTCACGTGACTTTACAGCCACATCACTTAGTGACAGTTGCTGGTCCCAATTGTGGTCAGTAAGTGAGGACTGGAGGCAGGATACTTCGTTGCCACTCTTGGAGAATTTGTATCTAAGTAGCATGTAAGGACAAGCCTCTGATAAAATTCTGTTCCTAAGGGGATCAATTGTTTTAGAATGGCCTTTCTCAATCTTTTTATCCTGGAGGAAACTGAAATAATGTTCAGGTCTCAAGGAATCCCTACATAAAATCATACATACCTCCTCCAATGCAGTACATTTCTACTCTATAATCCACATTTTACAACATTTACAGCAACATCAAAGCTGCAGGCTGGCAGCTGAGTCGTGGTGTGTGAAAATTCTGATTGCGCACTGGGCAGTGTATAAAGTCCAAAAAGGATTTGGCTTTTTTTCAATCATGATCCCTTGCAAAATCCCAGTGTTTTGCAGAATCCTAGTTGAGAAAGACTATTCTAGAACAAGAGCGAGCAATTGTTACAGTCAAGAGCTGCACTTGTTTTATATTACATGTGGACTACAAATAATGCATTAGTAGAAGAGTAATATCACAGGAGAAGGGTGAACAAGTAGTCAGCTTTCTTGTATTTATTATAACTTTAATTTTACTAAGGGTTGTATAATCAACATGTCCTAGCTTTAATTCAAGTATTTTACATAACTCTTTCAGAATTTTACTGCCAGATTTTTGCAGTTTGATGTTGGGTGAAAAACCACCTGTCACAGACTGCTCTCTGTGTACTGCAATATGATCTTAGATGAAAATTACATAGTGTTTTCTAGAATACAGGTAATATTTTAGGGACATGGCAGTTGTTTGGAAGGTTAGGAAATCAAATAGATTCTTGTGCTGTTTCCTTTAGTAACCCAATGTTGACGCATAGTTTAGCAGTAACAACTTTTGTGCTTAATGTCACTATTTTGTTTTATAAATTATTCAAGGGTTCAATGCCAGTACAATGCTCTGATGAGTGAAGTCTGTCCTGTTGCTTATAAAGTTATAAAACAGGCTTCCACTGTTTTCCTCAGATCCTTTTTCTTTTTCTTCTTTTTGCTCTTTTAGCCTCTTCGGGTATCAAGGGATCAGATCCTTTTTGATTGCCATAATGAACATACCTTTAGAGCTTTCAGAGCAATATTGTTGTCCAATGTTGTTACTTTTTCCCTTCGCATTTTCTTTTTTTATCACTTAGCTGCTTCATTAATGGCCTTTACTTTTATTTAAGCATCATATGATGCAGTTTTCATACTTGCATTTTAATAACATCCTATGTGTGGGCAGCCTCTTCATCTCAGTTGCTATTTACAGCAGATTTCACAAATAGCCCATTCTTTGAGCACTGAGATCCATCATCTGGAACAATTGTTACAAGTTAATGTGCTCAGGATTGTGTAGCTTTACCATTTCTAATTCTGATAGTTGCTTCTGATAATACTCCTAATTCTACAATTACTGAGATGTCCAAACTAGATTTTGAGGAAAAATGCACTCTGTACTGGGAGATGGGGAAAAAGAAATTGGCCTCATCAGTAGGCCATTTCTCTAATGATAAAGGAGGAGATGTTTCTATGCTCTCCAAGTGCCAATGATTATGTGAAGGAGGAGTAAATGCTGTGTATTTTGATACTGACTCAGTCCTCAGCCCTGAATTAGAACATCCAGTCTGGGATGATGGACTTTTCTTAGGGAATAAAGGCTTGTTTACTCAGTAACATCTTGATTAAGGTGCAAACACTCAAGATAATAATTAAAATGATGCATCTCTGGTCTTTGAAACTGTTCTATTGATCTTAATACTAACATTGGAGAAGTCAGTTGTGGCATTTATCCCTTCATCCTACAGTTAAACAATTTCTAAAGTCATTCCATTCACCTTTTAATGTTAATGAGAAAGTTATTTTGAACTACTGATTTGTCCCTCTTGTTACATGAAATAAGTGTTAATGGCAGTGTGACTCCAAGGTGTTGGTGAGTGGTGTGCATTTGGTTAATTCTCCTCATATGATCCTGGTTCATAAAATTGTGTACTGAAACCAAACCAGATATTTTGCTTTTTGTCTCTTAGGGCTGTGTAATTTAAACAGTCAGGTGATGGTTGTAGCTGCCTATCTTTATCCAATTCATTCTGATAAAAGTAAACTTCTGTCATCATTTTAAGAGTCCAAACTTTCCCCAACACCAGGGGTGGGCAACTGTGGCTCTTTTACAACCTGTGGACTTCAATTCCCAGAATTCCTGAGACAGCCAAGCTGTCTCAGGAATTCTGGGAGTTGAAGTCCACAGGTTGTAAAAGGGCCACAGTTGCCCACCCCTGCCCAACACCATCAGAATCCCATCTATTCATGCTATAGTGACATCTGCAATAATGGACACACATTCCATTGAATGAATTATGCAAAGTAGCTACATGGACACAGCCATCAATATTTGTAGTGCACAACTAGATGAATATACAGGTACATGAGATAATCTTAACTGTGGAATGTTTTAAATGAGGGCGCTGAGTATATGCAAAACTCAAGTGTATGAATTCATAAGTGACCAGTTTAAGATCCTTAGTTTCAAATGAGTAATCAGTTATCAGTCACTTCTAGTCCTTCTCAATTTTTAGTAAACTTACAGAGACAATATTTTCTAGCATTAATATTTTTCTAATTGAACTTAATATTATTTAATATTTTAGATAAAACTATGTATGCTGGTCAGTATACTAATGATCCAAATTTTATGGGTTTTTTAAAATGCTGCTTAGGAGCATGAGAAGTATATAATACATAGTATCTGTTATGGCCTGCAAAATAGGAAATGGGTGTCTTTAAATTCTCAATACTGAAAATAAACACAGTGTAAGTAATATAGAATGGAATATGGTGCACTATAGCATCTCATATTCAGGACGGAGTGTTTTATTTTCATTTTGTAAAGGTGGAATAAATTGTGGCTTACCATACTCTCTAAAGAAAAGACTTACAAACTCCCTTGCAGATTGTTTTTGTTGTGCATATAGATAAGCAAGCATTTAGCTCCAGATTAGTTCTGTCATCTTTGTACTGTTATTTGTAATGTACAGCATATGGTAAAATAAGCACCGAGGACAACTGAGGAAAATGAATTTGTCATCTCAAACGTTTGATTCAACATGAAGATTTGTGCCTATCCTAATCAGGATGATATGATGAAAGTCTTAAGTGTAAATAAAGATTTAATTTAAAGATTTAAAATTCTTGAATGAGCTAGGAGCTTCACAATTTATACTCATACAAAATTGGAGTATGATTTTTTTATGTATATACTGCCAATGAATCATAAAGTATAATACTGTTATACATTTTTTAAAAGGTGATACTTGGAAAGCCTTAATACATTTGTTTTAGCTACTTTGAACGCTTTATCTACCTATAAACAAGATTTCTTTTAACATGGCATATATCCTGATTGTGGATATCTGGTGTCAGTTTTAGAAAAATGAAAAATAAAAGTAATAAAATAGAAGCCAGTTTTCCCCTTACCCCCTACATTACAATTGATATAGTCAGGTCAAATGATATACAGGTCATAATGGTTTGAATTATTGTTTCCTAGCTTTAGCAGCTCCAAGACAAGTGGAAGATAAAAATGCCGATTTTGAATGCTTCCTGTCCTTCCTACCATTTATTGGCTCTTATCTTCAAGGGAGAAACTAGAGCAGGGGTGTCAAACTTGATTTCATTGAGGCCTGCATCAGAGTTGTGTTTGACCTCAGGGGTTGGGGTGGGCATGGCCAGTGTGGGTGTGGTCAGATTGACGTCACTTGTGTGTGGGTGCCTGTGGTGGACCGAGCACTCTGCCAGCGAAAACGGACTCCCGAGCTCCATTTTCGCTGGCAGAGGCACAGCGGACTGGTCCTTCGCTGTTTCCAGGGCAGCCCCGCAGGCCTTGAATTTGACACCCCTGAACTAAAGCCTTAATTTAATTTAATTAATTAAATTTATATGCCACCCCTCTCCAAAGACACAGGGCGGCTGTAAATGTTCTAGTGAAATTTGATATTTAGATATTAGCAGGCAAATAATGGCTTGTGAATTACATGTTTGGGAAGAGGGATCAAGGATTAACAAGGACCTGAAAATGAATGGAAATATAAAAGCCTTGTTAAATCAGCTGTGGTTTTTAATGAAGGATGGGCTACAGCTGATGCTGACTTCTCTACTTATATTAGTTACATTTTATATTTAGATTTGCTTATTTCCAAGCTTGTGCACTTTCACTTCTGGGAACTGATATTGGTAAAAATGTTTATGAAACCTAGTTGGATAAAAATAGAGCTTGGCTTCCAAAACCGTTATTGTGTGATTGTTCATATTTGGTTTGTGCAGTGCTTTGAATTCAGTCTAGAAAAGATGCTTTAGAACAGCATTCTTCAATCTCAACCAACTTTATGATGTGTGGACTTCAGCTCCCATAATTCTCCAGGCAGCATGCAGAGTGTTGGTCCACAGATCTTAAAGTTGCTGAGGTTGAGAAACACTGCATTTGAGTATGAACATAGCATCTGTCTGCAACATCTTAAGCAGTTACATTTCTCTCAAGGAGTGTATATGGCTTTTTAAAAATGTTGCAGACAGCTGCTACATTTGCATGGTCCCTCACCTTTTGCAGATTGTAGAAAAACAGATCCTTATCTATTCCATGCTGTTGAATATTTTAAAATGTAAACAATGTCTCATCCCTTTCAACATTTCATTCAGTGCCTTTTAATTTTTGTTTATTTTCCCTACCACATTAGTGCTAAGGGACGTTTCATGTTTCCTCTTCATGCACATTTTAATAGGTGTTTATCTCTTGGAATTAAAATCTGTTAAATCAGTTAAATAATAGTGTTTTTTAATCTGTTTACTTAGAATATTATCACTATCATTCTGATGTTTTCTGTTAGCAATTCAAAATAATCAATTTTATTGGATATATTTGTCTCCCTTTGTAGAATGTTTCAGTACAACATAATGCATTAAAATTTAAATATGTGAATAAAACCACAAGAACAAATACATTATGTTGTAAACATACAGCTATGAGTAATAGAATAAAAACTAACCAACACTGTTAGTAATTTAGTCATTAAATCATTTAAGGCAAGCCACAAAAATATCTTCATTGCGTTTTAGTTTGGACTGAAAAAGCTTCTTAGATGAGAAGCGAAACATCTTCAAGGAAAAACAAAGTTCAAAATCAACAAAATACTTTTGAAAAAACACCTTTGGGACAGGGTTTTATTTACTTAACAGATTTTTATAGCTGTCTATATTACATAACAATTCATAAATAATAATAAAATAGTAAAAAAATAAATAAAAGCATGAAAGCCAACAAAATAATGCTCCAGTACCCCAAACACAACCCTTTCCTACACATCCAAAAGAAATTTTCCAAGGTTTGTGAGAAAAGCCAGATCTTTACAGCTTCAGGAAAACCAGGCATGTAGCAGGCTATGGAACTCATAGGGAAGGTGTTCCAAATGACAGGGGCAGCTACCAAGAGGTATGCTACCTAGATCCCATTGGATGGCAACTTTTAAGAGAAGGGAGCTAGAGTGTGTGCCCAACCTATCAGTCCTAGTGGAATTGGCAGATGCCCTCAGGGAGAGGTAGCCCTGAAAATAGCCTGCTCTGCTACCAAAAAAGGTTTTAAAGTTGATAACCAGCACTTTGAACCACACCCAAAAAGAAACAAAGTCAATGCAGCTCTCACAGCAATGGTGTATCATGGGTAAACCATGATGCACTCAAAACTGCATGCTGCACACTAGACAGTTGTAATCTCTGGATGGTCTTCAAGGGTAGCCCTATGTAGACAGCCACATGGTGTCATCAGGATGTGAGTGACTATGAGCAAGGCCTCTCAGTGCAGCAAATGGTGCAATTGACACACAAGATGAATCTTTATAAAAGTTTCCGTAGCTGTGGCTGCCACCTGCTCTTTGAGCAGGCACTGTGAGTTCAGGAGGACCCCAGTGAGGGTATGCAACCTGGGAAGAGTCAAAGATGATATCTCACCCAAATCAGATTAAAAATATAACAACATCTAATAAAACAAAGAACTTGGGAAATTTTGGGTAATCAGATCCTTGGTATCTCAGATTCAAGTAGACAAATCATTCAATAAAAACTTTCTGTTTTTAGTTTGTATGTCAAATTAAGACTGAAAATATGACTTAAAAGATAGCTCTCTAAATAAAGGGTAGTACTTAGTTCAAAGTCCACCAAGCGTTGTGGGCTAGGAGGCAGGCTTGGCATTTGGAGAGCATTGCCTCATGTTGTGATGTAACTGTTGAGATGTTGTAACTGTTGTAATCAGTTACAAAATAGTATTTTTTTTACTCAAAAATATTGGGTCACTCATTGTCAACCTCTATAAGATATTTCCTCCATTTATCTCTTTTTCTGTGATACCGGTACTTCATAAAGTACTAAATTTACAGTGCATTATTATCCATTATTTTATTAATTGGTGGTGCATTTTGTGGCCACAATGTTAAGAATCCAAGCTTAACACAAACAAAACATGTAAGGCAGAGATAGAGAACTTGCATTTTGTAGGCCTGATCCAGTCCATCTAGATCAGATAAATAGTTCCCAATCCATACCAATGATTACATCCCAATGAAATTTATACCATGCAGCAATTTTAATTAATTCTGTGTTTGTGTTGTGTTTGAATCTGTAATAAATTCTGCCATTTTCAAACTAAATAAACTCGAGGAAAAACTACTCTGGTAAATATGATGGCATTGAAAATAGGCTTTAGTTGCCACTAGCCAGAAGCATGGTTGTTTGTGTTGGCAGAGAATGAATTGGAATTTTATCCCAGCCAATTTAATTAAAACTTAACCTAAAACAAGCATCATTGCAACATTTCTAGGGGAAAAAATAGCAAAAGGTGCAGCAGATGCTACAGAGAAATTTACCAATTTTGGGGGGAGGGAATTCCATGTCATGAAATAGATTACTAGGATCATTCATTCATTCATCTTATTTACATAGCTGCATATCTCACAATCAAGTGATTCTGGGTGGCATACACGGTTAAAAAGAAAATATACAAATTAATATTGTTAAAATTAAAAATGTTAAAATTATAAAAGGCACGAAACAAAATAAAAAGAGATTAGGCAAAGAGGAGGTGTTAACTATCCAGGAGCCATTTCAATATTTTGCCAGTAATAATACTATCCAAGTGAATTGCCTCGAGCTTTTCCTATTTTAGGCTCAGCTAATGAAATAGGAATAATATGCATCCATTGTTTTTAGGATAAGAAAGGAACAGTGAAAAACCTATAGATGGAACACTTGTACTATCAAAGTGCTACATATAACGATATAATGTGGCATATTTTCATCTGTGGAAGAATTTACATTAGAAATCCAGAATTCAAGAAATTAGAGATGAATTCAAGTTTGTATGGTAATTGTTTGCTATTAAGTTGAATAAACAGTTTAGTAGCAAATTCTATGCAACAGCAGGAAATAACACCGGAGGGAGAGAGAATTGTGTCTTATTTGCAAAAGAAATTACCTAATTTTTATTTTTGGAACCACATTTAAACAGAGCAAAACTTTTGATACGTACTGATACAGAACATAAAATTCTTTGATGCGTACTTCATACTTAATTATGTAAATATGAAGAAAAATGAGTATTAGGAAAATTGTGTGTTTATCAGTAACAAAAAATGCAACTATACAAGCTACTGCCCTGAAACCAACCCATGTTAAATATTTGTTTTGTTGAGGCACAGTAAAATTGGCTATAGAGAGAATGCGAATTGTGTTGACATTCTTTTTTGCCAATTCAAGAATGTGAGGAATGGACATTTACACATCTGTGAGGAGCTATTTATTTATTTAGATATAGACACTGCCCAATTTCAAAGCCGTTCAGTGTGTCAAATAGAAAACAAAGAAAAAAAATACAATACAGTAGAAATAATTAAGAAAGTTTCCAATATCAATACAAAACCTCATCCAATCAGGCTTAACAGATGATACCTCAGATATTTGGAGGGAAGAGGCTTTGTAGTATGGATGCTATCTATGAATTCCCTCAAATGGGCCTGGAGCAAAGGCAATCTAGATAGTCCTCAACTTACACCACAACTGGGACTGGGAACTTCCACTGCTAAATTATATGTTTAAGTATTGCATCATGTTAATTTTACAATCTTTTTTTGGTGCACTTGTTAAACAAATTCAGTTTCCCCCATTGAGTTTGCTTGTCAGAAGCTGACTGCAAAAAATGCAAATGGTAATCATGTGACCCCAGGACTCTGCAAACATTGTAAACACATGCAGCTTGCCAAGTGCCTAGATTCTGATCCTGTGACCACAGGAACTCTGTGATGGTCATAAGTACAAGGTTCAATCACAAGTCACTTTTTTCAGTACCATCATGATTTCAATTGCTAAATGAATGATCATAAATCAAAGATTACCCGTAACTTTCCTGAGGCCCAATGCTTTTCTGCCATTCTGGAGTCATTCATCACTTTCATGCTTCTTTTTCATCCATCCACACACCTGCAGGAAGAATATAAGGGAAGACAGAAATAATTAATGGTGCAGGTAAGAACTACAGAAATATAGGCTAGAATGAGGTGGTTTCAAAAGTGGATCCTCCCTCTGTTTGGCTTTGTCACCTTCCTCCAAATATGGAAAGTAATGTTTCCAAAAGAAATAAGGAAGTAATGTTCTTAGGGAAACCATATGGAATAGTTCTAATCCTTATTTTTATGGGGTTTTTTTTACAACAACGGAGGAAACATTTTTCATTAAAAGTTCTATGTTCCCATATATATAAGAATTTGAGTACATTTTCATAATGCGGAATTATCGAATGAAATAATTCTCAGCTTTAATACTGTTTTCCATCAAGAGATGGGCAGTATACCAATTAAAGGAAATGCCTTTTCCTTTGTAGAAGAATTCAGAAATCAAATTCTGCCATCCTGAAGTAGGAAAAGGAGCCTTACCAAGCCTTACAACACCAAAAAGGACAAATTTCACAGTTAAAAAAAGCTCCACCTGTTCCAGTCACTGAATTTTTCATTTATGTCCTTAAAGACTAAGGTGGTATTTCAACATATGGTACCATACGTCGAGAAATAATTTCTTGGCAAAAAAACATGTTCTGATGAGCCATACCCAATCTGGGGAACATTTAAATGCTATCAATATAATTCTTTGTTTTCAGTCAGGAAGCATGGATGAAATTCTATTTTTTCCTTCTTTTGAGAATAAGATAAATTTCAAGTTGCAACTCACGCACTTCATTTTCTTACATGTCACCTAACCTTGTTATTCCTCAGTGAATGAAATATTTCTTTGAAGTAAGAAATCTGAATTTTCTTTCTGCTCTCGTATTATCACCACAAGGTCTGTTTTCAAACTGAGTGAAAACAAAGAAGACAAAGCTGTGTTCATGCAGTATAACATAGCACAACTAGTTTGGTGTAAAGGTGCAGGATTAAAAACTGGACACTGTAAATTCTAGTCTTCCCTGAGGCATGAAAATCAGCTGATTGACTTTGGTCTTTTATAGAATTGTTGTGGGGAAAACAGGAGAGAGGGCCTCATGTATGCCTCCTTAAATGGCAGAAAATAAAAATGTGATAAAAAAAAACCCTACCTATGTTTAAAAGCTCAGTTAACAAGTGTGCATCACCATGCCACACACACCCCTCTTCCTCCCCCTGTAAATAGTGCAAACTGAATTTTAACAGGACATGTGTCAGGAAAAATGAAAATATACAGGTCCAGGTAGGTAATCCCCCCCGCTCCAAATTGGCCAGATTGGCACTGACCCTGATTATACCACAAGGTTTTTCTTTAACTTTCCTGTTTAAAATAATGTTAAATTAGGAAATGACAAAATGATTTCTTACCAACTGAAAGTATTGTAAAAATAGTTAGCTCATAAAAGACCCAGCTATTGTGTGTTGTGCACTGCAGATGCACAAATGGAATCTGCAAGGTGTAATTTAAAAAATCAAGATGTGAGTTGACGCAATGGTGCAATTGAAACTCTGGCTGTTTTTTTATGTGTGCACTGCCTATGCACTGCACCTATAAAATGGGGCAGAGCTTCAATTGCCACCCTGATAACTTTACTGTCCTTGCCACCTTGTGGACATCCAATAACTTGAAGATATGGCATCAGATTGAAGGAGGGTGTTGCCGGGTTGTTTATGCCATTTTGAATTTCTGGAAACTATGACTTGTCCCTAAGACTTGTTGAGGTTACAGACCTGGTGTCTGGACATTCAAAATGGATAATGTAACAAACCTTAAAGATTGGTTAGCTGATCTGTGGGACGGACACAAAAAGGTGTGATGGGAATACAGTTTAAGTATTAAGATGCACATTCATTTACAGATCACTGTTGCTCTCTACTCCTGAACATTTATCCAGTAGCATGGCTAATCACAATGTTCCTTCTTTTCTCCCTAGTAAATAGGGATTAAATTACAGTAGGGTGGTTGTTCAATGTACTTGAACAGATCTCCGGGCGTTTTGTCGGGCCCTTAAAACCCATTTCTTCCGGTTAGCTGGGCTGGCTTGACCCCATACTTGGTTTTTTAAAGTTTTATATGGATTTTAATTTGAATTGTTTTAAATCACGGGCCAAATTCTATTTAAATTATTTTAAAGAGTCTTAACTTTTGTATTCAATGGTTTTTAGTTTGGCTGTTCATCGCCCTGAGTCTGGAAGGAGAAGGGCAGTATAGAAATTTAAGCAAATTAAAAAATAAATAAATAAAAAATACTTATAGTTTTGTAAGGCTCCCATGTCCAGTTTAAAGATAATAAATCATAAACAGAAAGAGCAGGGAACATGGAATAGATAGCACCTAGGCAACAAGCTAATGAACATGCAATCACCTGAAGTGTACTTACATTTTATATAATGATCATAATTATTTTAAAATTAGCACCTACTTTTTATAAATTAATTTACCTGTGTTTTTGTTTTGTACTTTTGTCTGCTGCTGGCTGATGACATATTTCCCTTTCTTAGTGATGCCTACATTGCCACTTTATTTGCAGCCATTATCTGATCTGCTACACAAAGGGCTTTCTTGCAGTCATTCCTGTCACAATGGAATTAAAAAAAAGTTTATTTTTCATTTATGGAATTAATCAAAGAAGAGCTGTGTTTCATAAATACAACTCTGTTTGAAAATGGTATGACAAATAGCGGTAATATTTTGCAAAGGTGCATTTTCATTCAGAGTTCTTTCGGTCGTTCTTTGAAAGAGTTCTTTTGAACAGAGGAAAAACCCACAAAAGGAACTGTCACTTTGTTTCTTCAAAAGCTCACTGTGGAATGGCCTGACTTTCTAGCTGCCAAAAAACAGTTTGATGCATTCTTTTTAATGACTGCTTACTTGCTTATTATGCCTTTCAAGTGAAATACTGTACTTTTTGTCCCCAAAACTAGAGCGCGCTGATTTCGGACAGTGTCCTCCAGTAGGCTGACTGGGCAATGTGTGAAATGCAGTTCAGATTTTAGGTGCTGCTGAAGCATTGGAAAAACAAGCATCTCCAGAGGACCTAACAATGCTGGTGACTCATGAATATGATGAGGGCAGGGGATGAAGAACAAAAAAGAAACCAGACTTAATTGTTTATTCCTCCCACCCCCTTCAGTTTGCAGTAGCGAGTCTCAGCTGCTATAGTATTTGAAAACAGATTTATTTTGTTCTTCTGTTTGCTTTTTTAATTTTTTTTCCTTTATGGGTAACCAGAAGCTTGGCCTTTGGGCCTGTGGTGCAGCAGTTTTCCATATTGCTGAGAAGGGGAGAATGTGCTTAGAATGTATTCTGCTCTCCGCCTCTAAACAATGGCTTTTCCTACTGCAAGCTTAACATGCTGGACTCCCATGTGTAATTTGGCTGGAAAGGAAACATATTTAAGACATGTTTTTCTTTTCCTTTGTCCACAGTATTAGCCTGATATTCTGTTTAACCAAGTCTTTCTCAACCTTAGTGGCCTTCCACTCCCAGAATTGTGAAGATTCAGAGCAAAATTTTCCAGTATATTCCTAGTAGGTGCTTATTACCTTCCTTTGTGGAGGTAGGGAAAACAATCACTTTAAAAAGTGTCAGGAGACCCAAAAGAGGAGAAAAATAGGATCTCAGGAGCCAACCAGACAAACGTCAACATGTAAAACTTTCATGTGAACTTTTTTCTACTCCTGCTTTATTCATAGATTTTTGGAAGATAAAAAAATTGGATTCTCTTTGGATCGTACAAGGCAGCATAGGTGTATTTTAGCTCAAACTTTCACAAACATTCCTTCCTTTTTTAGCTTCTGTCTTAAAGACTTTCATATATATTAAAAACAATGATTTATTGCTACTTCCTATAGTATTTCTTGGATAGTTATTTCCATACCTATTCTATTGTTTTCTATATTAGCTATGGATAGTCCTTCTTTAATGACCACTTGTCCAATAAATGTTCAAAATTATGTCCACCTGCACACCCTCTTGCACATCCAACAACAGCCACTCACACCGCACCAACCACTCACAGCCCTCTCCCACTTGGCAGCAGCAGCCATTTACCTCCCTACTAGCTTGATTGTGAGCTGCCTGAGATGTGCAACTTCCTGTCAGTTTTGCCATTGCCTGTGGAAGTCAGCAGGAAGTTGCAGGGAGATCCTTGCTTAATGGTCTGTAGTCCTTGCTTAGCAATGGTAATGGGGAGAACCAGGATTGCCATTGCTAAGTGATGCGATCATATGATCCTTTACAGCCACATTGCTTAGCAAGGGAAAGTCCGGTCCCAATTGCCATCATAACCTGGGAATTATGTGTTCTAAACTCCTTCCTTATAGTTAATCAAGAGTATTGATTATGCTTAGCAGGTGATTGGTGATTAATGAGATGCTGATTTTCCTTCTTTGAATGTTCTTCTCTCCCTGGCATGTTAATGATCTTTCATGTTCTGATCCTTCCCCATCCTCAGTTATTTTATATTCCCCCTGGAACCCTTCCGTGGCCTTTATTTATTCTGGGACCAGCAAATCTTCTAAAGCCCCACTGTCTAGGTCTATTTTGGTTAGTAACCAAAATAGACCTAGACAGGATCCTTCTTCCCCTACAAAATTGCAACTTTCCCCTTTCCTGCCAACTCATCAGCTCATTTTCACTTGTTTTCTCCTCTGCTGTGAGAAGATATTTTGTGAATACGTGAGAAGTGGCTTATCTAGTTTACTCCCTGCTATTTGCCATTAACTCAAACTGATCACTCCAAGTACAGTTTATTTGTCTGGTGGAGCTTATCTAGTTTACTCCCTGCTATTTGCCATTAACTCAAACTGATCACTCCAAGTACAGTTTGTTTGTCTGGTGGAGCACAGAGAGGATGGAAGGTAGTGCTTAACTTCTATATTCTGTCACATCACTTTTCCCTTAAAATGAGGGTTTGGGTAGTTTCCCCAAGCCTGACTTTGGACATGTTCATAAATGTGTTTCAGATAACAATCTCTGGGTTAGTTCTATATCTAGACAGAAAGCTAGCAACTTGACACTATTTCTGTGGCTACAACCTTGAGAAATAAGCCTCTTTTTAATGGTATTATATATATATTTTCCTCTGAGTAAGAATATCATTGAAAGATAGAGCATGTACTGGATAATGAACTGCGTATGGGGCTGTACCTTACCATGGGAAGCGTGTGGTGATTACAGTTTGAAAGCAGGGGTGCCTCTGAATTAGGACTGTCTCTGTATTAGGAATCTAAATGTGACAGAAACCTGTCAGAGTACGAGACATAAAAAGGGTACAACCAAATCTACTGAGAATCTCTTTTGTCTATCAGGCAGCATTCCCATCACATTCAAATATTTATTTATGAAACTTGTATTTACCAAATAATGGCTGAAATTTATTTATTTATTATATTTATTTATTATATTTATATACCGCTCTACTCCCGGGGGACTCAGGACGGCGTACAGTCAAATGATAGAATACATATAACACAAATATTTTAAAGATTGATTAAAATACAATTAAATAATTTGGTCTTGAACCTAAAATTAAAACTCTAAATTTATGAGAAATAAAATTTTAAAAGGCTAGTTACATTTAAAAATGGCTATTGTTAATAAAAGACTATGTCTAAAGAGCACTCATGATGAAACATTTGCATTACAAATCTATTTATTTATTAAATGTATATGCTGCCTATCTTGCTGTCGGGCTACTCTAGGAGGCTTTCAACAATAAAAAGGAAGACAGGAAAAGAGCCTAAACAAAACAGAAGTAAAATAATAGAACAAAAAAAAATGAAAAAGAAAACAATGAGAATACATTAATATGATAACAAAAAGATGGACTGGTGGAGTGCAGAGAGTGAGGGGCGGGTGGGGTATGCCATCAATCTAGCAGCCTTCAGCGTGAAATCCCGCCCCCCCCCCCCCCCCCCCCCCGACCCCCGCCCCAAGGGGAGACCCCAAAAAAACATCCCCGGGGGGGGGGGGGGGGGGGGGGGGGGGGGTGGGTTATCCAATCAATTTGGCGCCCTTCAGGGTCCATTCCCCCCCCCCCCCCCCCACCATCTGGTCTCCAGGCCAAGAGGCAGAGCCAAGTCTTCAGACTCCTGTGGAAGGGCAGGAGGGTGGGGGTAGGATGTTACAAAGGGCAGGTGCTGCAGCAGAGAAGGCTAAATGGTGCTAAGGGCTATATATATTGGGGTAGTGTGGGGAATAGCAGCTCTGTCAGAGAAAATTCTTAATGAAAGCAGATTTTTCTAATCAAATGCCCTTTAAAACAAATCTTAAACAACTTTCTTCCTGTTTTGGTAACACAGAGAGATATAACCACAGAGATTTACACTGATCTACACACCTTACTTATTACGTAGATGTAGAGATCTAGACTTTCCATGTGCACAAGATTTATAAGTTGCTAAAAGCTTTGGCAAGTTGCCCCATTCAAAGCTAATATCTTCCACAGTATATTGGAACAGAATTATCCCCTCCTGAATGCCTATTTTAGAGCTGCTTGAAGCAAAGATAGTCTTGACTTTTATGTTTCAGGGCCTTTTTTTTAAAAAAAAAAACCACTCTTAATAACATGATTCTTTCCAATAATGCTGACCTTCGTGGTTCAATGCTTTGCTGACAGAGATAAGATACACTTGATCAAGAAACATGGAATGACCAAATAGGAGATGTCTGTGGAACGGAGGCTACGTTTTTGGAAAAAATAAATACAACAAAAGTAAGATTATTGTTCTTTAAGCCAAACACACATTGCCTGCTAGTGATACATTATTTATTTGTATTATTTATTATCTGTCATCATTTGCTTGTGGACAGGATTTTCGATGTCACTGGAGAATCATGTGGTCATTAATAACTCATAGGAATGAATGAATAATGTATTTATAGATGTGTCAACAGAATTTTACAGCTGTCTATTCTTTATGGGCACGCACCTACTAATTTATGATAGAGATTTTGCAAATGGTGAGTTTGAATAATAGGCATTACATGATGACTTTAAAACAATGTTTCTCAACCTTGCCAACTTTAAGATGTGTGGTCTTCAACTTCCAGATTGCTGGTGGGGGAATTCTGGGACTTGAAGTCCACATATCTTAAAGCTTCCAAGTTTGAAAAACACTGCTTTAAGAAATAACTCCCATTGAAAGCTGTAAGTCTCCAAATAAAAATAACAGTGGATGCTCTAATGATACTGCTTAAAATGAAAACAATGGCTCTCAAAAACTTGTGAATCAGACCAAGTCCCAGTATTTTATTCTCAGTGAATAACTTGAGATCTATGGTAAATCCATCCACATGGCATAAATGATCAAGACTACTCAGAAGCAATATGGTTATATTTACATTTTTTGTACAGGCTAGAAGTCCATGATCTATAAATGCTTTGAATATCCATAATATTAATTTAATGATGAGCAAAGCAAATGATAATAGTTAAGCATGGTGTTGTTTCTATTGGTAAATCTTGAATTCATGAAAGAATTATGATAAAGGATGGAAAAGTTCTGGTCCCCACTTAGTATTGACTTTTCTGTTTATTTGTTTCCAATTACAGATTCAAATATGCTGATAATTATGTCAGACATCATGGTTTTCCTTCTAATTATGGGTCAATTGCCGTGTTGGGCATATTTTGTACAGAAACAGAGAATACAATATAACCTAGTGAATTAACAGGTGATTGGCTAAATTATGAAAAGTGATCCACATTAAAAACAATCACTATTTGAAAAAAACAAAAACATACTCTACTGACCTCAAAGTCTATTCGGAAAGATTTGGAACACCATTTAAATTTTCCCTACTGATCACTGAATAAATAAACGGATCAATGATAGATTGGGAACATATATTATGCTGAACCTTATACAGCAAAGAAATTTAGTTGAACTGAATTTTGATTGTGAAATTAAACAATGCCTTAAAATGATTTTTAAAGATGTACATGCATCAGGAAAAACCAAGAAAATAATCTTGTTCTTTAAATTTAAAATGTATCTTTTTTGCATATTGATTGTAAAATATAATAGTGGTCTTTCTCTTGTACATATATGTAAGTTTATTAGCACACATAGGTATTAATTCTTTCCGAGTAAGAGACAATTCTATTAGAATGCAGAGATATACATTATTTGCCAATCCATACTAAAAGCTCTAATGTAAACTGGTGATATTTATATTAGCTTATTCATTACAAATATGGAGGGACATTTTTCTTGAGAAAAAAAATCTAATGAGGTCTCTGCATTGATACTTTTAAGATACTTTCGAGATGATTAGTGACAGCCAATGGACTATAATTTAAATTTAATATTGAAATACCAAGTGAACACAATATGAATGGCGGAGTAGCTGCATTTCTATTTTTCTTGCTCTTTTAAAATAAGGATAAGTATGTGCCAATTATTTTAATGAAGCAATGAAGAAAAAGGCGAATGGAATAGTAGAGCATTGCTATGGAATAGCAGTCTATAGGCTGGCAGATACAAATACATTTCAAGACACAAATTACGATTATGAGAATTTCTGAGCATTCCAATTTGGGAGTATGTACCTGTAATTCTGGAAATTGACAGGTTGGGAAATTGAGATTTGGGAGCCCAATTAGCAATGGTATCTTCTGTACAATGCAATTGAGCATTTCTGTATTAGAGGTGATTCAGATATGATAAAGGTGAGAGAGACCAATTAGTAAAAAGCAATTCTCATGAGTATTTGTCTTTCCTTGCCAGATCAAGTAGGTGATTGAAAGAATAAGGGGAATTTCCTAGGCGGGAAATTTATTTAGCTAACAGAAAATATTGTGCTTTGAATAAACATCGAGAAAGACACTATTCCTCAACATAGAATTTCAAGAATGTATTGGATCATCACAAATACTGAATAATAATTATATGCCACTTGTATTTATTATTTATTTGTTTGTTTGTTTGTTTGTTTGTTTATTTATATAATTTATTGGCTGCCCATCTTATCATAGGGTAACTTTGGGCGGCTAACATAATGTCTAAGTTAAAACATTAAAAAGTTAAAATCAAATATTTAAACCAAAGACAAATAGGGAGGGGGGGTTGGAGTGTTGGGGGGGGGGAGATAGGATCAACTACCTCCATTGTACTGATCATCCACTGGCGCCCCAAGATGACTGGCAAAGCCACATCTTTAGGCTCTTACGAAAAGATAGGCGGGTTGGGGCCAACTTCACATCAGCGGGTAAAATGTTCCAGAGGGCAGGAGCACAATAACTCTAAAAAGATATTCACTTTATAATAATGATTGTGCAATGACATAATTAGATCCTGATGGGAGAGAGAAAGCACAGTGGTTAACATCTTAGGGAAAGCATTTGGGAGAATTGTTTTGTAATTATTGGTCCCTGGGGGAAAAAATAAACAAATATCCTAACAATCATGTGCCAAGATCATAACGAAACATCCTGGGAACATTTTTTTATGAAAATCTAAACTTTTTTCCATCTCTCAGTTTTCATTCTTCCTAAGCAATTTATGGTCTTTATGATAAGCAGCCAGTTTAAGAACTGAACAGTTCTCATTGATCTAAGGGACAAATTGTCTTTAATAATCATAATGTTTCGTTAGGATTGGCTCTTAACAGCCTCTGTCTAAGTTAATTAATTGTCATTTGTCCGCCAATTAATCATCTGTCATGTGGAACTGATTGTAGTCCCAAAAGGTAAATTGTATCTTCTTGAGGTTCCTCCCTCCTTCCAAGTTAGAAGCAATTCTCAAAGAAGTATAAATCCAACAGAAGCTGACTGGTATTATAACTTTATAGTCTCACCTCATAATATGATGAAAAAACTTTGTGGAGAGTGGGTGGAATAGATGCTCAGCAGACCATCTGGAGATGTAATAAATCTGACAGCTACAGCAATCCTATGTAATCAAGTACAACTTCATTATATTAGGAAAATGACTTTCTAATTAACTCATGAGGAAACTTTGTGATTCATTCACCCTAATATAGTCGGAGAGTTCAGACTTCTTCATCAGTGTCATAAAATCATTGTTCCTTGTAAATGATCACTTCTAGTATTAGTGAAGAGCTTGATAGTTTAATTAAGTATTTAAATAGGATACAGATAACTCTAGTAATAATTTCAACGTGTACAGTATCTAACTTTAACCAGTATTTAAGAAAAACCCTGTTGAAATATACAATTTAATTCAGAAGAATTATCTTCATTGAGTCTAAATTCATACTGAACAACATTTTGAAAACAGAAGCATTTGTTGTCCTTCAACCCTTTCATGATTACTTTTATTTTCATACCTATAGGAAGGACTGCAGTATTTATACAGAAAAGTAAGTATGACAAACATGAGAGAGAAGCACAAATATTTGTCCTCACTGATAATTAAACTTTTAAAAGCATTCTGGAACACAGCTTGCTCTGACCAATTTCAGAGGCTTTTAGCAAGACATGATTTACTGTTTCACCATTCAAAGTAAGAATGGAAGGGAACACAACCAATTAATCTTTCAAAATTTCTGTAAAAAGACACCCACACCTAATGAAGTACCCAAATAGAACTAAGAAACATTTCAAGAAAGAAGACAATGCAAAAACATAGCTTCTAATTTTACACTTACCACAAATGCTACCAACATTTTGCATTCTGCCTACATAGTTAAAATATTTTTGTTCTTTCTATGTCAAATCAAAATATCCATGTTGTTTTTTTAAGATTGATATACGTATTACCAACGAAATAAGCTCTCTTCTCATAGGATTATTAAACCCAGTTTAAAATTAGCTGATTTGCACCTCTGCCAGATGATCTTACTTTTTCAGACAGAATCCTTGCTAACAAACAAACAAGGGCTAGAGAAGAAATGTAAAAAAGGAACAAATACTTTATCATAATATTCCTATGAGCATCATGCCAGGATTACTATCTCTTTCCCAACAGTAATATAAGTGATAGTTCTCTATACATTTCTTTGTCTGTCTGAGTTTATAGAGATGTACATGGAATAAACATACTGTATATACTCGAGTATAAGCCTAGTTTTTCAGCACATTTTTAATGCTGAAAAAAGCCCCCCTTGGCTTATATTCAAGTGAGGAAAAAATACCTTTTTTCCTGCAACCCGTTTTGGCTTCCAGGGGCTGCAGGGAGGCTTGCTAAGGCCAAAATGGGGTGTGTGGGGGGGTGGGGGTGCGGCGCCCTCCTATGTCCCGTTTTGGCTTCCAGGGGCTGCAGGGAGGCTTGCTAAGGCCAAAATGGGGCGTGTGGGGGGTGGGGGTGCGGCGGCCTCCTATGTCCTGTTTTGGCTTCCAGGGGCTGCAGGGAGGCTTGCTAAGGCCAAAAAGAAAGAGAAGAAAGAAAGAGAGAAAGAAAGAAAGAAAGAAAGAAAGAAAGAAAGAAAGAAAGAAAGAAAGAGGGGAAAAAAGAAAGGGAAAGAGAGAGAGAGAGAGAGAATGCAGGTATCTCTTAACAGAGGCTTGAACTTGCCTGAAATTAGATCAAGCCCTATATCACTTAGCCCAATGTATCAGATTAAATTGTTATTGAATTGTTTTTGATATATATACTACATTCTCTTGTGTAATTTAGTTATAGTGTAGTTTACACTATGCACTTACAGAGCTAGTTTACTGTTTTTCTTTGAAATAAATATTCAAAAACATTTAACCTACTGATGCCTCAATTAATGTAATTTTATTGGTATCTATTTTTATTTTGAAATTTACCAGTAGCTGCTTTATTTCCCACCCTAGGTTTATACTTGAGTCAAAAAGTTTTCCCAGTTTTTTGTGGTAAAATTAGGTTCCTCGGCTTATATTTGGGTCGGCTTATACTCGAGTATATACGGGTACTTCTGTTTTACATTGTAAAGAAAATAGAAACATGGGAATCCTCCAGTGAAAGTATACCCCCAGAGTAGAAGCGCATTTCGCTGCTTCAAGTTGAGCCCTGTCTAGCTGTTGTTTGGTTAGAGAAGAGATATAGATCAATGTATTAATAGTAAACAAGAAAATGTTATAATAAATGAAGTATGGGGAGAATGTTATAATAAAGAAATGAGAAAAATAAAGAAATGATGAAGATTGGAGGAGTAAGAAGAAGATGAAGACACAATAGAAACATCTAGATGATACACTGAATGATGATTATGTATTGTATGTTTGTTTATAAAATAAAAAAAATTATTAAAAAAATATAGTAAAATCATGGCTAATGTTTGAACAATACCAAATATCTTTAGGTAGATATCACTTTATTCTAACTTCTGTCTTAGATTTTTAGCTTTATATCTTAGTTTTAGACTAATAATATTCCGGGGGTTTTTTGGTCTTAGAGACATAGTTTACAGTGGTGACAATAATGATAACAATATTCTATACTGGTAGTCCTCATCTTACGACCACAATTGACCACAACATTTCTGTTGTTAAGCAAGGCAATTACGTGAATTTTGCTCTATTTTACGACCTTTCTTGCCACAGTTCTTAAGTGAATCACTGCAGTTGTTAAATTAGTAACACAGTTGTTATGTGAACCTGGCTTCCCCATTGACTTTGCTTGTCAGAAGATTGCAAAAGGGAATCGCATGACTGTGGGACACTGCAACCACTCATAAATGTAAGTCGGTTATCAAGCATCCGAATGTAAATCACATGACCATGGGGATGCTACAATGGCCATAAGTGTGGTCATAAGTCACTTTTTTCAATGCTGTTGTAACTTTGGTCTCTAAATGAACTGTTGTAAATTGAGGACTATCTGTATTATTCTTTTAGCCTGTATTTTATGCTTGGCCCTTCTCTTTTTAACTTTTAAATAGTTTGTTAATTATTTTATCTGTATTGGGCTTTGAGTGAAATAAAGGTTGACTGACTGATTGACTGATTTAATTGATTCTAGATAATATTTATGGAGATTATACTTGATTTTTGTTTTGTTACTTTCAAAAACAGTCCTGAGTCTGTGGAATAGATTTGTGTTAGATAAACATTGTTTGGAACCTTCAAGAGAGTATGATAAACTAACGAAAAAGCTCTTATTACAAAAAGCATCATTTCAGTCTAAAACATTTCCAAATATACCTGTAAGTGCTGGAGATTCTACCTGGGAATTTCTGCTTCTAAAGCAGATACAATTTTGTCAAGCAAGTTCCTAAATATTTCTTACAAGTAATGCTAAACCCTGTTGTAAAAGCAGGTATTACTTTTCTGCCAAATTCTATGTCAACATTTTAATTTTTTTCTTTATTTATTCAATTATCTGAAACGAGCAGATTATTGTATATTTTCCATTTAGTTGGATAATTATAAAAATGGCATATTTTGTTTTCTCTTAACTGAAAAGTATAGTTGGCTAATCTGATAGGAAATGAGAATGACTAAAGTCAAAACAAATATGTGTCAGGAGCATAAATCAAGGATGTGACAAAACAACTTTCAACACTTATCAATATATTGGGAATTAACCATTATTGCTATTACCATATTTTCTGGCGTATAAGACTACTTTTTAACACAGGAAAATCCTCTCAAAAGTCGGGGGTCATCTTTTATGCCAGGTATAAGTCTACCGACACTCCGACTTCCCCAGCTGACCCCCAGTGATGGTGAGCCCCAGCTTTCTGGGGAAGTCGGAGCATCGGTAATATCCACCTGGATGCTTGGGACAGTGGGGGAAGCTTCGCGCAGCAACAGCTGGGTCCAACATTCAGCGGCATGCAGCCTTGACGAGATCGGCACAGCTTCCCGAATCTGAGTTGCCGGCGCTGATCGATGACGCTACGGGAGTGCCGACAACATTGAGGGGTAGTCTTATACGGCGAGTATAGCCCAAACCCTATATTTTAATAGGAAAAGTAGGGGGTCATCTTATACGCCCAGTCGTCTTATACGTCTTATATATTTGGTGATAAATAATACTGCAAAGAGCCAAGGTGGCACAGTGGTTAGAGTGCAGTACTGCAGTTACTTCAGCTGACTGCTAGTTCAGCAGATCAGCGGATCAAATCTCACCGACTCAAGGTTGACTCAGCCTTCCATCCTTCCGAGGTGGGTAAAATGATGACCCAGATTATTGGGGGCAATATGCTATTTAGTATATTTTCTTTGGTGTAAGCCGCCCAGAATTCTCAGAGAATGGGTGGCATAGAAATATGACTAATAAAATAAATAAAATAAGGAATACAGTAGCTAGAACATATAACCATGAATTTTGAACAACTTGAAAGGAAGCTCAAGAACGAGGGTGCTCTCATGGTGTTCTCATCCTTCTGTGAAAGAGGATTGGAGAGGGAAAGAAAAATAATGCGAATAAGTGGCTGGCTAACAATGTCTATGGGAGAAATTTGATCTCTTTTCATACAGCCAGGTGAAAATGACAATAATTCTGTCAGCTTTCTCTTCCAGGCCAAATGGTAGAAATGCACAATTGGTGAAAGTGTGATGGTTTCTTTCTTTTTAGTCCACCAGTGAATCCTTCAGAGAGAAAGATATCCAATATGAGGGGACTGTGGATGCCCTCAGGCTGTGGGAAGAAAAGCACTGGTTATTGGCTTCCTTGTCTTATTGTTAGGAGAAAGTACTCGATATATGGAGTGGAAGTCTCAAAGCTGCAGTCTGTCTCCATGCCACGAACTCATTATGGAGATCATAATGCAATAAAGCATTGTATAATCAGGGATGTTTTTGACATCTAGAAATACTTTTTTGCACGTATTGATTATTCAAAAAGAAGCAGATGGCTGCTGTTTCAGTCTTGTAGGTGGCTTAACCCATTTTCAGTCAGACTTAAAAAGTTAACAGAACTAGTGGAGGCATTTACACTTCAGGATTTATTTGGATTTTGGCAGAGGTGTCTGCAAGCTGGACAATTTTGTCAAGCGTTTCCCCTGCCAGGTAGTGATGCCGATTTTCATATCAGCCTACACCTAATATATAATCTCACAGTCCATGGACTTTTTTCCCCAAAGGGTCATGTGTGATCACCCTATCTTTCTTTCATTATAGTTTTACAATTCGTTGGGCCTTCATCTTGGCCCTATTATTCACATTATTATCTATAGCTTTATTGGAGCATTATAAAAATATCCCCCTACATCAGTGCATAAACCCGTATGGGCATGATTCAGCAGAGTCCTTTAGCCATGCACTCCTCTTTTCATTCCTCTTTTATGGGGAATGTCAGATGACATTTATGCCATTTTGAAAAATATCCTGGAAGAGAGTATAAAGCATGTTTGTCATTTCTTCTATGTGGTCAGGTCTTTGATATATACTGCCAAGTTGCTTGTTTTTCTGCTTTGATTTGTTCTGTTCCTCTTAGTTGTAGTTGAAGAATTGTATTAATATTTGTGATCATTATTATTATCTCTCATTATTACCTTACAGCTAGAAAGTGCAGTATACTCCAGTACCTATATATAGACACACAAAGTTGCTTTCTTCCATTTTAGGTTTACCTCCCCAAAGCTGTAGAATTTGGCAGTGTGTGTGTCTGTATATATTTGAAATATGTACTGGAGTATACTCTACCTTCTTGGTATAAAGTCATAATAAAGAAACGTTAACAAAATGCCAGGCAGTGTATGGCTGTCACAAGTGATCTCTGTCTTTTTGAATGTCCTTGTGATGTCATTATGCATATAGAGAAAGGGCAGAGCTTGCGTTACAATGATGTGACACCTCTATCTTCATTTATCCTCTCTCCATTTCACTGTTCAATTTCTGAATCTCAGGTTAACTATCAAGTTGAAATTGATTGGTCAATGTCAGATAAATCTTGCTTGTGCTGCCTCCCCCAGCATGGAAATCTTCTACAGCCTCCTCTTATTCCACCAATAAATGAAATGTCAAACATGATAGTTGGAATAGTCCAAATCATCTGACCAATGTTCAGCTTTGAATACTTTAGCTGTCCTAACTATTCGAAGTATATTTAAATTGCATTTTAGACAGGTTACAATAGAAACAACTACTGGTTTGGTAGTAATAGGGTGGGAATGTTTTCATGCCTTTCATACTATCTTCTTCTTTGCAATCATTTAAAATAATAAGGACAACATGAAAATAGGCAACTAAGGGGAATGCAGAATGTTTATTTAAATTCCAAATGACAGTAAAAAATATAAATTGATATAAGAATTATTGAAAAGTGAATAAAACATGAGGATTGGAATTATGATATTTCAATGTAGTGATCAGGTGTGGGACATTGATAGGTGAGCAAGATGGAAGAAGGGAGAACCTCATGTTTCTATTGCTTGTTAACCGATGGCGTGATGAGAAAATGAGAAGAGGATTAGCAACAATGCCTTTGTTCTATTTTTCTGGCACCATCTCATCTTCTAGATTCTCCTTTAACTGTTGTTTTTATCATCTTTGGGGTTTTTTTCCATCCTTTTTGTATTTAATTTATTGATGTAACCCCAGCCCGAGAATAAACATACTGAAGGTCTGGCTCACGTCTCTACTTATTTGTCTTCAATTCAGGCTTGATTCCATATAAATCTTATAAATAAAATTAGATGTATTGGCTTATAATGTAATGGTCAAACATTTGCCAATCTCTCTGTACTTTTCTATCAAGAAATCACTATAATGAAATTACGACTTGGAGGGACTCTAGACATAATTGGTTATAAGGCGTGATGGGAAAGCAGAATGGACTGAATGTTATTAGCCTGCCTACAAACTTGAAAGGCAAGCTGACAAATGTCTAAACTTCTTTTGGGAATGCAACTGTGGAAACTTCTTTTGGGAATGCAACTGTTTTCCTTGAGCAATTTTTCCCAGATAATAACTCACTACAGAATTGTAGCATTATAGAATTTCTTAACACTCAAATAATTGGAAACTTTCTTTACTTTCATAATTCTAGCTGTGAAGTTTAGTCCTGCTTCATCAGGCAAGTCTTCAAAAGAATAGGCTTTGAAGTCATTGTTTTTCCAGCAATCTTCCCATCTTCATGGTAAATCTATTCTGCTATTTCAAACGCCACGCCTTATATTTGATTATCACCACTTTGAAAGTAGTGTAGTATGATGAAAATTGTTGCCTCAAATTCTAATGCATGTGGATTATGTGCATAGTTGGATTACGGGAGCCTGAAGAAGTTTTAAATGTACTGGCAACTGCAGATAGAGCAGTCATGATCTCACAAGTTTCTGTAATCAGAGTCTGCTTGAATTCACATCTTAAGTTAAATGTACACATATATACAACAATGAGATTACAGTTTCACTGTAAGGTTTAGGAATCTTGTGCCGATGCACAAAGCCACTCCCAATGTTGAACTAGCATTTGTTGCACAGAACAGAGGCATCTTGCTTTCTCTGGAAACATAGGCTGTGCTCGAATGACTCCTATAGTACTTCTGATTCTTTTATTGCTGCATCTTATGTGTAAATTAAATTGCCTTTTCACAGTTCCCTTCCTGAAATGTGTATCTTTTATTTAAAAACAGCCACTTCTATTTTTGTTCTGTCTTTATTACAAATTAGTACTACACATAAAAATGCTCCTGAATTTGCTTTTACCAGTTTGATGAAAGAGAACCTATTTTAAAATGTATGCTTCCAAAGGAGAAGAGAACTTCCATTACATTCTCACGGAGAGTGGGTGTTCTATTTATTTAATCATGAGTTGGCCAGAGGTTTGGCGGAATTGTTCTGCTTTTTCTTATAGAATTTTATCTCCAGTGATCTGCCTTGTCTTTCCATGCTTTCATTAAATTTTAAAAGATGTCCTGAGGGGACTCTTCCCATGGTGCCTTTTCAGATTGAAAGTATGGGTAGCCATATGGTGAAGGAAAAAATGCATAACAAAAGCAACAACAACAACAACAACAACAAAGCCAGCAGTAGGACTTTCTGTCATCTCTTTGCTATCATGCTCCACCTGGAAAATCAAGGAAGAAATTCTTAAGCATCCTGGGAATTTAGTAGAAAAGATAAGTCATGCAGGAGGAAAAGATTTGGGAAATTGCAAAGCCTAGCATTATTAGAAATACCATCTTCTGAAGCAAATTGTTTTGACTTTCAGTCTGTGATCTTATGAAATATGACTAGATGCTGCACAGCAAGTATATGTTACTTTTTCGCCAGAAATCAGTGCTTGGTCCCAGTGGGAGCTTTTAGTAAGGGAGGGTGTGGGCACCCTCCTCTGCAAATATCTAGTAGCAGCTATTAATTGATTCTTGTTCCTGTGCAAAGAGCTTATGGTAACCATTAGTGCAAGCCAGATGGTGGTTTCATACTAATGAGACTTTGGGTTGTAGAGAGGTAGAAGCAGCTTTTGTTTCCACAGGCATTTTTTCTTTAGAAGCTTTGTCAGCCAGAACAGCAGGAGAGAGATTAATTTCTTGTTTTGAAGATGCTAACATGTCCATGATATATAATATCTTGCTGGGACGTTCTTCTTCTTTTTTTTCCTTTTTAAATTGACCAACAGAAAGCATAGGTGTGTTACAGCTTCCTTGGATATTGAGCCATCTTTCAGGAGTTGTCATGCATAGTATTTTTCCCCCCATAAAATAAATAGTTGCATCAGTTCATGGGGAAGCTTGAAAATTTAAGTCAGGTTATGCTAAGCAGGCTCCGTGATTTGGTTAGGCTAAGATTTTTCTAAAAACTGCTTTTAAATTGTAATAATTTAACATACAAATAAGGCAATAGGCTCGTAAATAGTCAAATCCAAATTTGAGTTCCTTTGCAGTAGATTCTACTATTCTACTAATAGTAGAATCTAATGATTAATAATGATTTATAATCTGCAAATTAAAGTAGACACTGTTTACTTCTGATTTCCCCCTTGCAAGGAAGATTTATAATAGGTTTATTTCCCTTCCCCCACAAACTCAGAACAATTTTCTTCCCATGGAACAGATCAAAGGGAGTTAGAATTTCAATGACATGGCACATAGACATAGACACAGCAATGGAGAATGCACATATCCCAAAATATAACAACAGGCCAAAAATCTTTCTGTACGCTTTATTTAACTTGCTAAGGTCCAGTCTTGATCTAGACAGAAACAATTAGGTGACTATTCTTTTATTTTGTTTTGTCTGTTTTTGTAGTAGTTACTGAGATGAAGAAAAGGAACACAATCCTTTCTCTTTGTAACATTTTTTAAAAAAGAAGCTATAAATAAATATATAAAGAAGTTATTTGATTCAATTTAAACATTGCTTTTAGTTTCTGCAGCAAACATGCAGATCTTACAGAGTCGGTCCATTGGAAAATAGTGGTAGAAGGTAGATGCTCTCAATGTTAATAAGAAGAGCCTGTTTGAGATCTTAAATGGGAGAGAAAAATGGAGCCTGGAAAGATCCAAGTACCAGTTTATTGGACAAAGTCACCCAAAGAAAGGAGAGGAAATAGATCCTTGGGAATAGCTTGTTCATCAGTTTCATAATGCAACTTAGACATCTTTGTGAAATTAAAAGCAGTTTGCATAAAGCAAGTAACATTAACATGATATCTCACTCAACTGCAGTTGTGCTTAAATAAGCACTAGCACTCACCAGAATTTGCGGCGGCATTGACGCAGATATTGAAATTAAAATGAGTTTGTAACACGCAATCGAAAATCAGTTCAAACCAGCAACACAAATAAATTAAAACATATTCCAACATGTACAAAACAAATCATCATTTGAAAATAAGTTCAACAATAATTTTTCATAGCTCAGCACTCAAATTCAGCATGTAGGACGGAGCACCTGAGAAAAAGGCAGAGGAGAAAAAGCAGGAACTATAGGATAGAATGGGATAGGGAATCACATGGTGGAGCACTTCCCCATGATGCGCTTCAGGATTTATTAGAAATCAAAGATATTAACATAAAACCTCGATGAGAGGAAAACCTCAATCGATCAGTCTATGAATGCATACAGCCCACTCTTGGAGACAATCATTTGGTTGGCCAACTCCTCTTTGCTTTAATGTCACACACACACACACACACAATTTTAAACCTGTCCATATTAATGGAATGTGAGCAACAATAAAAAGAACAATGGTTTTAATGATATCCTATGCCCAATCATGGTAAACGTTGCATCTACCTTTCGGGTAGTTATAAAGAACTGCATGGCTCAAATGGATTTGAAGACAGTAGAGGACTGTAGTATTCAAGTTAGCAACGCATGCCTGTCAAAACTATCTTTAACTTGTGAATCATCTATAAGTGTAAAATTATTCACTTCTAATTTAGATGCTTTAGAACTAAAATGGACATTCAAACCTACCCTTTCCATTCAAAGCTAGACTAGCACAACATACTGCTAGTCTGGTGTTTCAGGTGAAGGATCAGTGTGGATTGGAGAAATCTGTGTGAATGTGAATTGCATATGTCAAACATGAACTGGAAGAGAGCCTAAACTCATAAAGAAGTCCTTGCAGTGGCCTCCTGATGCCCCTTTGTCTCTCATCTTAAAAATCTTGTATTTTTAATTGTAAAAAAAGCAATGTAAATTGGGCCTCATGTAATAACATGGATGTTTGGCAGTCCTTTGCATTTAGTGTAATAGTTCCAAGCAACTTTTAAAATTACTATTTGGTCTTTTTTATTATTAAAGTAGAAACACTTGGGGATAAACTTGGCATTGGCATATACTCTACCAGTGAACCATGGCTTCCCTTGCCTAGCCATATTGATCCTCGTTAATGTTGGTCTTTCTCTTCCATATACTCTGTTAGTTAGAGCACATATATGCAACATATATTTGTTCTGCCATGTCTCTGCAATTCCACATCCCCATTCAAATAATGTAACAAAATCTTTTTAAAAAAGATCCAGTATTTTTCTGCATAATCTTTTAAAATTGTTATGTACATGCTTTATTCTTGTCAGTCATTCTCAACCCCATTCTCTAGATGCAATTATACTGCAGCTACAGAATTTCCAGCCAGCAAAGGAAAATGAGTTTTAGCCGGAACATATTCAAGGTATACCAAGCGAGGGTTGGATTGGCTGAAGCTATTCTTTCCCCACTAGTGCTATAATTTCCAAGACATTCTCTGTAGATTTTAAAAATTGGTTACAAGACCAGGCGTATCCAAACTCTTAGAATTTGGCGTTTCAGTGTATTTAATAAGATGGTAAGAGCAATCTTGCACAAGTACAATGAGCTAATAATTTTCCATGCCAAAAATGGAGGAGAACCACTAGATTTTCCTTTTGTTAAATTTTCCTAATAATTATTCTGCAAATCCTATGCCAACCCAAGATAATTCTAGAAAAGTCAACTCCTATTGTTACCCAGCAACTGGTATACATAGAGGTATATACTTCTGAAACTGCTTGTTTTCATTGTCAGGGCTAGGAGCTGATTTCCTATAAGAACACAAGACTGAGTGCAGATTTCACAATAGAGTCCCAAAACAACAGAGGGAGCACTAATCATTCAACTGGTTAATTCATCTTTTGTAATTACTCTTCTCTGTTAAGAAATTTCACTAGGGAATCCTGCCATCAATCTAATCCCAGTGTACTCCAAGTTAGAAAGCTTTGTCAATTATATCTGTTTCTGGAAAGGATCTTCCAGTCATAATAAACTGACAATAAATCTAATACATTGTGTTATATGAAAAATACTTAGCTGGCTTATGGCCTCAGAACCATTCCACAAATCCCCATTCAGTTCTCATTTCAGAAGGCTTCTGCAGAAAACAATTTCTTAAGTAATTTCAGTGAAGATTGAGCTAATGTGCTGGCTGGTACTGCAAAATTCTCTTTTGCTAAAAGTCCGGAGCCAATGTCCTGGAACACTAGGGAGTGCTGGGGGAAGGATGTGTGCTGTTGGAAATGTTTATAGCATTTCTTCTGCAGGGATTGCTCTGACTAAGTAAGCATGCTGATTTTAAATAGCTAGAGGAGGTGTTTTCTAGACTCCCCCAGCACCAGCACTGCTGACATTATAAACTACTCCTGTCAGAGTTAAGGAAAGTTCAGAAGATGATATGGAGGTTGAAAAGACACAACAGGAGCTACCCAAAAAGTGTCCTGCTATATTGTAAAGGATTTTAAACTAAGCATGTTTTTTCTCTACAGTATCTTTGATCTGCTCTTGAACTATCTGGTCACACATCAAATAATACTCAATATAAAATTTCTTCCCATGATGTTAATGAATTCTTCTAAACAGTCACATTTAGTGTTAAGAGTCCCACCCACATTTCCCCACCTAAATCCTTATAATAATTTTAAAATCCTGGACTGATTTCCTTTATTTTTCATACCCAATCATAGCTTCTTTGCCTTTGTAGTTTGTTCTTTTTGTCCAACTTAGATGCTTTAGTCCCAAATTATTTTGAATAACTTAAATGTCTTTGTAATAGTATAATACTGTATCTTAGCAAAATTGGGGAAAGACAACTTAACTGAACAGGCCATGAATTGATATTTCCCTCTGCTGCAAGAACCTATATTGTGATCTAAGCATAAAATGACCACACACTCACTCACTTTGGCGCTGAAGCTGACAATAATATTCAGTAGTTTTTATTTTCTTAGCTTTTACTTATAAAAACATCAAACAAAAATATCGGAGGAAGCCTATTATCACAGGCAGATCCATTAAGGTTTTTTTTAATCCAGGTTGTTGTGGAAATTAAATTTAAACACACAAAAAAACTAGCTTCCTTTTATCTTTACCCACACGATGAAGAAGCCCTAGGAACTTGCTATTTGTCATACAAAGCCTAATAGAACAGGCACTCTGCTGTTCACACTATGCATATTGATTACTTGATGCAGCGCATTTTTGTGAGACCATAGTGATGAACACAGTACAACACTCTGGATAAAGCTCCATTTTCTGCATGTCAACAGCTGCAGATATTTTTGCAGGCAGATAATTTTAAAAAGTTTTTTTTATTTGTTACAAAAGCCTAGAGCAGTGTTTCTCAACCTTGGTAGCTCGAAGATGGGTGGACTTCAACTCCCGGGATTCTGGGAGTTGAAGTCCACCCATTTTCAAGCTACCAAGGTTGAGAAACACTGGTCTAGAGTTTTCCAGAGAATTAGCAGACTGTCGTTAATCCCTAAATTTAAGATTTAGGGATATAAAGTTTCCCCCCTACCCCAATTATATTCAAATGCTTAGTTTTGATGAGCTATGAATATGAAGGGCTTTTTCAAATACAGCAGAAAACCTTTGGACTGACTTGAGCTGCCAAATATTTGTATTTAAAAACTAGCGTGTTTTTCAGGATGTAGATCATTACAGGTCACTTGGTACTTGTGTTAAACACTGAAATAGATGGATAAAGTTATGTTTAAATCAAATTTTCCTTCTGTTATCACTCTAAATAATTCTCACTGTCCTATGGATGAAACATAGAAGCAGCAAGCTGAGCATATATAATAGGTTGCTTAATTAGGTTATCTCCTTAGGAAGAAGACCAAATCTTAAGACATGAAGACATTGAGAAAGAATACAGGAAGTCCTTGACTCACAGTTGGGAACAGAATTTCTGTTGCTTCGCAAGACGGTTGTTAAGTAAGTCACACCCAATTTTACCTATTGCTACGGCTGTTAAGCAAACCATTGCATTAATACGTGAATCACATTGCATTGTTAAAGAATTATTCATTCTTTAAATGAATCTAATTTCCCACATTGACTTTGCTTGTTGGAAGCCAGCTTGGAAGGTTGCAAATGATTATCACATGATTCTGGAACGTTGCAACTTTTGTAAATACATGCCAGTTGCTAAGTGCCTGAATTTTGATCCTATGACCATGGAGAATGCTGCAAAGGTTGCAAATGCAAGGGCCAGTTGTTTAGTCCCTGTTTTGTAACTTTGAATGGCTGTTAAATGAATAGCTCTATGTCAAGTACTACCTATATTGAGATATGGAACCACAAGGAAGTTCCATACTTTCCTGTGCTGAAAACCATGTGGAACAAATGTACTAGCTTGTTCTCTATGATGCAGAGTGCACCTGATCTTTGAGAATCAGCTGTCAACCTTCATATTCAAATACTATCTACAATTTAACTCAGTATCCAAGAGAACAGAAACAATAAGTCATAATGACAAACACAATTTGGTTTCCTTCAGACTCTCATTTTATAAAACGGTTAAAAAACTTATAAAAGTGTTTAGAAAATAAAGAGACATAGGTTTTTGGAGAAACAGCAAATGATAATTGGATGTTTTTAAAAAGAAAAAAAATGTATGGCATTGTGATATTTTTTATGCTTAATAAGTATAAGGCTTATAAAATCAGAGCTTGAAGTGAGAACAACTGAACACTTCTAACCTTACAAGTTCTCTTGTTTGCTTAAAAATAAGAAAGCAAGCCAGACAAGTAAAGTCTCCTTCAAGTAAGCAAATGACTTCATGGACACATCCATGCAAGATTTGTTTTTGGTAATACTGTGGAAGTGCCACCTTTATGGGATTATTTTTTTTCCAATTTTCTCATCTAGTCTAAAGCCTTAGTATCCTCTAATATTATCACACTCCTAAATCCTGAGCCTGCTTAGGTTTTCAGCTCAGACATGATCAGCCAAATGCTGCCATGTGTTGATGCAATGCAGTGTCTTAAATTCAACATCAGCACTCCCATACATAGTAGATATTATCCCGTGAAAATTAGTTGCATCTAAATCTCCCTGACATCAATCAGTGGAGATGAATGACTTCATTAAATTTTAAGTTAGCTTAATTTGACCTAGGACTTATAATGATCTAATGTTTATTGTATAGCAGTCACTATACAGCAATGGACAATATGTAATGCCAAATAACGAACGATCCCTTTGAATAATAACTGTGTCTTATTAAATCAACATCCAAACAAAGGGGAAGAATATTTTCCATCATGAGCAGAAGAACAACCAAATGATAATTTAGAATTTGCATGGGATATGTTGGCCTCAGTTGATCATATTCTTTAAATTTATTGGAATGATACACAGCCAGTCTTTCTCTAGCAAACCATTTTTTTAACCACTTTGTGACGAGATGACTTACAGTTAGTTTTACAAGGGATTTAATTCTCTCTTTAACAAAGGCTGAGAAAATGTATGCACAGATTCACCAGTTGTTTTGATAATGTAGTGTATGAATGTGAATGTATGCATGCAAAACACCAGTGCCATGTAATCCAAACTTCAGTCCCCAATTCGTAGTCCAGGCTGTAATTTGTTTGCTGAATGTTTCTTATTCTCTGTTTTTAAAATTTTCCTTTTAGTTTGACTGCTGTTGGTTATATATTCTGCCTTTGTTTTAGCCGTGATTTCAATCTGAAGTCAAGCAGCTGGATCTGGGATCAAGTCACTGTGTGGCAGGTTCACTGCCATTATGATGATGTTCACCACTGAACATCTCATATAGAGACAAGGGAGGAAAACACTGATTCTTTGAAGCTCATTTGCCATTGCCGATGGAGAAGAGTGGTACAAAGCTGCTCTCTATGATGTCTAGATCTGCATCTAGGAGATGAAATATGAGGTGATATTTGGCCTCAGATCTAGGGGACTACACTTGTGCATTTTAAACTCTGAGCTCACTTTTTTATTATTTTTATTTTGTTTTATTAAGAACCCCATTGGTCTTGTAAGAAACAGTAAAAAGACCCTTTGTTTAAAGAAGCATTCTACTTTCTGTTTTACAGATTGTTTTAAATAAGTTTTTTTTAATTCCATGTTCTTTTGTAATGGAAACACTAATATCTTGGGTGTTTTTTGTATAAAATTCTTTCAATGCTACCACTTCTCTATAATATGGCTCATGTAGTCCTCGGTAGGCAACCGTCCTTGTTCTTCGGTCTCTTCCCTGGGAAGTGCTTCATTCGATCGGTGAAGAAGCCGTTCTTCCCGATTCTTTATTCTCTGCTCCATCCTCTCCAGCTGCCTCTTGTACTGATAGCGCTGTTGGAAGAGGTCTTTTGCATAGTCGTACAGTTGCATGTCCAAGTCATTAAGTTCTTCAATTCTCCGTATGGTCTTGGTGTCCACCTCCACTCCACCTGCTCTTGTGCTATTATACTGCATGAATGGCCTGATAAATTTTAGATTGAAAGTTCTCTCAAACAAATACTGTGTTTTTCTCTGGAATTCTGTCAAGCCAAAAAAGGCCATGTCTCTGAGATTTTTCTTGGCACTTTCCAGCAGTATCTGTGCTCGCTTGTTTTCTGGTATGAAGGACATATTATAGCAGCCTACCAAGCTTAGATCAGCCAACATTCTCACTTGTCGATTGTTAGCTAAATTATATGGGCAATCCATGAACTCCTGAAGAGTACAGCCTGACCAGTCTGTGCCTTCATAGCATGATGGCAGCTCTTCAGGGGTTGGTGTCCGGCCATCACACATATGCAAGGATGTTTTCCAGGTAGCTCCTCGTTGGACATGCCTCCATTCACTGAGATAACGGGACACAGGATCCCTTAGCAGAGTGATGTAATAAAACTTCCTGTAAGAAAGAAAAAAATGCATGTAAGAATTACAGATTGTACACATAATTATTTTTACTTTATTATTGATTGATTGATTACATTTATTGTCAGCCCATTTTATCACAGGGAAACTTATCCAGTGACAGTTAATACTATTATTTGTTTCTTATTATTTTTTAAGATTTACATTATCTGAATCATACACATTTCTTTTCCACTAGGCTCCACAGTACTAGTTTCAAGCAGTGTCAGCATAATTCAGTAGAACGCAACTGATCTGTGATCATTCAACAGTTCTTTTGGCATTAAGAATCAACTGACATTTCATATTATTATACACATTAAATGTACATGACAAAAAGAAAGAAGGACAGGAAATAGAGAGATACAGAGGGAGAAACATACAATACTCTATTGTGGTGGTGCTTCTCATCAAAAATCACTTGTCATGAAAAGAAACAAAGGGTAAGCAACAGTCATTGTCATTTGGCCAATAAATGACAGACTAATCATGATCAAAATTGCAGCCAAATCCTTCGGTATAATAAAACTACAGATTTATGTACCTTAAAAGACCACTCAGACTGAGAACTAGAAGACGTTTATGACACAATACAAGAAGCCATTTCTTTAGTAAAGGCTATGAATATCCCAATGGTTATGGGAGATCTCAATGCAAGTATAAAAAACCCCAAGGTAATAATAATCTTGGGGAAAAAAGACCCACCCCAAATAAAAAAATATCAGTGTTGTTCCTCCAGCAAGACCAAAACTTTGTCTGTCTTGAACACTTAATCAGGGCAAATGGAAAAAACTGATGAGTTATCAACATAAATTGCAGGAAAACATTTAAAGAACCAAGTAATATTGTGACCTCAAGGGGAATGGATTTAAATTAAGAATGACCAAATGCTATGTTTAGTCAATTCTCTTCATGACATGAAACATGGATAGTATCCTGGAAGGGTGAGAACAGCCTTTGTAAGCTGCAACATTCTTTTAAGGAGAATGTTGAAAATTCTTTGGAGTCATAAAAGGTAAAAAAAACCCTTGAAATCCTAGGGAAACCTCATAAAGGCCAACAAACAAAGAAAAATGTGATATTTGGTACATTTATTTAGTACTACACATATCCCTGGGGGAAGTATGTTCCAGAGAATGGGAATCCCTGCAGAGGAGGCCTTCCATCTAACTGATGTTCCATGGAATTCGAATTACAAGTTCCCTCAAGATATTTGAACTGGATGGGTAGACTCAATTTGGCAAGGGGGGCCTGATACTCGGGTGGAATGTTTCACCTTACAGCTTTTTAATCACATCCTATTTGAATTGGGCTCAGAAGCCTATTGGTAATTACTGCAGTGAACCCAAAGTCTGTGTTATCCTGTAATGCCAGGATTGCTGTGCCAGTAATCTGGCTGCTGCATTTTGAGCTAATGTCCTGAATCCAATGTTTTATGTCTGGTATCATTATATATCGCTGTATTATTTGTCTTGTATCATTGACTGAAATTTTCCAACTTTCTTTGCTCTGGTCCTGCTCTAATGGGTTTCCTTTCTGTGGCAAGCAATAATGGTGATGTAACTTTAAATGATTATGTTCAGGAGCTCATAATGAGAGCTCTCACAGCTGCTTACCCAAGGGTATTCCATATTCATGCTCCAATGGATCAACTATAAATACACACATAAACTTGATTTCTTATTTATACTTAAGGAGAATAACAACCAGGATTTTGTTTAAAAAGCCTACCTTTATAAATGTCTAGCCAAGAAAATCAAACAAACCACTAACTCCTATATAAGTCACAATTACTACTCTGTGCATAATTACTTTGAAGAAAACAAAACAAAACAAAATAGGGGAACCATGTAATTGGACAGAAATATTATCATACTATTTGTGTAGATATTGACAAATACCAATGCTGTAATGCAAACGATAACACTTCAGGGCTAGATCTACACAGGTTTGGAAAGTAAATATTTTGTTCTGAGACGGCTATGTCAAACTTTTAGAATTTCTGAAGTTTTATTAACTTGAATTCTTTCCTTGCATTTTTACAGATAAATGGCATGGAGTAGGAGGGAAAAATTAGAGAGAATCTGCCCAATCCAAAGATTAAAAAAAAAATGGTGTTTTCTCCCTACTTTTCTAGATAGTTTTTTCCCCTTCTATTTCTCTCCTATTTTTTTTACAATGATCAGGAATTAAAGTTAACAGAATGCTACAGATCTGCTTATCATATTCTACTACTTTTTTATGTGGACTGATAGCAGAAAAAGTTTAAACTCCTCTTCTCATCTTCCATAATCCTGAAGGTGCTCAGGGTTATTACGTCTACTATTCACATAACAAGAAACCATCAAAATATAGATGAAGCTTGAGTGATGATCATGATCATTCAAAGTTACAATGACACTGAATGAGTGGGACTTATAATGGGTCCTGGAGCTCTGGCTGTCCCAACATCCCTGTAATGGCCATGTAATTGTGATTTGGTGCTTGCAGTTATGTTTCAGTGAGCTGTGGTCACCTGATTACAATTTCGGATGTTCCCTGCCAACTTCCAACAAGTGAAGTCAACAGAGAAGCTAGCAGGAAGTCAGCAGTTGGAGCATTTGAGGTCCTTGCTTAAAAATCTGCAGAGGTCTTGTTTAGCTATGGCAACTGGGACTGCTGGAATTGCCATTGCTAAATGGTGGGCTCACCTGATATTTATGACCATGTTGCTTAGCAATGGAATTCCTGGTCCCAACTGCTGTAGCAACCCAGGGACTATCTGTGAATACAATTGTTTTAAGATAATTAATGTCATGTCTCCTTTTACTAACTAGTGAGCAGATTGAGCACAGTAATGCCCACATTCTTTCAAAAGAAAGTGTCTATGGAGATTCTCAGTCATTCAGGTCGTGGGTGTCCCAAAGGTGCTCCCTCAAGAGGCAACTGTACTTCCCATTTCTCTTTGAAGATATTTCACTTCTCATCCAACAAGTTTCTTCAGCTCTGACTGACTTTCAAAAGAAAGCATTTGCATGTATAATTCTGAGGCAAGGTCAGGCAGGTTTCCTAACTGATATAACATGCATAGATATACTTATACAAGCACACACAAAAATGGGATTGATAAGGCTCCTGGCTCCTATGGGCACAGCTCTAGAGCCTCCAATCGCTAAATTTACACTGTTAACTTCCATATCACTATCTACTTCATTCCAGAAAAATGCCCCATATCTACGGGTTATTCATAAAGAGTAATGTGACTAACCCACCTTTCTCGGTAGCTTAATCAAAGGGTAGAGTTTGAAATTAAAGTCCTTTAGAATTAGTGGGCTGATTCATTAATGAAATTAAAGTATATTGAGATGTAAATTGAAGTTACGAAATTATGGAAGTGGGATAAAGAAAGGAAGACAAAAAATTAATGAAATAATTCAAAACATTTTCTCTCAGCTAGGGATATATATACACCAGACCAGAATAAAATCAAATACAGAATAAAATAAAACAAAGACATTAAATCTAAAATCCCAATCGGCATCTGGCTCTATTGTTTTCTAGATTTCTGCGTTTGTTCTTTTATTGAAATTCCAGGAAATTTGGAATTGGAGTTGTTTATCTGGTTTTGTGCCAATCAGGAAAGAGATTCTCTACTCCTCCCTATGAGAGAAAAGGAACAGGAAAGGAAAAATGGAGTTGTCTACCTGAGAAAAAGGAAAAATCTTTCAATTCTGATTTTGATGACCTCTTCCCTCTATCTAGATTGCCAGGTTAAGTTTGATTGACAGATTAAATTAATGCTTTCTTTTAATTCTTTCATATCTCTTTCTCTTGGGATAGGATTTCTTCCCATCCATTTTAGTACATCTCATTATAGTCATTAAAGAGAAGACTCTTGCCAGAGGCCAGTGGATTCTTTTCAATTACAACCTCCATCTTCACAATTGAGTATGCTATGTGAGGATAATGGGAACTGTACTCCAACATTTTCTGTGCTTGTTTTTGTAACAGTGGATTTGTAAGGAATGACAACTACATTTATCTGAAATAATGGCAGTGAATTTAAGATAATCCACCAGAAGGAAAAATGTGACCTCCCATTTTAAAGATAAATTATTTGGGGAACAAAATCCTAGGTCCTTTCAGGTACTGTACTGGTCCATTTGGATTAACTAGAATAAGCTATCGTTATAAGACTTTAAAAGGCACATTTTATTTAAGTATGCATTCAGATTTTAAAAAAAGAATGAAAACAGAAAACCTGAAAATATCTTAATAGTCCAGCTTTTGCTGGATTTCCAACAGTCATCAAAGACATGGATGAGAAAAGAGTCTGCAAGAGAGAAGCTTATACTAAATGTTGGATTCAGAACACTTGGCTGGAAGTGGATTTTACCACAGCTTAGCAGAAGAATGGCATTTCAATCAGTTAAGAATCATGGCAAGTCACTGGATCTTGCTCAGCATTGGAAATCTTTCCAAATATAGGAACTTGGAACTAGACATTCAGTTGTTCACTTCATCCTCTGATAAAGAAGGCATCAATCAATGCAAGTTTTTTTTAAGCAATGGCAGGAAAATATGTTATTGACAAGCCAGGAAAACAGACAAGGCATTTCCAGAAAGATTTGGAAATTATCCAAGGGATAGCACGAAGAGGCTGTTTGGCAACCACATACCTGTTAAGTATTAGGTATCACCTAAGTTATCCGGTCTCTCTCAATAAAGTCAAACGTGCATTAACCTGAGCTTTTAAATCCCAGTAGGCTTAGGGGAGGTGGCAGCAGGAGACTCCCTGGAATTTACTTAGACCAGGAGGCCTCTGGCATTTGGAATTTCAGAGAAATTTTAATTTCATTCATTTCACAACCTGTGATTTGTGTCACAACCAACTCATCCCAATATAAATGCAGCAGGGTTTCTATGCTACAATTTGAGAAGCTAGAAACCTGCTTTCTGCCTAATAAGAATCATTACACTGGCTTGATTCCCATATTTCAATAAACCATGGTTTATCTCATAGCACACCTAATGGGCTGGTTTTACATGTAATGCTAAGCTATAAATCATAGCAGCCTTTGTGTTGCAATATGCTCACATTCTTTCTGATTGAACTTTTTTGGCATTGTGACGAAACACCTGCAAGCTGAGTTTAATGTGTATTAAAACATTGTTGGGCTTAATCAGGATTTGATGAAATTGGCTAGGTTCAGAAATATGTAGCCATAAGCCATGATATGCAACCAATAATATCTGAGTTCACATATTACACTAAGCCAAAAATGAACAAATCACATTATGTTCTAGTACAATACACGAAACTGAAAGAAACACCTGGTCCAATGTTCCCATTTCCCTAATTACACACATTTTAGGCATGTGTGATTATGAAACAGGACAATGAGAAAGTTAGCAGGAAGTTATAAGTTCCAGGCAGCTTGCATGCATTGTAGCAGGCAGGTAACTACTGCTACTGGATGGGAAGAGCATGAGTGGTGTGACAGGAAGTGAGAGAGTTGGAGGGTTTATCTGAGGGTTTATGGGGAAGGCATTGAATGGATGCAAGGGTGCATGAAAGTGTGAGACGATGTGAGAGAGTTGTGGCGAGGGTCTGGGAAGGTGTATGGGAGTGCAGGAAGGTGTGCAAGATACAGGATTTTGTGAGTGACCGGTGCATTGCAAGCACAGAAGGGGTGAGGGTGTTTGTGTCAGTGGGGCAGTCTTACTTCAGCAATTTGCAACCTTTCCTGCTGGCTTCCCCACTAATTTTCTGGGGAAGCCAGCGAAGAAGATCACAAATGGTGATCATGTGATCACAGAGCGCTGCAACTGGTTGTGTGAGCCTGTCACCAAGTGCCCAGATCATGATCCAGGGATACTGAGACAGTTGGAACTCTGGGGACCAGTTGCAACCATATTCACTCAGCCTTGTCGTAACTTTGAACAGTCACTGAACAAATGGTTGTAAATCAAGGTCTACCTGTATAGGTAGAATATTATAATATATGCCTGGATAGAAGTCAAAATAATAAAGGCGGGATATAAATTAAATAAATACATTTATAGAAAACTAAATAAATTCTGTCTATATCACAATCTACAAAGCAATTTGTATGGGGTGAGATACCATCAGTACGCTGACGACACCCAGCTGTACATCTCCACCCCAGACCACCCCAACGATGCCCTTGAAGTGATGTCCCAGTGCCTGGAAGCTGTACGGATCTGGATGGGGAGGAACAAGCTCAAGCTCAACCCCTCCAAGACTGAGTGGCTGTGGTTCCCGGTTTCCCGATATAGCCAGCTGACGCCATCGCTGACTATCGGGGGCGAGTCTTTGGCCCCCGTGGAGAGGGCACGCAATCTGGGAGTCCTCCTGGATACGCCGCTGTCCTTAGAGGAACATCTGACAGCTGTGGCCAGGGGGACCTTTTATCAGGTACGCCTGATTCGCCAGTTGCGCCCCTTTCTTGATCGGGATTCCGTGTGCACGGTCACTCACGCCCTCGTCACCTCTCGCCTGGACTACTGTAATGCTCTCTACATGGGGCTCCCCCTGAAGAGCACCCGGAGGCTCCAACTGGTCCAGAATGCGGCCGTGCGGGTAATTACGGGGGCTACATGGCGCTCCCACATAACACCGCTCCTGCGCGAGCTGCACTGGCTCCCAGTGGTCTTCCGGGTGCGCTTCAAGGTGTTGGTTACCACCTTTAAAGCGCTCCATGGCATAGGGCCCAGTTATCTACGAGACCGCCTTCTGCCACCGACAACCTCCCATCGACCCGTGCGCTCCCACAGAGAGGGTCTCCTCGGGGTGCCATCAGCCAAGCAATGTAGGCTGGTGACCCCCAGGGGGAGGGCCTTCTCTGTGGGAGCTCCTACCCTCTGGAATCAGCTTCCCCCTGAGATAAGAAAAATCCATGACCTCTGTGCCTTCCGCCGGGCCCTTAAAACATTTTTCTTCCAACAAGCCGGGCTGGCCTAAGCGGAGCCTTTTAAATGATTTTAAAGTGGGGTGTTTTTAAATTCTGGGCCAAATTTAGATATTCTTTTTAACTGGTTTTTAATTGTTTATATTATGTGTTTTTACTTGGCTGTACACCGCCCTGAGTCCCCAGGGAGAAGGGCGGTATAGAAATCTAAAAATAAAATAAAAAATAAAAAATAAATAAAAAATTGTTTAGACTACAATATTTATTTTTCGAATTCATGGTGTCTGCTTAGCAATATAAGCAGCAGCACTTTTCCTGGCCTAGACTTTTTGCAAAATTCTTAATATACTTTAGAGCAAACTTCCCTGTGTTGATTTTTGTCCTACAATAAGAAACATGGAAGGTTCTTGTAAGCAATCAAGGAAATTATTGTGCATTGTGATTGATTATTTCTTCAAGTTTATCCTACTTTAGCCATAGTATCATTCAATAAAGAATGGTAACAGGAAGTTACTAATCTATCAAAAAAAATCAGACAGCCTACCAATTTAAATGGAGTCTCACACCTGGTATATAAATATAGCAGTCTGCTAAAATGTATCCATGTTTTTTTAAAAAATCTTTGATGCAATTAATATTTTTGTATGATTATGTATTCCAAGACCATAGAGCCATATGCCATATGAAATCATATATAATGGCTAGGAAGAAACAAGAAATAATCAATTCCCAGTAGATGGAAGATGTTGAGAAGACAAATTACCATGAAGAAAATAACTAAAATGCCAGCTGATACCCTTAATTGCATTATAACTGTATGCCAAGAAAGAAGTCTGACCTGACACACATTAGATATTAACAGGTATTACTACATTAAGGAGATATTTTAGGTACATTCCATATATATGATCAGTAAAGGTCATTTTGACAGAATACCCTGCCAAGAATATATATCTTTAGAAAAAGTTTGCCACTGTTCCACCTTTTGACAGTGTTTCGTAAATGAGAAGAATTCTCAGTTCATTATGGTCTCACATTATGTTATAAATACTCTAAATAAACAAAGGAGGTAATAAATACTCCACACATACAAAAATACACTTGATAGATGTTAAGTTCTCTAGAAAAGGGATTCTAGAAGTCTCTTTTATCATTTGAAATTACAACATTCAATTTCCATTTTTTTCTCCACTCTCTCATCAACCATCTTTTCTATTTCAATATTACACACTTACCCACATACATAAATAAACAATTGGTAATAAATAAATATGCTTCCTCTGAGAAGGTGCTCATTAAAATCTTGGTTTCTTGATTTTGCTATGCACAAAGTTAACAATGAAAACCCTTTAACTATTAACTAAAATAACGCATACATTTTCCTTATATTTATATTTTCCTTGTATATTTACACAAAGGAAAAGTTGGCATAGAAATGAACAAAAGGGAGACGAACCATGTCCTGTTTCTTTAGGTCATGAAAAAAAAAACCATTTAGCCTCCCTCCTATGGCTTTTTAATCTTACCAGAAGTAACTGACTCTTGCATATTTAGTGAATAGTGCTTTAGTAGCTGCATTTTTCTGAAAGTCCATTTTTAAAAAATGATAGGTGGTACACCTGGCAACATTAAAAATGAATTTTTATTATATAAAATGCTGAGTAGTTTCATGAATGGACTCTTCTAACACAGATCATATCCTACCAAATACTGGCTGAAATGGTCATAGGCCACATTCTGATTCAGCACGTAACATCGGTTCAGTTGCCCCTATAGCACCAGATAGGGGTAAAATCAAGCAGGTTCTGTCAGATTCTGGAGAACTGGTAGTGGAAAATTTCAGCAGTTCAGAGAACCAGCAAATACTACCTCTGGATGGCCCCAGAGTGGGGTGGAAATGGAGATTTTGCAATAACCTTCCCCCGGGAATAGGGATTTTGTAGTATCCTTCCCCTGGAGTAGGGTAGGAATGGAGATTTTGCAGTATCCTTCCCCTGCCACACCCATCAAGCCACACTCAAAGAGAGCAGGCAAGTGGCTGGTTGGAATCCAGTCGGCTGCTTCGGAGCCCCAAGCACCACGGAGCCAGCACGGGAGGCATGGGTGGAAGACGGCCTTTTCTGCAGCATCCCCCTCCCCTCTTTCGATTGCCCTGCAGACGGGGCTCTGCCTTTGCAGAAACGGACTGGGCAGTTTGTATGGAGGTCTGGCGGGGGGGGGATGTGCGGCCCTCCGGGATGGAAAGCAGGGCAAGAGAAGGCTCTGAGATTCGCTTGGGCAGTCAAGCCAGATGGCAGTGGGAAATTCAAAGCATTGGGGGTTTTAGAAGGGCAGAATGTGCTTCAGAATGTGCAGCTCCTGTCTCTAACAGTGAGTGACGTACATGACATCAAAGTTGGCCGTGCCCACCCGATCACATGACCACCAAGCCACGCCCACAGAACCGGTAGCAACAATTTTTAGATTTCACCACTGCACGTAACTATTTGTTTGACTATAATCAGATATAGATCACAAAAAAGTGCCTTCTTGGTGGTGATCCCCTCTATGGAACTCATTCCCCTCCCTCAGGCATGGTTGGTTCCCATCCTGTTGCTTTTTAAAAAAAGCCGTATAAATGTGTTTCTGTTACACATTTGTTACTCCATTCTGAATGGAGATGGAATCAACCATGTGGTTAATTTGAATGGGTTGCTGCTATTATAGGGAGATGGTTTAAGGGTTTTATGTTGTGATTTATGTTGCGATTTTTAATGTGTAAACCACCCAGAGTCACCCATATGTGAGTTGGGTGGCTATGTAAATATGTTTAATAAAGACACAAATTAATCCAATAAAGACAAGATCTACTTGTTCTATAGGCATTCAAGATTTCTGACCATATTTAAAGTATCAGTCAATTTTTATTTATAGTCAAAGGCCAGATTTCTGTATAAAAACACTTAAAGCTAATATATTAAAAGGAAAAATATGCAATAAATTGTCTTCCAATAAATATACTGTTTGATTGTTGGTTATGAAATCAGTATATAGTGATTTGATGACACATGTGGACTCTATGAGACACATATCCAGACTTTCTCCAAGATGGTTTGTTTCCAACCTGGTCTTTTACATGCCTCATCTATGTGCTCTTTGCTACTAAAACCAAGCCCATCCATCTTGCTGTTGGTGTCTTCTCTTTGCTTCCCCTTTTCCCAGCACTATTAATTTCTCGAGGGAGCTGAATCTTCACATGCCCAAATTATGATAATTTGAGCATGATTATTTACACCTCTAGTGAGAAATCCAGATTGATTGATTTCTTTGATTATTGATGGCATTCTTAACAACATTCTCCAACATCTAGTTCAAAAACATAGATATCATGACAAATTAATTAGCAAGCTGCAAGAAGTGTTTTGTTGTAAATTCAAGAAGGATGTAATATTAAAAATGGTTGATCAGAATGCAAAAGTTGAAAAAATAGAATTTGGAATCACAGGAAGATTTAGCTCGATAAAGACAGTTTAGAAGGTGCTAGATAAACAGAATTCTTTATTTCCAACACTTGTTTTAAGCAAGATCACTGTAGACTTTCCACAATGAAATCAATGTGGACCACAAATAGCGACCACAACAGGGATATAAGAAATTCTATTACAGACTACAGAACAGATCACACATTAGTGGTACCAAATATAGAAAATAAATTTAAATAATTATAAAGAATAGTTGTGTCAGCAAAGGATGATTTAGAGAACATAGAATATAAGATCAATGTAAAGAATAGACTCAGTATGCTTAGATTATGCAATAGAGTACAAAGGAGCAGTTGAAAGATATGAGAATTCATGAAAACTGAAACAGAAAAATATTCCCAAAATTTCAGAGAAGAAAGATCCAAGTAGCTTTCATAACAACATCATGATTGTTAGGGAAAGATGAAGGATGAAAGCTTCGGGCAAAAATATAGACGAATGTGACTGAATACCGACTTTCAGTGTTAAGTATGAAAGGACAAGGAAAGATAGCTCAATCAATAATGTCAAAAAATAGAGAAAATAATAAGTAAAAAACTGAGAGATAGTTTAAAAAAAGATTAGAGAAATTGCAGGAAAATTTACAGCTAAGGTAGGATTACTCAAACATAATCACAGACAAGATCTGACAGAAGCAAATGAGGTTAAAGGAAACTGGAAAGGCTACACTGAAACTCTGTAAAAAGGGGATTACAGAATGACAGGAACATTTGTTGAAAGAGTTTGGGAAGTGACTCCATTAGAAAGTGAGATACGACAGGCAATAGACCAACTGTCAAATAGTCAACCACTTAAAGTTGCAAGAAAAAAACAGTTAGTGCTAAGTATTCACAAATGCAAAGCAAAACTGTGGCTTTGAGTTTGGTACATCTGTCTATCCCATAGAAGAGAGTTGCAAGTGAACATGCGCTACTAAGTGTTCATTAGTATGTTAATGCTGCTCTAATTACTCATGCAAACAAAGTTTTGCTTAAAATCTTATGAAGAAGGAGAGTCATATATGGAGAAAGAAATGCCAAATGAACAGAAAAGGCAGGATGTGAGATTAGATAGCTAAGATGATGGAGAGAGCAAAAGAGAACAAATAGGAAATTGACTTGTGTTTTATTGATACAAGAAAACCTTTCACAATGTAGATCATTCCAAAATGTAGAAATATGAGTAAGAACGATGCCAAAATGATCGGCAATACTTTGCTTATCTGAGGCAAGCAAATGATGTTCCAGAAAAAACAATGATTATGCTCACTAGACTAAGGGAAATAGTAGGAGCAGAAAATGGATGGATGGATAGGATCAAAGAAGTTGAATACCCTACTGGTTATTTCCAAAGGCTGGACAAGATGTTGAACTGTTTGTATATATATTACCAGGAGACAAACTTGCTTCAATAACACCTGGTCCATTTAAATGATAAAATTTTTACTACAGAAATAAACTGAGGCTTCCCAGTTCCTCACAACTGTTAAAATTCCTCCAGTTTTAAGCAATCCAATTTTCTGTTACATCCAAATCATTTCTTTACATTTTAGATTAATGAACAAATCGGGACCAGAAACACAAGAAACCTTTTGCCACAATAATTAGTATATAATGTGCCAAGTAAATATTCTGCTATAGATGCCTATATCTACCCCTATGGAATTCTAAACTTCTATCAGATTATACCACTTCCACATTTAATAATTTGGTTCCAACAGAAGTAAATATTGAATTAGGCAATGCTATAGATTGAGTCTCCTCCTTGAACTATGCAGTAATGAGAAAAGAGTGGCTTATGAAAGAGACATGAGGTAGTAAGTATAATAGCCTTCTTCGATCTGAAGCTTTCCAAACACACATAGCTCTTAATACCCTAACCATTGGCTGAATCTAATAGAAGCTACTGTCTAAAATACAGCATCTGGCAGCAGAATTTTCAGAAAGGCTAAGACTCTACTCAGTTAAAGCCATGGTATGTGGCTTGGGTGAAATATTGATTAGATTCATACATCTTATTCAACCATAATGTGGTTTGCTTTTGTTTTATTATGTTTATCCAGATAATGTACTGTTTATAAACTAACTTTTGGGACTTGGCATAACAATGGCATATTGTGAGATCTACAACAGTTGTGATATATTCAGTTAGCTATGAATAAAGAAACCATGGCTTAGCATGATTTAATATGACAGTCAGGCCATTTTATTTTAATCTTACCTTTCAGGGTACTGAGAGAACAATGTGGAGAAAAATCTATGAAGGTGCCATGCAAGTTGACCAACATTCAAAATCAAAGAAAAAACCCCAGAGAAACAAATCAGTAATAAGGACAGTTTATACGGACTGTAGAGAGACTCTTGTTTTGCATGACTTCTTTAAGGATCCCAGGTAACTATCTCAAAGTTTTATTTTCCCATCTTTAAAATCAAGTATTAATGAAAGACTCCTCTTCTAGGGCAAGTATAAATATAAGACAGATGTAGATATTACAGAGCACTTATTATTTTCTTATTAGATTCCACTGCAGAAATCCTAGTTGTCATAGTATCAGTTTCTGTCAAATTAAAATATTCCATTCTGTAATAAAACAAAGAGGGAGGGGTGTGGATAAATTTGCCAGATGGTGCTGTAAATCAGATCTTTCCTCTAAGGCTAGGAAATGTTCCTGAATGATTTATTATAAAGCAACAATAATCTGAAATACACAGTAATGCACAACAGTTAAGACAGCTGTTAAAGTGGTTTAAGAAGAGACGACTGATCATCACAAGTGGACAATTTTTCTAAATAACATCACCTAGGAATCTGCATGCAGACTAACTAAAATGGATAAAAACTAAACTGCAGTGTTTAGTGAATTAAGATCCATATGAACTTTCTTTAAGTGATTGATGAACACACCAAGGCTTGGCAGTTACAAGGTATTGTAACTCTCGAGAAGTGGTACTTATCTTTTGGTAAAAGCAAGATGTAGACAGAGTAACTAAAATGGATAAAAGCTAAACTGTAGAGTTTAGTGAATTAAGATCCACATGATCTTTTTTAAAGTGGTTGATATAAAAGAGATGACTTGGTGGAAACAGTATTGTAACTCTCGAGAAGTGGTACTTATCTTTTGGTAGAAGCAAGATGCAGACAGAGTATTGTACGTAGAGATACACTTTGCACTCTAGAAACCTGTCACTATGAATGATAACAATAGGAACAACCAATAGTCATGTAATCTAAGCAAAAAGCACAGATGTGTTTTTTTAGTCAGCCAGTCAAAATAAAGGGACATATCTACAGAATGTTCAAAACAATGGCTGGAACCATGCCTTAAAAATGTCATGGAAAAATATGGGACTCTTTCAGAAGGCAAAAAGATATAAACAAACTGCGAACTGATCCTAGCAAAGGTACTGATTAGTAAAATAACAAAGGCCATTGCTTCCTGAATGTATACTTAGTACAGAAGTATACTACAGTTTCTTCCTCCTCCTTCCTCCTGTTCCTTTTCCTCCTCTTCCACAGAATACTTAAACTTCATTTTTTTGAAAATACCAATATATATTTTGTCTGGAAATTAAAGCTTACTTCCAGTTTTGAACACAATATGGAATATCCAATTGCTTTATGCCAAATGGTACTTTGAAATCAAGGCATCTAAATTAATCAATGGTCAGATATATATATTAGATAATATATATTGTCCAATTTAAGAATCATCACATCAAATCATCACATCATCATCACATCTTCTGAAACATAGTGGCAAAATTGAGTAGCTAAAAAATTTTAAGCATAGTAAAGGTTGAAATATAGAAGTGATTCATTCACATATTTGCCCTTTTAATTTTACATAGCTTTCAGATCACCTGTATGGAATAAAATATCTGCATGATATTTAACAAGAACCAGAACAATATAATTTACTTGGATGCCAATTCTTTCTTCTATAGACATTTTAAAGCGATACATGCAATTCCTTAACAGTTATTGTTCAAAACAGAAAAGAGAATGATGCTTTTTGTTCAGTTGCATAAAAATATTTCATTAGGTTGGTTTCCTTGCCTTACTTGCAATTCATGTACTTATATAATTACTGAACAGATGCAGACCAGCTGGCTGATGCTGGTACAAACTTGCTGGTATAGGAAGAAATATCCTTCTGGGTTCAGCTCCAAGTGGGGAAAAAGACATTGGAAACATGGAGACTGCTTGGAAAGATGGTTTAATGGTGGACAGGATCACATGGTTTGAGTTCCTGAACAGAAAGAGGGGGCGAGATACAGCCAGTCCCCGGGTTTTATGCTCTCTCTGGCTTTGAACTTCCCGGGGCCCCGAAAGAGTATCCCGATTGGTTGTCAGACTCCCAGGGGGGTGGGGGTCTTAGCTAGCCTTGCTGGCTGATGTAATCTTCCCAGGTGCCATGTGGTGAGTTTCTGTTGCTAAATGGGTCCCATTGTGTTGCAGATGATGGTCCATTGGCAAAGATTGAGTTTCTGCCTCTGGCCCATTAACAAAAGGATGGGGGCAGGAAGGTGGGAGCTGCTTTGTCTTTAAAACATGCTTCTCCATTTCTCATACAGGGAAACATAACATTCTGCCTTTTTAATATTTCCTAAAATATTTCATTCTTCTAGGAAAGGGGTGGGTGCTAACTTCCTACACTGGAAAAGGGAAAAGGTTGATAATGTGTAATGAATTGTAAACATGTTGTTTGAATCCATACACTGAAATTCCTATCAATAACTATATTACTTTGTTGGTCTCACAAGTTTTAGAACAGGGCTGTCAAACTCCCAGCCCCCGGGCTGGATGCATTACATGCTGGCCATGCTCATGCTCGGTTTAACAAAGGGGAAAAAAAGTCCCGATATGTCATGACATGAGTTTGATACCCCTGTTAATGTATAACATACATTATATAAATTAGATCATACATAGGTATTAAGCCCAAAAACGTGTTCAGATAACATTTTATTAATCACAGTCTGAAACAAAATTACAATTTTGCATACAAATGTTTTAATGCATTGTCTGGACAGAAATTGGATTGGTCTAATTGCAACTGAGGGATGGTCTGAGGGACCGTCGCTTGCCGGTCACATCTACCCAACCCATTAGAACTGGGAGGCAGGGAATGCTGCGGATCCCATCCCCGAGGGAGATACACCTGGTGGGACCCAGAAGAAGGGCCTTCTCCGTGGTGGCTCCCTCTCTTTGGAACATCATTCCCCCAGAGATTAGAACAGCCCCCACCCTAATTCTCTTCCAGAAGCCACTGAGACCTGGTTCTGCCAGCAGGCCTGGGAAAAACCCAGAGCAGGATGGAGCCCATTAAATGGCTCGTGTGTTCGGCTGTTGCTGGGACGAGAGTTGGGGTGATTTTATTACATTAATTTATTTGATTTTTATGAGTTTTACTGTTTTTTAAATGTGGTTTGTTATATTCTGTAAGCCACCTTGAGTCGCCATGGTGAGTAGGAGGCAATATAAATCTAATAAACAAACAGACAAACTTCATTATTAACTCTATTCCAAAATATCTCACTAGATTCAATAGGGTGCACTCTAGAATAGGCTTTATAATTGCATTGTCTAAGTGTTTCTGAGACTTGTATTTCCATGCAATTTCACAAAGTCAATGTATTTAAGAATAGAATTAATAATAAATCTTTATTGATTATAATAAAGATATGGGAACTAAAATTCCCAGGTTCCCCAAGTAATATTCCCGAATCCATCTTTTGTTTTAAAGGAAGAGAAGAAAATAGATTACTTCAAATAGAACAGAAAATCTTACTTTTTGTTTCACTACTTAAAACCCAATTGCTACTAATAAAGAATGAAATTATACAAGTTATCATAGAATCAATGATTTCATCTTGTTAAGAATCGATTACTTCCAGTATGTTTTCATGTAATGACTACTGGAATTTTCCATTCAGCTTAGAAAACTACAGATTTGTAGAACGAGACTGCATTATGAATTGATCTTATAACAATTAAAGAGAAATAAGAACTATATGAAACTACTGAAAAGATAAATAATTTTGCAGCAACTTAATAGCAACAGAACTGAGCTAGTGACTGAGTTTTAATACTACAGCTATGTGTGTATGAAAGAACCCTCCAAGTCATTTGTCATAAATTTATCTCACTGTAGCATGAAACGTGTTCATGTTGATTCATCAGGGGGAAAAAAAAGTCAAAATTGAGATTTGAATGATGATATTCTCTATTACTCTCTATCTCTATCTCTCTCTGACTACAATCAAGTATTTTTAAACCAGAAAGGCATCATACATAAGCCACTAAAATGTTTTTGAATCAGTGTTAGCTACAGGATACCTCAAAAGATAATTGAAAACACCGTACTCAAGCAAACATCCACTAGATGGCACTTTCGTTACTCTGATAATCAGATGTGAAATTGCACTGTGGGAACATGCTCCAGTGCTTTTCCAAGAGTCAAAAGATTGCAGCATTTCATAGTAGCACAATGCATTTCCTTCAGTTCTCATGGGGCTGGTATGTGTCTTACATGGTAAGGTCACAAGCCGAAGTGAATATAATTGGCTTGGGTGGGGGACGGGAGAGAAGGTATAATCTGTTTCTATTTCCTGAACACGTTTCAGCTGTAGGAGAGTAAATGCCAGGGAGCTTGTGACAAGTACTGATGAGCAGGACCAACTGGTGTCAAGGCACGTCTGGATATCAACTGTGTGCTATGCCAGCAACACTGGGCACTCATGAAGCCAAACAAGTAAATTTTCCCCAGGGGGATTTTTTGGCATGTTACACCAGACCTGCCATTGGTATTCACGTTATGTTAACATTTACAGTTTTGTGATACATTGCTATTGCTTGATATCACAGGCTATGCAGAGCTCCTCTGGAATGAGTGTGCAACAATAGCATTTAAAAATGTTGAAAGAAAGTATATGATAGCAGGATTATAAGTGGCAGTGTTTCGGCTGAAGAACCTGAAATGGAGAGAAACAGCAGCAGCAACTACCTCAGGCATTTGGAGGCTTATATACCTTAGGCTGGTGTGAGTGTTAGCTTTAAAAATACCTTCCCACTTTCTGTAAGTCAATTCCTTGCAGCTGCTAAATCTAGGTAGGGCCCAGTGGTGGGATTCAAGTAATTTAACAACCGGTTCTCTGCCCTAATGATTTCTTCCAACAACCAGTTTGCCAAACTGCTCAGAAAGTTAAGAACCGGTTCTCCGGAAGTGGTGCGAACTGGCTGAATCCCACCACTGGTAGTGCCCCATTCCTGATGGTAGCTTTGTCTACAATGCCAATACAATTGTGCAGTTCGTTCCAGAACAACTTATATTTTGGGCAAACAGAAGACATTGTTCCTGGATATGACAGAAAAATCATCCTGTTTCTTCCTAGGATTCCAGTAGGCCTTTAACAATCAGGAATAATTGAGAAGGACCACATTTACAAAGAATTCAGTGACTTTCATTTCCAGCTTAATTGTTGAATGAGGGTCTACAACAACTTGCCACAGCCAACCCTCCACGGGACAAGACCACGGGGTATGAGTTACATTAATATTGAAGAAATCATGAAATAGAATAATTAAAGAAAGGATGTCAAAGGAGGGACAAAATGAAATGTGAATGACAAAAATTAAAATATTTTTAAAAATTATTTTAAATCATTAAATTGAATTGTTGAATTATCCCGCAGCAAGTTGACCATATAGACTTGGCCATGTAGAGTTGTCCTGAAGTGAATTGGCTGTGGTGAGGTGTCTATAGTGAATTGTCCCATTCCAGTTGGATGCATAGCAAGTATAGCACATGGCATTATTATGGTTGGTCACAGCGCCAGATATTTTGACAGGACTTGCCATTTTTAGGGAATTCTTCCTAAGGACTAGGAATGGATAGATGTGGTTGATCAACTGGGTTGAAGGTATAATTGCAGGATATAAACTGTTCCAAGTAAAGCTGCCTTTTGCAATTGACCGATGGTGATCTTATCAATGCCAAAGGTGTTCAAGTGATGCTCCCGATGTTTTGGAATTGCACCAATATCACTATTGGTGCTACCTTTGTTTTCTTTCTCTTACAATGTACTTTAAAGGAAGTTTTTTCACTTAAAAAAGGCTCACATAATTGAGGAAATTCTAATTCATATGGTCTTTTTCCATATAGGTTCAAGTTGTTGTTTTATAGCTTGCCTTTTAAAATATATTTTGGTCAAATCAATTAACTTTCCAGAGTGTAGCAGTATTGTAAATGTGCAGGAATTTCGCTGAAAAATCTTATTAACACATGAATTGTTGCACTTTCAAACTTGATACAAAGACCAATGATATGACCTGAAAAACATCTGATATAACAATGACAGATTTGTTGTCATTGGGGTCACTGCTTACCATTGCTGGTTGCCATATTGCCTGTGGCTTCATTCAACTCACCTGAATGACAGCTGTCTCTCTATGATTGTCTTTTGCAGCCTTCTGCCCACCAGAGTATTAGGGGGGGTATTATGACTTTCTTCATCTATGCTAGCCAATGGAATAGAGAAGGAGGTCTTGAATCAGATGTCAGCAAAGTTGCATTAATATTTTTTTTTACAAACCCTGTTTCCCCATAATAAGACATCCCCTGATAATAAGCCCAATCGGACTTTTGAGAGCATGGCAATAAGGTCAAGCACTTATTTCAGGGTTCCAAAAAATATAAGACAGGGTCTTATTTTCGGGGAAACACGGTAAGATTGTAACTGTATGCAACAAAATTTCATTTTAATGTATGCCGATTAGTGTACATTCAGTGACAATAAAGTTATTCTAAGTCTAACTGATCATTCATACCATTTACCTTCCCAAGAAATAGCCATGAAAAGAAAAGAAATTTTTTTTTGCTGTTAATGCCTCTTTTCAGGCCTTTCTGACAAGAAATTCATATGAATGACCAATTTTGATTTTAATATATAACACATGTTTTTCTCTATGAGAAAAGTTAAAAAGTCATTCACATGGACCCAAATGTTTTGGAGTAAAAATAACCCATTGTTAAGGTTTCAAATTATAGAAATATTTTTCTAGTCTTGATGATATACCATAACCTTCTGAAGAGTTGTTCTTCAGAAAAGAGGTCTTACCATTTTGCCAAGTTACTACATATTTGTTATTATTTTGTAACAGAATTTGTTCCCTTTGAAGTCAAAATGCCCAGAAAGTTTAGAATGGAAGACTTCAGATATTCCCTTTATTGATTCCTACAATTCTACCTCAAGTCTAAATATTAATAGCGTGTGCAACAGAATTTGTTGAAAGACAGCTAGTTGATTACAACTTTTTTTTCCAACTGAAAGAGTTTAGACTGAAGGGAAAAATAAAATCCTCCAGTTTTGGAGGAGAAGGGAACAACTGCACTGCAACTAACCCTGGGCCTCAGATGGGCAGGAAATGTTCGAATGACATTGGGTCATTCTCTTCCTTCCCTTTGTCACTGGGAGCTTGGAGTTGTTGGTTCTCTATGCTTATTTAATTTTGCTATGTATTTTTCATTGACATTACTATGGCACCTGAGCAAAATAATCAATTTGTTCCAGAAAAAGCAGCCAAACTAGAGGCTTGGGAGATTGCTAGGCAAGAGAATAATGGCTTGGAAAATTGTATAGGGGTCAAAGTCTAATGTGTTTCCTTGATTTGATTAAATTAAAGGATATGTGCTTTCTCCACTGATTAAATTAGTTGCTCACATGGAACGGCAGATACACACAATGCCTCCCTAACTGCCAGAACATTGCCTAGCCAGCTAACCCATGAGTGTATCTGCACATCTGCCAATTTAGAACTGGAGTGGAAAAAAATGCACCTAACTATTCCTCAAGCAACAAGCCAGCCATCATTTGTGGTCCTTTGTGTTTTCTCTACTGCTATCCTCTTGCATTTCCTAACATGACTTTGTATTATTCTGCAAATTATCCATAATTTGATCAGTTAGTTCAGAATCTCCCCCTGGATTCCTTTTATTCCTCTAGAAAATAGTATTTGCTTTGGTCTATTTTGAATTGTTTCAGTGCAATTCATTCATTCATTCATTCATTCATTCATTCATTCATTCATTCATTCATTCAAACATATATACCTTTACATCTCATCTCAATTCATCTTCTAAATTGCCCCCAAACCAGAGATTTTTGAGCATTGCATAAATGAAAGTTTCGAAAGAAACAGCTACAACACAATTGTCATACAAATATTTTTATATTCAAAATAAGTCTTGAGTAATGGATCCTTTGGATTAAATCATATTTATTAGTGCTCAATTCTTTCGGCAGCAAAGATGCCATGTAAGGAATATAGTGATTAGGCATTGGGATTGGAGCTCTCTATGCTATTACTTATTTTGTTTGCTTGTTTTGACCCTGAGAAACTAAGCTCCGAGAAGAGGCAACACCCCTCATATTATTCAGTTGCAGACAAGTGCAGAGGCCAACATAAAAATAGACAAGAGGCAGAACTGAAAAGCACCAAGAATCTCCCCAGGATAAGTACAAGCAGTCAAAGCAACTAGAGCCTCAGATGAATAAATAAGAAGCAGAACTGAAACGAACAGGCCAGGTACACTGAAGGGACATCTTATGATAATATGAACCTCATGAGTAAAATGTTGTAATAGCAGAGTTTAAAAAAAATAAAAATATAGATTTAAAAATAAAACAACTAGAAACTGCAATTATAGGTTAGTTAAAAAAATTACCAGAAACATTTGTGAAATTATTAAATCAGCCCATATGTGGGATCTTGGGAGGCTAGCTTTTTCCAAAAACAGAAGAACAATATACAAATTTTTGTTACCTGTTTGATCTGAAACTTTTAAAAATTTCAATGACTTCATTATTAACATCTCTTAGATAACAATTAAATTCCAGGAGCGCCAAACATTGCTTATGAAAGCAAAAAAATAAATAAAAATCAATTGAAGTAACGTGGGGAAGAGTGTACCCTATCTATATCAGGACAAAAGTATGCCAATGGTACAAGAGAAATTATTCCATACATGAGTCCATTTTTGCAGAACTGGTTTGGCAGTTAGAAGCAGCATTCCTCCAGATACTGTGGGTTTCAACTTCCATTGTTCCCAGCCAACTGACTCAAGGACATCAAGTTAAAGAAGGCTAATGTAAACCATTTAAATTGTACAAAACCTACATTTCTTGCTTGATCAGCTCTAGATCAAATGACTAGTTATGCTTCTGCTCAGTAATCTGCAATTTGCTTTAGGCTCTGACAAACAAAATGACAGAGCTGAAATAATTCAAAGATACATTCATTAATTTCGGAGGGCAAAGGAAGGCTTTAATTGAATTTTAAGGGCTTAGACACATGTTATGTCAAATGCACTGCTGACTGTTTTAAGGTCTCATATTTAATTATTTCTATATGAATTCCTTCCAAATTCCCAGCTTTTATCAGCATTACAGCATGCAGAAACCTGAGATTTTAGCCTCTACTCATTTACCACAGTCCTGACCAAGAGGAAGTGCCGGCAGCCCTCAATGATGCTGTTCATTGCCAGTTTAAACATTCCTTTTTCCCAGGCATTTTTACAATTAGTTTTGATTTAAATGCTTGCATTCTACTGAGACGTGTGTGTGTGTAAAATATATTATACATAAAACTCCTAGTTATTTCACACCTAAAAAGTGTAACAAGCACCACAAAAGCAAACGAAATATCAATAAAAACATAAGGGTGAATAAAACAGTAATAATACCCACTGGTATCCAATCCCAATGGCAGCATATTAAACATTAAATACTCTGTGGAGTAAGGTATATTCTACAGTTTTCTTAAAAGGTAACAGGTTGGGAGCAAGTGAATCCGTGGGGAGAAGAAGGGAAGGGAAGGGCATGCAAAGTATCACTTCCAGCCTCTCTGATATTTAAAGAAGATAGTTCTAAGCCAAACCATAAAGGATTTCAGAGGTTAAAACCATCATTTTGAATTATTCCTGGAAATTGTCTTGAAGTAAATGCAATTCTCACAAAACTGATTATATAATTCTTACCTGTAGGTAGGTGCAGCATCACATTTTGCACCAATAGTTTACAAAGGGAGACCTATGAAAATTATCGTAGTAGTCTAGCTTTAACCATCTCCAAGGCTTCCTACTCCAGAGCAAAAACCGGGACAGCAGCTAAAGTTGAAGGAGGTTCCTCTATGATCTTGCCATTTACAAATCTAGCCACAGTTTTAAGTTCAAGAGAACTTTCAAAACAAAAATCTACTTCTTGAAAAGCATAATCCTGTCCCGAGTCAAACCTAGAGTGGCCAAGAACCAGGTATGTGTCTATTTTTTTAAAATAAATAAATGTTTGTTTGTTACAATTCAAACAAAACTTATTCTGATTCAATGAAATATCTAAGCTAAGCTTGATTAGGTCATGGTGAACCAATGAGTATCATATTCTCTGTGGAACAATAAACATTTATTAAATCAAGTTTCTTCTAATGCATGCACTGGGATTCTTAAACAGGTACCCGTTCCACATTATACCACATCTCTATTAATTTCTTTTAGACGAAGTCTAGTTGTGTCTTCTCCCTCTATCTGACTGATATTCAGCAAATATCTAATTATTGCTGGGTTTCATATTTCATGATTCATTGAAATAATGTTTTCCTTGCATTCCATAAAGGTACTTCCAATTATGGTAAATACTTGGTACTCCAATATGTTAGTAAAATAATTTTGTTGGAGATTGCAAAAATCCATTTATATCACACTAGTGGCTAATGATGACACTTGTGATCATGTGAGACATGGTCTGATGCAAACACAGCTTTAAGAAGATCTCATGAGAGTATTTTCTCCCACACATTTGCCTTTGGTGACTCTGAAGAATGATTAAAATCCCCTTTTTTGCCTTTTTCATACTGATTGCTCTGTGAGGGTTTTTTTTAAAAAAAACATGAAAAATTTGAATTCTTTGCTTTTATGTTTCATGACAATTAACAAATCATAAATGCTCACAGAATATAGTGTTGCATATATCAGCCCTTGAATGCTGAATTTTATTCATCTCATCCTTACCCATCAGGAAATTTTAAGAAGTAAAATCAGGCACTGGGCAGGTGGGAAAAATGAAAAACATAATTGGGTTATTATATTTTCAAGTAAGAAAAATAGAAACACCGAAGCTCAGGGACAACCCTTTCAAAAAGGTATTAAAAGGGAAGGAATGTGGAAGACTTATGTGTAAAATTGGTTAATAAATTGATGTGCTTGCATTGCATAGTAATGTCCTAGCTTGTTTTGCATGGCTATTCATAAGGATGCCATTTGTTCATTTTGACATACATTTTCTCTGAATGACAGAGAAAGCTGACAAATAGTCAAAAATATCTTCTGCAAAAAAGGAAAGTCTTTGTGTTTAACGGGTTCTGTTACAATTTATCATTCTGCTATAGTGTAATATGAACATAGTGTTTTATTGATCGTTTGAACTTTCATCTTGCTCTTTCTCTGAAGAAGTAGAATAGCCTACACAGAACCTGTCCATCCTGTCCTACAACCTACAACCTGGTAAGGTAGTTTAGGCTGAGAGATGAAGGTTTTTGGTTTTAATTTCCCTTGTGTGGATTTTGCTTGGATCTAAATTGTTGCTAACAGTCCAGTAACAGAAAGTATACCGATACTGACACCAATGTTCTCCACAATATGAGAAACAGTAACTTGGAGGCAATTTAAATGGAGAAAGGTTTTGAGAGAAGAGATTAAAAATTGCTTCTTTGCTATTCCAATCAAATTTGGGAGCCCCCAAAGGCAGCTTTAGATAAAAACAACATTTAAGAAATCAATCATGGAACAACTTCCCTCGTCCCCCTCCCCCCATCTCAGTCTATTTTGGCCTTTGAAACTTCAATTGTTTCTGTGTTGTTCCAAGGATTAGGATGTAGCAAAACTTGGAAATTTGGGTTAGTGGTAGTCACTGCTGCAGCCTTTGCAATAAATTATTATTTGCTTATAAATGTGCTTATGAATCAATATTGTTTATTGAAAATATATTTTAATTGTATCATATTTTAACTCTTTAGTCAAGGTATATGGTGGAAATTTATCTAATTTAGAAAATGTGTTTTTCTTAACGTAATCTCCTATTCTCTTAATCTTGTCTAGACTTGATATTGGCCTGTGACTAGATTGTGAAAGAGACAGTTCTTGACATTCCTGCTGCTCATAACATGTTCTGGTTGGCCTTATAGTTTTTTTGCGTAGAAATACTCATCTATGTTCCCTTGCTCAAAATATCTCTGCCATATTCATCCAACTGAAATTATTCAGATAAAAGCCTGATGTCTGTTGTAATTACAACTTCTGTCTCCTTTAGATACCTCAAAGGATTGTCATTTAGAAAGAACAGGTAATTTCCCTCTCATCCATATTCTGGAAGAAACAGACAACGCTTCATTATGGAACTATTAGCCTGTTTTAGAGTAAGTAAAGATGACAAATTGAGTTTCTGTACTTCAGCAATAATCAAAAGACAGTTGCCCCATAGTCCGAACACATTTACTTGGATGATGGCTGTTCGCTCCAAGACATGCATACAGTCCAATATCTGTTTTTATTAATGGACTAACATACTGTCACAAGGAGAATTTCCTATGTTTTGTAAAAACGTGATCAAAACGTTTGTTTCCGTCCAAATGAAGTCAACAAGAGACTCATTCTCAACTGCAGCACGGATGGCTCCAGAAGATAGTATTTTCTTGAAATGAATCCCTGGAATGGTATTATTTATTTTGTTTGAGAAAAAGATATCCAAGAACTCTAAGCCAGGGGAAAAAGTTTAAATTAAAAAGAAACTAATTTGAAAACTTTTTTTTTTACTATGTGATTCTATTTTACCCTGTAGTTGACAAGGACAAACACATCTGATTTTCCAGGTAGAATTTTGCAAACTCTGGGAAATGCACAACCTGGAAAGTTCATGGTTAAACAAACAATTATGTAAATTCAGCTACATTACCCTTTACGTAAGGAGGGGTGAGCAACCTTCAACCTCTTCCCAGCACCCCAATTACAGTTAGTCAGGAAATTCTCAAAGTGGAATGTTTGGTCCTCTCACTACAGTTTAATTTGAATCTAAATTAATCTACATAATGTTAAACTTCTCAAACTTAGATTAGGTACAAGGTGCCATAAAAACCAGCTCTTTAGATAAATGGAGAGTTGAGCCTAGATCTGGTATTATGTCTGGTACATTACAGTGACTTTCACAACATACAGATCAATCAATTTCCTATCTTCTAGTCAAACTGATATGTTAGAACATAAGAGCCCAAAACCCAGAGAGAGAGATTTTTTTCAGAGTTTGGCCTTCACAGGGCAAAAGTTTAGTTGACCAGTTCTCACTTGAAAACAATAATAACCATGTACTGTTTGTCACTATAGAAATACCCTTTTTCCTGAAAATAAGACATCCCCTGATAATAAGCCAATTGGGCTTTTGAGTGCATGCGCTAAAATAAGCCTCCTCCGAAAATAAGCCCTCCGAAAATATTTAAACACAGAGCTGGAAATCAGGTAAGATGGCAAGAGGAATCCCATCTTGCTCCACATGCAAAATAATAAGACCTGCCCGAAAATAAGGCAAGCACTTATTTTGGGGTTCAAAAAGAATATAAGACAGGGTCAAAACATGGTATTTTTGAACTTACAGTCATAGCAGCATATCTGTTGAACTGTAATGATAGGACAGTGCTAGGAATATTCACAAAATATTCAAGAAGTGGACTTATTCAGCATCAATATAGTTTAAAAAATATTTCCACTTTAAAAAAATAGCACACATAAATAGGGAGTGCACAGATCAGGAACTGTTGTATTTTCCATGTATGCTGTATTTGGCAAAATCATATTATTTTCTCATTTTAATCTCACAGAATCTCATTATAGCTAGTATTTACCCGTGCATATGGAAACAGTGATGCAATAGGTACAGTATGTCTTTCTCTGTGTTAAGATTTATCACTGCAGTACCTTGCACCTGATTTTTTTTACAACTCCCCCCACCACACACACACACACACACACACACACACACTTCTTGTTTAGTTAGTATAAATACCACTTGTGGAAAATTCTGCACAGGAATAAAATTTATGATGTTTTTCTCTTTTTCTTCTAAAACAATGTTTTAAATCCTAAACTTTCCTGAGGTTGTCAATTCATTGCTGTTGTGATGTTGGGTAACAGAAGGAGTGATACAGTGGTGAAATTCAAATTTTTTTACTACTGCTTCTGTGGGCGTGGCTTGGTGAACATGGCAGGGGAAGGATACTGCAAAATCCCCATTCCCTCCCCACTCCTGGGGGAAGGATATTGCAAAATCTCATTCCCACCCCACTCTGGGGCCAGCCAGAGGTGGTATTTACCGGTTCTCCAAACTGCTCAAAATTTCTGCTACTGGTTCTCCAAAACCTGTCAGAACCTGCTGGATTTCACCTTTGGAGTGATGCCAAATGGCTCCCTTCTCATCATGCTTGGCATGATTTCTTTATTTATCACTTCATTTTTCTTTTAAAAGGCACTTTATGAGCACATTGTCCCAAGTTGAACTACTGTACTTCAGTGTGTTTCAGCAATTGTATCCTCCAGAAAAGTTAGCACAGCTGCTTCCAAGATTTCCCCTACTAGCTGTGTGCATGGATAGACTACTCTTCTGCTGACAGTGAATGAGCAATGTGTGTGCACTCATGCAATATGAATCTTCCAAGGAGCTGCTTTAATACCTGGAGGAAAGGTGATTGCCTTATGTCAGAAGGCTTCCCAAGGTAGCCTTCCAAAAGCGTTGCTCAGCCTCTTTTGAGCACCATTAGATGAGAAATACTAGTGAGAATAATTCACTGTTTCCTATTCCATCCAAAAGTCATGCTTCCTTGTTTCATTAACTTTTTCACTTTTTCCACAGCAACATACCTATATAAATTAAAAAAGATCCCCCCCCCCATCACTGTGCCTTCCAAAATGTATTATTTTCTGAACTGGGATGTGGGAGATTTTTTTTTAATGCAACATATATACATATGATAAACTCACACTAATATTCAGAGGAATTCCTTATTCTCTGCCACTTGTATTTTAATAATGACCACATTCTCCTGATATTGGCAGCACAATTGATAACTCTCCCTGATAGTGTACGTAGCACAGACATCTAAGACCAATAAGACCAAGAGCCTTGGTAGTACAGTGGTCTAAAGCACCCTGTTATTAACACCAGCTGCCTGCAATTATTGCAGGTTCGAATCTCACCAGGCTCAAGGTTGACTCAGCCTTCCATCCTTTCTAAGGTAGGTAAATTGAGGACCCAGTTTGTGGGAGCAATAAGCTGACTTTGTATAAATATACAAAAGTATGAAGGCTATTGCTTAGCGCATTGTAAGCCGCCCTGAGTCTCCGGAGAAGGGCGGCATATAAATCAAATTAAAAAAAAAACAACTTCTAATTCTTCTTTATTGCCTCTTAGTTATTATAATAACAATTTTGAGTGACTAGCTAATCTAGAACATTAACCTCTTGACTGAGGTACTGAAATCAAACTATCTAGATTTTTATAATAACTGGATTGGCAGGAAATTCAGGCAGTTTACTGCTCAAATGAAACTACATCATTTGAGCTGAGCAGACCTTGGGTTGTTTGTTCTTTTTTTAAAAAGTTTTTATTGGTTAAAAATAAACAATATTATCACAATATGTGGAATTTTCATTATCCTTTTACAAAGATAATATATATTTCCTTTTTTTCACGTATAGCAGATCTTCCCTTATTAAAATTTCAAATTTAACAACCGGATTTATACAAAAATATCAGTTCAGTATCCAGAGTAATATTAAAGTTTACAAAAATAAGAGATCTCATAAAAGGCACAAAGTAATAGATTCCTCCCACTTCGTCATTTCTTGGTTCTAGATCTCAAGGTTCTGGCCTTAGCACCCCCCTCCTCCCGGACCGCCACGGCCTCGCCCGCCCCCGTTCCTTGATCATCTGGTACCTCCTCTTCCTCGGTTCCTGTATCTTCACCCTCTAGGAGGGTCTTATGTTGCTCCAGATAGGCCTGAGCCTCCGCCACACTATTAATTTTCTTCCTACTGCCCTCCCAGAAAATCATCAAACCTTCCGGCATCAACCACCTGAAGCCAATTCCCTTAAGGTACAATTTATTTGATAAAAAATAATAATTTCTTCTTAATTCTCGTACCTGTCTAGGGATCTGCTTCAGAATGGTGACCTCCTTGCCCCTGTATATCAGTGCCTCCGATCTTTGAATTCTCAGTATTTCATCTCTCGTTTCCCTTCTCACAAATTTAATGTGGACCTCTCTTGGGACACTATGTAAAATTGCATATTGCAAGTTTACTCTATAAACTAAATCCATATCCCATCTCATAAAGTCCAAACCTCTTTCAGTAAATTCGCCCAACAATTTAACCATCACTTCTCGCAGATCTTCCTGGTCCACCTCTTCCACATTTTGAAACCTGAGAAAATAAGACATTCTATCCAGCTGCGAAGTTAAAATTACATTTCCTCTCATTTCTTCCCTCTTCTGGATTGCCCGCACCTCCCCCTCCAAACCTCCCACCTTTTTCTTATTCTCCTCTGCCACCTGTTGAACAGCAATTAAATCTTTTTTCATAACTACAATTTCAGATTTTATTTCCAATTGCCCTTTTTGCAGGTCATCAAGTTTATCAAGTTTGACAAGCTTCTCATCCAACTTTGCCAATTTCTCCAAAATTTTTTCCATGTCACCTGCAGCTGGTCTTTGTCCTTTAGCCATCTTGCAATAATAAAGAATGAGAGGTCCTCAGGTAGGCACAAGCATCCAGAAAGGAGAAGGTTCTCTTAAAAATCAGCACTGTTTCCTCATGATCCACCAGAGGGCGCTCACAGGAGCAACGAGTCCGGCTTATAGAGTAGGTCAAACAGGAAACCAGAGGTGGGTGATGTCATCAATTGTGTACAAAGAAGCAGGAAATCAGGCCCCCGCCATGACTCTCCAACAAAGAGAGGGGCCTCCAGCCTCCCTTCCCGAATTCCGCCTCCATCATTCTCCACAAAAAATCAGCGAGGTAAGAGGTCTCCTTCTTTTTTCCTCCTCTTTTTTGTCAACCACGGCGCCCTTCCCAGCTACAAGGGGGGGGGGGAAACTTCACCCCCCCTCTCACCCGCAGGACGCCTCATCGCTTCACCAATCAAGGTCTCTCCTTTTCTACTTATTCTCCGGCCTGCATCCCTTCCTCTTCCGATCGCCTCTTTTCCTGCTGCCTTAATTTCGATATACACCGGGTCCTACAGGCACATAGGCATGGAGCGGCCTTGGGAATGGCCGCTGTGTGCCGCCCACACTCTCCAGAGCCTCGGGCGCACCAGCATTGGCCGCCCAGCCCCTGGAATTGAGGCAGGGTACCCCTGGCGAGCCGCCCTTAACGGCGGATACCCCAAAACCAGGGCACCCGGCCCCGAGGGGCCTCCAGGTGGGGGGATTCAGACGCTGGGGCAAGAGCATACCCAGGCAGCGTCTGCTGCCATCCGGAACCGGAAATGATCTCGGTTGTTTGTTCTTGTGGTGTGTAAAGTCTATCTTATTGGAAAAGACATATTTAAAATTGAGGCTCCAGGGCTTTTCAGCTGAGTGGGTACTTGCAGATGTGTCTAAAGTAAGTTATTCCAAATCACATGATGTCACTTGCTCTATTTTATGGCTTTTCACCTCTACCCCTCCCACAACCTCCTACCATACTGAGCATAGTAGAATACTGAATGACATTTTACTCTGGAAATAGCACTAGCAATGGTACAAGAAAGGAAATGGGCTTTTCAAACTCAAAATATGAAAAAGGCATATAGTTGTTCCTGTCCTTATTTAGCAAGAGAAGCTGAATATTGCTCAGTACTCTTTGTCTGAACTCTCATCTGTCATCATAGAATTTCCTGGAATCTTGCCTGAATCCTGGGAGTAGAACCTAAATTCTCTAAAATGAGGACTGCTACTTTTATATCACTGAATAATTCAACACTCCTCAGTGAGGCACACATTGCTTTCTTTGTATATCTGAGCTTCTGAAGAGTTGTGTGGACATCTCTTCTTATTCAGCTGGAATCCCTTAGGAATATAAAACTAACAAGGGCATCGTGGGATGAAGAGGTGGCTTTATGACTATGATAAAATTATTATCGGTAATGGAGCAGAAGATTGTATAGTATCAGTAATAAAATATGTAGGGTTCACCTCTAGAAGTTGAGTAGATGAAGTGAAAATGATATGCTTCCTACAGCTTTTAGCACATTAAATCTAGGTAGATATTGAGACACAATTTTCTTTCTGTAAAATAACGAGAGATCTTAATTCACAATAGTGAAAGTATGTCTGAGAAAACTGTTGTGAATGCTGGATAATGTTCTTCTGGAGCAATTGTTTATATTAGAGTCAGATTGGCATTGACTGAAAGTATTAATTAAAATATTAATTAATATTAATTAATTAATTAATTAGTATTAATGAAAGTATTAATTGCACTGTGCAACAGCAAAAAGTAAAAAAACCCACCCAAATCCAAAACTACAAAACTCTACACTAACCAGATAGAACTAAAACTAATTAGTGAAGCACACTAAAGAAACTTGTACACAACTGAGAAACCTGTATTTTATCTAGAGACTGACAAATCAAATCAACATTTCTGCAAAGCTGGTAGGAATTATGAGACTACCAACAGAAGAGAAGATACAGTTTCAAATGACTATGGTAAATTCTGTAACCTGAATCATTGTTAACTCCTGGTGAACTAGTTCCTGCAATTTTCTCGATATGATTTCAGAAGTGGTTTGCTAATCCCTGCTTCCTAGGGGTGGGTGGGAGTGATTGGTCCAAGGTGACTTGGCTGGCTTTGGGCTTAAGGCAGGATTAGAATTCACAACTTCCTGATTTCTAATCAAGTGCCTTACCCTATAACAATCTGGCTCTCTTTAGTTGAAATAAGAGATATTTTAATAAATGAAACAGGAAAATAATCCTTGAAATTAGTTCTTTTGTTACCCGTATTTACTTCTCCACATAATCAGCACCATTTACTACATACTTCTGCTAATGAAGGACAAACTACTAAAACTACCACAAAGTAACTTCACATGTTGAACCTTCAAACAGGTTTTGAGAGTCTTTTCCAATACTTGGAATCAAGATGCCCAGAAAAATATTCCTTCAGTTTTGGGAAGTGATGGAAGGTATATGGTGCCAAGTCAAGATTATATGGCAGATGGAGTAAAACAGTGAGATCCAATTTTGTAATTGATTCTTGGATGGCTCATGAATATTGTCAAATTGCAGCAAATTTTCCTTCTTTTGCTACTGAACTCTATTAAATCATTGTTTCAAATTCTGTGCATTGTAAAGTAATGCTCTGAATTGGTACTGATGCAATGTTCAAGATAATCAATAATACCACATGCTTCTGAAAAATCTATAAGTGTAACCTTGAAGCCAGGGTTAAGATTTATTTTAACAGATGAAGCTTTGTGATGACATTCTGTGCACTGGTTCTTTGTTTCTGGGTCATATCAATGAGCCCATGTTTCATCAGCTGTTATAATGTTATGAGAAAATCCCACACCTTCATTCTCATAGTGTGACAATTGCTGACAAATTCTTCAAGCTTTTGTTCTTGAAGATTTCAACTCTTTGCTTCCAGTATGCGAGGAGCCCATCTTTCACAAGTCTTCCAATACTGAGAACATCAATATCAAGCTTGATAGCAATTTCTTTTGAATGATCTACTGTTTGCCCTTATTCATCAAACTTTCTCTGTTGCTGTCACCAGTCATCTACTTTGATCTTGATCACACAAGACAATTCTTCCTAGTTACCTATCTTTATTTTTTTTGGTCCAGTGATATACAGTACGCCTGTCTACCACCATAAATAACCTGCATTTGGTGATGAATTTCAATTTCAGTTTCAATTAAAGGGAATACTTCATCAATAAAAAGTTTAGATCACAGTGCATTGCTTAAAGCCCACTGACAAGTATTCACTAAGGTTTCCCCTTTCATGAAGGATAATAGCAAAACTTTTTCTCACAGCAATTTCTCATCAAGTGAAAATGAAATGAAAGAACATATTTAAGAAACATGTACTGTAAGAATTTCTGATGTCACGGTACTATCTGTTGACAATATATAAAGCTGGAATCATTACTTTTCATTCAAATTCATAACTGGGGGATGAGAGTCAAAAGAATGGAATGAGGCAAAACAATTTTTCATATATTAATTTCACCTAATCAGCCAGTTTGTGTCTTCACTTAAAAGTAGTTTACTAAACAGTTTACTGGCTCATAACAAACATATAATTGATTGGTATGAATGTTATCTTTTCCATGACTCTTTTATCCTACATATTGGCCCCTATCCTTCTTATTTCACAAATGTAGGGAAATGTGACATGTGTACACAACAGGAAAATTCCACTTGGACAAAATGATCCTGAAGAAACCTGGAAGTCAAGACAAGTCAAAATCACACTCTGAACCGGTCCTGGAAAACTACTGGCAAGCAATCTACAAGTTACAACATAAATATTATATGACTGTAGCGGGTCTCACCTACTAGTATTTTGTACCTAGTATACTTTCTAAGAACTCTTTAAAGGCAGCTCTGTGTAAAACACACCTTAGTAGCACAGATTACTAAGGCATTTCCAGCTATAAAGTTCAAGCAACAAAAAATGCTTTTGCCTAAAATTCTGAAAAGCCAATGCTAGAGGGGCATAGCCAGTGCCCCAACCCATATTCAAATTACCTCATTATTGCCATGATAATACCTGAAAACATCTAAGTCTAGTTTAAACAACTGGATGACTATGTAACTAACCATAATAATAATAATAATAATAATAATAATAATAATAATAATAATAATAAT
>WNWU01000032.1:14616036-14720907 GCA_012654045.1 Ptyas mucosa | reverse complement strand
CTTTCTTTCTTTCTTTCTTTCTTTCTTTCTTTCTTTCTTTCTTTCTTTCTTTCTTTTTCTTCCTTCCTTCCTTTCTTTTCCTTTCTTCCTTCCTTCTTTCCTTCCTTCCTTCCCTCCTTCCCATCATTACACAAAAGATGAACACAGTAAAGAAGTGAAAGACAGTTACATACCGAAGAACAGATATTCCCTTATAAACCCTATAAATGAGGATCACATGGCAAGAAAACGACTTTTTTCGTATTACCTTCTGGTTTTTTTCTTTCCATTGAAAATGCTCTTGTAGAAGTTCATTGTCTAGAAAATGCCCATTAATTTGGATTAATATAGCGTTTGCCCTGATGGCCTAAATTAACAATAGTAGTAGTTAACAATACCATTATGTGTCTAATAGCCAGAAACTGTTTCTTGTTTCTTCTGCCTCAACATTTTTTAATAAGTCCACCAAATATTGTAAGATCTGACCAACATTAGCAGAAATAGGGGGAAATACATTTTCTTTATATAAATTTCCTGAGTATCCTCAAGCATCTTCATAAAACCCATTTTTCCTCCTACCTCCAGTAACCCCAATTTGCAGGTTGGGCTTTTTCTCTCCCCAATCACATAACGAAGACCATTCTTCTGCTTTTGTTAGATCTCTATTTCACTCTATAATGGTGCTTGTAACATGTAATGTAGCTAGATGCACACAGATTGCACACAATAATCTGGTATTTTATTCCCCTTTACTCTTAAGACTATGGCTCGAGAAGAAATAAGAATTCTTGTACAATACAATATGATGAAAAATGAGTATTAGTACTGGAATGAGTCAAAAAGATTTTGCACGTAAATAGCTAAACTGAAATTTTGCTTTATTTCTTGGCAGTGGCCAAACTCTCAGCTGAGAGCCAAAATTCTATCTTTACAAAATTGAATCTTGAGCAACATTTAAAGGTTCATCTAAAAGGCAAACTTTCAGAAAAAGATCAGTTTCTGCTTAAGCATGTGCTATTTGGAGTCAGCTTCATTGAGCCACGTCATAATTCATAATACTCAACTGTCTTGCAGGACATTGCAGATGGAAATGCTGTAAACTGTCAAAGGGAAATAAGATGGCTTGCCAAATGTAAGCAATATTTTCTTTTCTCATTATGGAAGGATGTGGGGAAGAAAATAATAAAGTCAATTGCTAGAAGAATGATATGAGACAAAATGTTTACAATGTCTGAATAATGAAGTTTAATAATAATTTTTCAATATATTATTTTCTGTTTCGGCTTTCAAATGGATCATACAGGTTTGCTTTTTTCCAACAGTAGAATAATGAATAATTCAAGGCAGCTGCAGTCAAGAGTTAGCACACTGCCAATAGTATCTATCTATGCTGTGATAAATTTACAAGCTGTCCAGCTTCAAAGTTCCTAAATTTTATTAATCATCATGCTTCTTGCATGTCTCTAATTTCACAGGCAACATTTAGTATACAGTACAGAGCCATTCTTGTTTGTTCAGATCTGCTCTGCCAACCCTCAAAGGGCTCTCTGACCCTGTATAACATGGCATCATGGAAAAAGTATACATTTTGTTCTCTCGGAGATAGCATATGAAGCTGTCAGTCACAGGAGCAGAGCGGAAGAAAAATATGCCTGTGGGAAATATGCCTAGTTATAACACAGATGAACAAAGAGGCAAATGTATTGTATTGATTTCCTTGGGCAAAATATATAGTATTGATTTTTTGAAAACCAAATTCCATGCTTTGTATGGAATCAAAAAATATATGGCTTATGTGAAGAAAGTGCAATTGGAGTTTAAGAAGGACAGAAAACAAGTTAGTCTTAAGCTATTTTTTCCATATTAACTTCTAGTTCTTTTTCTGTACATTAATGTAAAAACATCAGGGGCATATTCCTCAATAATGTATCCAACATCACGACCAGATAAAATAAATCATTACTGAAAATTTCTTGAAAAGAAATGGATTTGCATGTCATGCTTTACTACTACTAGGTTTTTCAGTTATTTCTTTTAGTGAAATCTGTAAGTATGGCCATTTGTGTCTTCAAGCTGCAAAAAAAGTATAAATCATTAAAACCTTAATGAAAACAGTAACGCTGTAACATTTACTGTTCTCATGTCCTCACAACAATGCATTATAACAATGTCAAAATTGAACATACTGTATTAACATGAAGATAAACTCTTCTTTACGACATGACTATTAAAATTGTTAGTATTGTTAATTACATTTTGGGACCTATTTTATATGATAAAAATATATTATTTTTTGTTTGGGTGATATTTTTTATAACCCATGTTTTTCATACCAACTACTACTCACAGTGCTAGTCTTTCTTTAGCTCATAGTACCAATATAGAGCCCTGCTCTTTTTATAGCCACCTACCAATGCCATTCAAATATCCTAGGTAGCATCAGTACACTGAAGGAATGTTGGTTATCATCCAAAAAAATATATCCTTTTTATTTTAAGGACTAGGAAGAATAATTATATGGGATATACTCGCTGGGGGTAGGATGTTTATTAAAACATCCACTTCCCTCCCCCCCATCATAAATCAATGTAATCTTTTTCTCATTTTTAAAAAATATTGTCCATTGACTCAAATGATCCAGTTAATGAGAATATATCCAGAGTTAATTTGTTTAATATGGAATTAATTATTGGGACTCTATGTTTTATTTTCTTAAATGTAATATATTAATACATCTGATACTTTCAAATATCAATCATGTTGGCACATGCTGTCCTTTTGAGGATAATGTACCTTCTTTCAACATCAAATCCTTGTATCATTTTTTTCTGCTATTGAACAGTTCTTGAAGAAATGCAAATATATGTCCAGCAGGAAGTGCAGAATTTCTATCATTTTTTTTTGCTTTGAAAAAGCCACAAGAAAAGAAACCTATTTTCATTTAATTTGTCTAGTGTTTCTGTGAGGCTCTTTTGCAGCTTCTAAGATGAACTACAATCTACAGCATTCCTAGTAGGCTAAGAATTAATAGAGATGCAATCCAAGACATCTGGAGGATAACACATTGGGGAAGATCGTTCAACAAGCTTCCTAGCAGCCGAAACGCAGCTCTGCTGAATCCAAGAAAAAGTTCTGATTTATTTACATGGCTGAATGTTCTATTGCTTTTGAGACAGAAAGGAATCCCAAGAGACTGACAATATATTTTTGGTGTTTCACAGCCCTCTTCCTTGATGTATACTATGGTGGGTTGCCAAGGATGACTGAGAGAAGCAGTGCAATAAAGAGCCTGGGAGAAGAAACAGAGGGCACTTCTGTCAGCCTTTCACTGGCTGATGTCCACCTACCTTTAGGTACTTTTCTAACCAAAGCTAGATTTTTTTTCCCAGAGATCTATCCTATTTTCTGGATAAATAGGAAGGTTTTTCAAAATACCAGCAGTTATGGTGCACCTGGAAAGTTGCATTTAAAGAAACAGGACTGGTTTGTCTGTTTCCTTTTTCTTTGCCTCAAAAACAAAAATATACACAAACCAACCAACCAACCAACCAACCAAAAAACATTCAAACATTAAAAAAATATCCTTGCCTGCTTTTTTCCCTTCCTGTCATAAGTGCTCCACATGTTACATCTAAGTGGCAGCAACTCCCTTTTACCAAATACACATGTATGTCTCTCACACAAATAAAACATCTAAATCAGTAAGGAAGAATGGGAAGGGAAGCAGCAACCATCCTATTTGCCCTGATTGACTCCACCAGGTAAAGGATACCCTCTTGCCCTTTTGGGACCGCTCCAACTATCCTTCAAACTGCAAAGAACCAACAATATCTTGCATATAAAAGACCCTGCCCAATGTGAGCAGCAGTTGTTCTTTAGAAGATTATTCATTTAATTGCTTCATGGTAATCTCCCAAGAAATTGGATTCAGCTGTTCTACAATCTACAAGGGGAAAATAATGAATGTTGCTGAGTTGGGGAAATGAAATGGAGAGTATTAAACCATTATGGAATTTGTCAAAAACAACAACAACCATCCACTTTCCCCAATCTCTGAATTGGAGCTTCAAAATTAAGTCTGATATCCTTTTAACTCTCTTCTCTTCCTTAATTTATAAACAGAACTGACTTAATCCAAAAGATCTGGTTTTAATTTTTTAATGTAGGCAGAAGTACAGAAAGAAGAAATAAAGTTACAGTTAAAATTTAAAAGACCTTAAAAGGACCTAAAGATTACAACTAGCCTCGGTGGTGCAGTGGACTAAGTGTTGTTAAGTGCTAGCACTTAGCTGCCAGCTGCCTGCAATTAGTGCGAGTTCAAATCTCACCAGGCTCAAGGTTGACTCAGCCTTCCATCCTTTTGAGGTAGGTAAATTGAGGACCCAGATTGTGGGGGCAATAAGCCAGCTTTGTATAGAACAACACCGCTTAGGGCCCCCGAAAGCCCTAATAAGCAGGTATATACATAAAAGTATGCAGGCTATTGTTATAAGGCATTGTAAGCCGCCCTGAGTCTACGGAGAAGGGCGGCATATAAATTGGACTAATAAATAAATAAATAAACTAAAATGCACCACTATCTTTTTAGGGATTAGCCTGGAAAATAGAAGGGTGGTATCCACATTGATTAGGGAAGCAGATTTTCTTTCTGATATTTTCAAAACTGAGAAATGAATTTTTTTTCTATATCCCAGCATCTTGAAGCATGTCTGGTACTTAACCATCCTAGATTTGAAAATCTGCTGCCTACTTTAATTTGAGTATTACTTGGGATACTAAAGTAACTAATAGAATTACGAGCTAAAGGTTTATTTCTGATTGTAGATGGTCTATGAACCAACTGATGGTCAATCAAAATCCTAACCTCAGCCTAAAATGTTTCTGTATTTCTCTTGTGGATGGTCAGAAACTTCCACTGTTAAGAATTTGCTCTTTTGAAATTGATAAGCTCCCACAAATTTGCCCTATCTAATGAGTTGACATAAATTGGTCTACTGATAAATAACTCTGGTTAATTTCAACTCTAAATCCCTACTAGACCTAATCCAATAAGCAGTAATCACATCTATTCACTTATATGACCACCCTCCATTCATCTCAATATTCAACTGAAGCTACCTTTGTCTGGGACAATATACAGTCCAGAAAAGTTGCCAAGGGGAAGTTAAGAATTACATTTGAAGAAATAAACTGCCAGGCTCCATTTCAGAGGGTTTTTATACTGAAACTCAAAGGATTGGTACTCAGAAAGGCTGTTTTTTGGAAAGACCAAACAACAAACCCAGGTAGTCCTCGAGTTACAACAGTTCATTTAGGAACCATTCAAAGTTACAACAGACTGAAAAAAGTGACTTATAACCATTTTTCACACTTATGACCGTTGCAGCATCCCCAAAATCATGTGATCAAAATTCAGAAGCTTTGCAACTTACTCATATTTATGACCATTGCAGTGTCCCAGGGTCATGTGATCATCTTTTACGACCTTCTGACAAGTAAACTCAATGGGGAAGCCAGATTCACTTAACAACCGTGCTACTAACTTAACAATTACAATGCTTCACTTAACAATTGTGGGAAGAAAGGTTGTAAAACAGGACAAAACTCACTTAACAAATGTTTCACTGAATTTTTGGGCTCAATTGTGGCCACAATTCGATGAATACCTGTATATGACTTGAATATTTCACACTTCTCTTAGTCTCTCCACCTCCATTCCATTTTAAAAAATAGCATTGGTTTATCTTCTTGTCTATTGTAGGATTCTGGAATATTCAAAAGTTCATGCTCTTTTCTGATCTTGAGTTGGTCTTGCTATAATATGGATTTTGTAAAGAAAAATGTACTACAACTAAATGCTGCAGAGGTCATTCTAATGGCAGGCAATGTTTTTGAATAGCAGCAGCTATACCCCCCTGCCCATTTAACCTATCAATGCCCTTATTCTATACAATAACTTCCACATATTATAAATAATTGGGATGCTTCACAAATAAAGTGATAAATATTTTAAAAGGAACATCCCTAACTATAGGCAGATACTGATTTAGCACTAAACTACAGTACAAAGAATGTGGAATTAATGATCCTTGATGACTGATTGTATGGCACCTGGATGTTCTGACATTAAATTGTTGCAACCTATTCAGAGGAAGAAAATATCTATTCTGACAATTACAACAACTACTGCTATTACTACTGTACTTTGTTATAGTAATAACCAGGTTCTTAGTTAAAACAAGAAAGAAAATTGTGAATTAACTCAAGTTGCAAATATATTTGCAAAGCTCCAAACTGAGAAAGCTAAGGTAGGTCCAGTCAGATCTTTTGGGATGACCAAACTGGCTGTCGATTCCAATTCACAGAAACGAAGTGCAAAAAATAGGTAACATTCCCTGCCCCATATTATTCTTTTTTCTCAGAAAACTATGGAACTTCGTGTCATAAATACTAGTTGAAACTTTGAAGAGATATGACTATGTTTGCCCTGAATTTTTCTCACAACCCACAAACTACTAGCTTTTTTCAGTTTATTTGTAACATTGCAAAATTATTTTGAAAATAATTGTATTACAATACAATAATAATTGTAACAATTCAGATATTATAGGTAGATGTCATTAGGATGATGCTTGTTGTAAATTGTTTTACTTGCATTTATAAATGTATTATGTGGTTTCTTAAATTAATAAAAGTTTAAAATTTAAAAAAAAAAGCTATGACTGCAGACAGTCAGCTTTTGAGATTTGTGTAATGAACAAATATAGAAGAAGGAATTCCATTTTGGTGATGATTACTCCGCTGACAAACCAACCATACCTAAAGAAAATGATTGTGGATAAGCGATACTGCTTTACATTAGTATACTATCCAACAGAAACCACCTGGATGAAAGCAGCCAGACAAAGTTCTGTGAAATCTTCAAAATAAGGCAAAATTATTTTAGGTAACTAAGGTTTAGAAACCTTTTTAACGGCAATTCATAGACAATTCATAGTTGCCCCCCTTAACTGACAAAAGGGAAAGTATTACGTTTACTTAGAGAAAAATAAAATAATTGGCTCCTGATGTTTTAAAAAGCCTATTTACATTACATCATCCTTTCTGTATATTGCCTGTATTTAACATATATTACCTCTTATTTAACATTATTCTACCTTGGAAAGTATGCAAACATTTCATCACAGGATATTCTGTGAGCCATTCTGATGTTCCAGAAGTGATCGAACCTTGAAATAGGTCATTCCATTTATTATGGAAGCTCCAAAAGTGATGACTACTTCAAGATCATAAGACCCCATTACATTGTTGGACATTCATTGGATATGTCGCAGTATAGCTCTCATTGGTTAGTAATATTTAGAACAGAGGTTGCACTGGATGCATAATGAAAATATCAACACCTTTAGTGCTAGGGAGAAAGGGGGGGAGGGAGAGGGAGGGAGGGAGAAAGAGAGAGAGAAAGAAAAAGAGAATATTTTGCTGTAATTTGTTGCATAAAAGACACCCATACACCCTTTCTGTAACAATAGAGTGCACTTATTGCATTTCTAATTCTATGTAAATTCAGATAAATCTGTACAATGGATCCGGAAAAGTTGCAGGGAAGTACAATCAAATGATCAAATGAATTACCTTGGTCTCCTTAACTCACCAGCAAGATCTCCTTTGACACATGCTAGCTCATTTTAATTTTTTAAAGATTCTTTTATAGGAATCTTTTTTATAGGAAATGATTGGGAAGCTAATATGAAGAACCTTGCACACAATGCAAAACATTTTATACTTGGGCTTTCCCCCCCAAGCCTGTTTAAACAACCTTTGCAAGTATGTGGATAGTCAAGTTCTGTCATTCAGAGAATGAGCTAGTTAGCAGAGTTATAGGATGCAGTTGGGTGACATAGACCCTTGATTAATGAGGACATTTAATACTTCTGCCCTAACAATGAATCAGACATTAGATACTAGTGAAGTGACTTCAAAGGTTGCTGGAACCTTTTCTATGGAAGATATGGGAGTTTGAGGATTATACTCACGCCTACAACATGACTCAGAGGATAGGTAACAGCACAAAAATACTTTCATCCAAAAGATTCAGCCTTGGATTTATGTAGGCTAACTGAAATACCAACTAAAATTTGTTTACTATTATGGAAAAGAGGAAACTTAATCTAGGTCCCAGTTAAGTAGTGTCTATTTGAAATCAAGAGGGTATGAGACATTAAAATTACTGTAGTTGGAATAAAATTGGTTGTCTTATATAAAGCATGAGTTCAGTGGCAAAGCTTGATTTTTTAGACATTTGCACCTGCATTCTTCAGCCATAAACAGAACCTCAGCTTATCTTTCAAAGAGAGCCATTCCCATAAGAGTATTTCTTTATGCATCTAGCAGAGTATATTGTTTGCATGTTTTAACTAGCCCTAATGTTTATAACAATGCTGAGACCACAGGCAATCAGGAAACTGTTAATGATCAAATAAACAAAGACAGCAGCTTTGAAGTTAAATACTGAACAGGGTTAACATACTAAATGTTCTTTTTTTGGGATAGTAAATAGTGACATGTCATTTAAAAAAAACAATATTTTGCACATATCAATCTATAAGAAATGTATACTTGGAATAACAACTGCAATATCAATAGTAAATCTCCTTCAAATCAAGCTTGCTTCCTCATGATTTCATAGACACATCTGTATGTGTGTCTTGGATGCGATATATAACTGGCTGATCACTGCTATTACTTTTTAAAAATATATCCAGTCAACCCCTGGAAAGTTATATTTTATGATGTAAGAACTTTGCATCAAAACAACCTACAATATCATTAATTCTCTGGGAATTGGGAAACCAACAATGCATAAAATTCTACAAGAAACTTTGACACTATATATTTGGCACTACATACTGCACCATGCAAAGTTATGCTAACCTATTACTAGAGTTTCTAATTGAACAGTGAGGTATGACTTTAAAAAATTGAATAGTTCTGGCCTTTCTTGGGAAAGCTAAGAGACAATAACTAGTGCTTCTGAGGCACAAGCTGCCATTGATTTATCTGCAAATAAATCTAACTTGTTTTGAATAAAGTTGGTATTGTAGCACACAGAAATGCTAAATCACTTGAGTGGAAAAAGAAGACAAATTAAAAAAATGGATAGACTCATCAAGTGAATTTTCAAAGTGGGTGAAGATGTAAGAAGATTTGAACAAAAATCGTTCCATTAAAAGATCATCTTTATTTCTTGAAGCCCTTAAGTCTGGAGGCCATTGGGTCACCGTTTGCTATTTGACCTCTTGGTGTCGGTGGCTTCTCTTGAAGTTATGGTATGTGAAAAGCAGCACTTTTAAAAAGAAGTCTGTTAACTTCTATATTCTTCAAAGCTATGTTCCAATGAGACATATTTGGAATATTTGTCCACAGTTCTAGCCCACTGCCTAAAGAGGGGATTAAGTCAAAGCTGGAAAAAAGAAAAAGAGCAAAAAGTAAAAATGGCAGAAAGCAAAGAATTAAGGCTGTAATCCAACTGTGTTTAGGGGAAAGGACAGAGAGGAAAGCCTGGTCTGATAAAGGGAATTTTTTTTTACAAATTTCCTCAATGACTTTATATACAAGTCCTCAGTGGCTGCTTTTCCAAACATGCTGAACCCCTTATTTTTCCTACAGTGGCTCATAGTTGTCCATCCATTCATATAATCTGTCTTTTAGATAGAATGCAAGTATAGTGATTTATTGTCTTGCATTAACTTGCTACAGTATAAGCTTTTCTCTTAGAAATATGGACGCTACTAACTATACCTTTCTTTGAGATTTTATATCATTCTTCTGGTTCTTCTTGATGCTATGGTTAATGCATCTAATTTAGAAATGATCTTTAAAAATATATATCTATATAAGAAAAATGCACCCTCTTGCATTCCCTAGTATTTTAGATAGCCAGATTCTGCCATTCCTCAATCAAATTTATCTATCTGTCCATATCTGCATTTGATGATTAAACTAGGCAAATATTCTTTTCTGGCATTTGGCCACTTGGGGAAAACTGTCTCAAAAAAACTATTGGTCAGGACCTAAGTATAAAAATGATAAAGGAAAATGTTTGGTCAAAAATGTTGGATTGCAAACAGATCACAACCATAAAAGAAAAGATTGTAAGTTAAGGTTTTCAGAAACATTTCTTTGAGAAACAGGTTTCTTGGGCCAGGACTATCAAAAAACAATCAAACCCAATTGCTTTCAATAAAGTATAGTTCTGTGAATCTGCAGTTATTTCTGTGAGTGACAGCATAACAGAGGAAAATAGTTTATGATGAGGTACTGCTTGATTCTGTGATAACATAAAGAACTAATATGAAAAAAAATAATAAAGGCCTTTTGCCATTCTTTCTGGAAATGTGAAAAGAGGTAAAGATGTACAAACTGGTTTGGAAGACAGTTTATTTCAAGCATATTGCAAGGCCTGCTTGTGCCCTGGCTTTTCTAATGATTCAATCCTGCCTGCAGGATGGCATTTACAAGAGTAGTAATTTCACTTGAGAACAAGCTCTAGGTTCAATCACTGTGGCTTCTTCCATCAATTAAAGAGATGGGTATGACGAATAGCAGCTAGAACAATCAGAGATGGGTTACATATAGGAAAATACTGGGATGTAGTTGAGTGGTTGCATGTCTTTATGGCGGTAGTCTGTCCTTTCCTTTCCTTTCCTTTCCTTTCCTTTCCTTTCCTTTCCTTTCCTTTCCTTTCCTTTCCTTTCCTTCTTTCCTTTCCCCATCCCTATTTTTATAAATAACTCAGGGTGGCAAATCTACCTAGTAATTCATCCTTCTCCTATTTTCCCCACAACATCCCTATAAGCTTGGTCTGAGAGAGAGTGACTGGTCCCATATGACTAAGGTGGGACTAGAACTCATGGTTTCCTGGTTTCTAGGTTGGTGCCTTAACCCCTATACCAAACTGGCTGTCTTGTCTGAGGTTGCAAATAGGGACCAATGGATAAGATAGTTGGTTTCCTGAAGTTCTAATTGGTGGTTAACACACTAATTCAAGAGACAAATCATTTCTCTAGTGTTTCTCAGCCTGGATTTCAACCAGCAAGTTGACTGGGGAGTTGAAGTCCACATATCTTAAAAGTTGTCAAGTTTGAGAAACACAGCTCTAGCAGATGGCAAGGGATGGAATGGCATGCTCAGTTGCGGTTCTATTGCCAGCTGTGAAACAAAACAGGAAAGAAAACAACTGCTCTCTTTAAGCCCATATAATGTAGTCCTTACATAAATATAGGTTCTGTGTCCATCTCAAATTTGTCCCATTGTTTTAAGGGCACTTTGAACTGCATTTTGCTGGCCTTGTACAACATTAAACAAAGTAACAGCTTCTGTGACATTTCAGATAGTTTGAAAAGAAAGATCTTCATCATACACCACCTTAAATTAGTGAATAGATATCAGCAATGTGGAAGTGTGACAATTACCCCAAAAAGGGACAAGAAAATTGGCAATCAGAATTATTGGAACATGAATGAATTCTTAGTGTACATTCATTACCTGTAATACATCATACATAATAATCTGGGTCTCCTGCAGCTTTTTTAAAGGCAACTACTAAATATTTTGCAAGCCCTGAAACTAGAATAATTGATATTACCGGTATATGTACTGTTTTCACTAGTGGATATAATACGTGGAAGCACATCTTTCTTAAACTTTTTAGAAGTGCTAAAGCAGGGGTGTCAAACTCAAGGCCCAGGGGCTGGATCTGGCCCAAAGGGTACTTAGATTTGGCCTCCGGGGCCGCTCTGGAAACAGCAAAGACTGGCCTATGATGCTTCTGCCAGTGATAACAGGCTCCTGAGCTCAATTTTCAGTTGCCACAGCCTCCTGCAACCCTCTGTTTTTTCACTGACAGAGGGTTGCAGGAGGCTGTGGCAGCTGAAAATTGAGCTCAGGAGCTTGTTTTCACTGATAGAGCACTTGGGCCACCACAGATGCCCTCGATAGGAGTAATGTTGAGCTGGCCACGCCTACCCTAGACCCTCCCCTGAGGTCAAACACAACCCTAATGCAGCCTTCAATGAAATCGAGCTTGACACCTCTGTGCTAAAGGAAGTTTGCTTGTTCTGCCCCAGCTACAGACCCAAAGAAAGCAGCACAAAGTCTGTACAAACCTTAGTTTACTAAATTAAATCAGTATTTTTCAAACAAAGGCTGTTAATTAACTTTCTTAACAGCCTACAAGAATCCAAAGAATAAATAATCGTAATCTTACTAGGATTGGCAGAAAGCTCAGAAGCAATTTGCAGGACCCTGATAAAAGAACTAAGATCCAGACGCGAAGGAGAGTGAACTAAGTTGTACCCTGCAAATTGCCTTAGTTGTCGTCCGTCCTTAAATAGGCTAAGGGAGTGGCCAATTAGCCCCAAGCCTCCTCCTGAGGAGCCACTCCTGCCTTTTGGCAGCTCTGTGCACTGTGCATCAAGAAGACGCTCCTCTTCCTCTTCATCCATGGAAGCTTCTGGAGGTTCTGAAGGCCCTGGATGAATCCCTGCCTCTGGCATCACATCTTCTCCAGCCTCCTCATTGTCCGACTCGAGTGCCAGCTGCACAGGCTGCTGGCGCAGCTCCACACCAGCCTCCTCGCTGTCGGAATCAGCTACTAGCTGCACAGGCCGCTGACTGCTGCCACAACACTGCTGTCCAAATGTGACTTCTTCCTAATCAGCTGCAAGATGTTCCAAAATCAAGCAGTGAAAAGATACAATGCATTTTATTTTCCTTTTTCCCATTCTTTACATCTTTTGTCTTAATAAAATATTAAATATATATGATTTTCTAATGAAGATAATTTGCAAACTCCCTTCCTTCCTACCTACCAGGCTACCTTGTCATGTTTCGCTAGCTGCCTCAAAGCTACAGAACTGAGGAGACTAAAATGATTTCATTTTTAAAAAAAAATCTAAGTCAAAGGTTTAAGATTACATGTGCCTGTGTGGCCTTACAAGAATGCACTCATAATGAACTCTACTCACTTTTTTGGATGAGGGAGGAACATACTTTAGGTTTACGGGTTGATTTTGAGAGTTCTGTTCTTCAAATCCTCCAACCAATGAGATGGGAAAGGTCCAAGAATCTTTTTTCTTCCCCCATTCTCTTGCAAAAGGATAGAGAATTTAATTCTCATTTATGCGCTGTGAGTTTGCAGAGGAAATGGCTCCTTCATCTTTCTTGTCTTTTTAATGTGGTGTCCATATAGTAATGCTGTGTTCCCCACAACAGCCACCGCTTGAGCTGGGCTGAGAAGTAGGTCCCTCCCTTTCATGCCTAAGGAAGGACAGAATACCAGTCTCCATGTTTCTAGTGAAACAGCTTAACTGCTCTACCAGATAAGGAACTTCTGGATAAACAATCCTTACAAAAAACTTTAGAAAACACCTCCTTAATCTTAATTTTTAAAAATGTGTTGAATGAAGACTTAAAATGATCCAGAGATCTAGGCACCTGTGGTAATCAGCGTTAAATGAAGAAATTGTTATGATCTCAGGATGTCAAGACCCAAGTGGAGATTAAATCCAGATGTTACAATGAATATTTTATCATTTTTTGCTACTATTGGTAGCAGCGAATGCCTGATTCTTCTGGTTATGTTTGGGCTAATGAAAGATAGCTCAGCACATTTGTTGGGATGCCAATTTGGGAGAAGCTGCTTTGCAAATGGAAGAGGATCTCTCTGCTTTGGACAGGTATTCCTGACCAAACTTTTGACAGCATTTTTAAGGACTACAAATCTCAGCACATCTATTAGCCTGGCTGACACTTCCAGCAATGCTTAGTTTTTAAAAACAGAAAATGTGCTGGATAAATAGAGATTCTGGTTTTTTTAATATTAGCCAATATCCTAAATGAACTTAATCTGCTGAAATCCCATGGGTATGAAGCACAATGAAAAAATGAAGCTTTATACGTGAATTATAATCAGATAATAAAGAAAAGAGGGAATGAGATTTTTTCTAATATTAAGAGCATGCTACAAAAAGACAATTTTCGTTGTTTTGGATATGCAATCCTAAAGTGGATAATTTTATAGTATTTAAAAAAGAGCCATAATTTTTTATAAGAATATTTTGCTGATTAATTAATCATTTATGGTTCTTTGCAAAACTAAGGTGAACATGATGCATATGCAAAACATAATAAATCACTGTATCACTAAATAATGGCAATACAGATAGAGATATAATGCCACATGTTACATATTAATGTATTATAATGAATTCTCTGTATAACAAATGCAGGCTTGGCTTTGAACCACAGTAGCTACCTAGAGGGATTCTCTGCATGGCATCCCATTTAAATATTATGGAAGTAGGTATTTAGCAACTTTTATACTTTCATAATGTTTGCATTGAGAAGGGAAGGTGTAGAGGTGAGAGGTGCTGAGCAGGAGATAAAAATCTAAATGGTTCAAAAAGCCAGGAAAATGGAGTTCATTTAACTACGGCTACAAGAATGGCTCTACATTTTTAATGGGTGCTTACTGAAAGAAGCCAAGCTAAAGACTCTATCAGAGTTTGTAATTTTATTCAGCATTTGTGATTTTATATACTGCTTTCCATGACAATCTCTATGCCAGAAATAGTAAGGGTAAGTTCTATCTTATCTGTTCTCCTGTCTTTACTACAAATAGAACATGATAGGAAGATTCAGCTTACATTAATAATGTTATGTAAATTATATTGTATTCTCCAATACATGACTATTTTCTCTGTTATTGGATTATTTTACATAATAAAGTATTTTGATATGGTCTGGAAAATGTCCATAAAACTCTCCTGGTGGGAAGAAATTTTGAGGTAAGCCAACCCCCCAACCTCCCCCCCCCATTTTCAAATTGGGCATCTATTACTAATGGTGATTGATATTAACAAGTAATATCAATGTTTGCATGTTTGCATCTGAAATTGTACCTTGAAAACCCCTATCAATTTGCCAGTAAAATCCGACTGAATGGTATCCGAGCCATTCTTTCCATGAATAACATTGAATGGATAGCAACAATGTAGCTTCAGGGATGGGTTTAAAAAAAAGAATCCATATGATACCACATTTTTAAATACTGAAGGGATGACGTACAGAAAAAGATCAGGATCTTCTCCCTATTATTCTCAGAGTGCAGGACTTGGAATAATGAACATAGGAATGTCATCCACTAAAGTGTTGAGAAAATTTCCTTCACAATTAAAATAGATGGAAAGTGGAACTAATTACCTAAAAAGAGGTGGAGTTGTTTTCAAAGGGCAAGTTCAAGCAAAGCTGGAGAGCTTGTTAGATTCCGGCACTGAGCAGTTGATTGAACATGATAGTCTAAATAACCTCTTCTAACTGTATAACTTTATGTAAAACACTAGGGCCATGATGGCGAACCTATGGCACGTGTGCCACAGGTAGCACACAGCACCCTCTCTGTGGGCACATGAGCCGTCACCCCAGTTAAGCTCTGCTGCTCATGTGTGCACACCTCCAGCCAGCCAGCTGGTGGTCAGGTCTCTGCCATGCATGCACAGGGGTCAAGGCCTGTGCGGGGGGGGGCATGTGCACATGCATCGGGGTTGGGACATGTGCAGGGGACCACGAATGCATGTGCAGGGGGGTGGGGCACATTCAGGGGCCACATGCGCAATGCATTTTTGGGGTTTGGGCGCATGCACATTCATGCACATGCGCGTGCTTTGAGCACTCGGTCCGGAAAAGGTTAGCCATCACTGCACTAGGGGTTTTAAGGAGGCTTCCACCATAGGTTGTTATCACCAAAGAGAAAATTCATCATTTATTTTAAACTTGTCTATTATTTTCATTCAGGTTTATTCCAAATGGAAGTGATTATCGTTTATATGATAAGTCTGCTTGAAAAGAGACACAAATGAATGTTCTGGGTTGCAAACTGTGTATTCACAGCCATACTGTGTTGGGTGACAGTGAAGAGGAATGGTTATGCTTTTTCTGGCACCAAAATTACTGCTGTGCTTTTGAAAGAGCAATATTCCTGAAATTTGGAACTTTTCATATGCCGGACTAGGTGCAATATTAAATATGCCGGACTAGGTCAGGGTTCCAGCTAGTATTAAATCTTTAGATACTCACCCTGTCATTTTTCACTTGGATTGACCTGACAGAAGATCCTTAGGCAAACTCAGATTATTGTAGACAAGAATGATGCCTTAAACACATCTTAAATATTTTATTTCATACCAGAGATATAGGCATTTGATAAAAATATCAAACTGAGGAGCCTTTTCTTCTCTCTGATATAAACTTGATGGGAAAATCTTCAGTCACCTATAGTCTTCACATCTAATGCTGAGAAACAAAAATAAGGGCAGCAAAAATAGAACCCAACCTAATGTTCTGCTTTGATGATCCTGTGGGGTGCAGTGTTTAAGGATTGAATTGCAACCAAGAAGACCTAGGATCGAGTCTCCACTTCAGTAAAAGTGCCGAATCATAGGATGATTATCATAGCTAAGGGAACTTCCTCAGTAAGTACTGAGGACTATTTGGGAATTGGAAAAATCTGATCCTCCATCAAGGAGAATTAAGACTAGTCAGAGATTAAAGTAACAAGGCAATTGGACCAATAGTTTGAATTGGCATGAAATGGGTTCCTTTATTCTTTTATATTTATCTGAGGAAACATGCACACACACAAAAGAATTCCAACAGAAATGCAAGCATTGCATGAAATAACCCTACAAAACTGACATTGAAATCTTCTTCAATAGGTCTGACACAGCAAAATTTACCTCAAGGAAAAGCTCACATTAAAAAGATAATCTTCTGTGTCACTAGAGCCATATCTCCTCTCCCATGTCTTTGCTCTGAAATAGATTTGCTATAGACACTTCCTGCTATTGCTCTGATCAAAAGGGACCAATTTCCCATCAGAGAATTGATAAGCAGCCTCAGTCTTAATAATAATCCTGTCCTGTAATTTGATTCATGGTCCCAGAACACAGATTAATCCTCTAAGCCTCTCCGTTCGTAGAAATGAGGGAAGAGCATGTTCTTTGTTGTATGGCTTCTCCAATGATATTTTGCAAAATTAAAATAACCAGGAATGTTATGTGTTGGCTTGGTCAAATTGGGGCACTTTAGTGAAACTAGAAGCAGGAGTTATGCCAACCAGGGTCGGGTTTCAAAACCCGTCGCTACCGGTTCACTCATGGGGGTGCACATGTGCATCTGGGTGGGTGGGTGGAGCCTCCCGCCGCCAGCAGTTTGCCCAATCCGGAGTGAATCAGTAGCAACCCACCACTGATGCTAACCATTCTCTCAATGTTGGCTTATACAAAAGAGCAGTGGAAGAATGGAAAATGGTGTTAGAAGAAAGTATGTTTATGACTGAATTGAGACAGCCACTTCAAAAATAAAATAGCTAGGATTAGAAAGGAGGATGAGGGCACTTTTAATTCTGCAAAAGGTTTGAGCAAATTGCACTTCGTGTTTTTGCAACTCCATGCAAGAAGGTACAGTTAGGTGGAATGGAAATGGAGCATGGAGCATGGAGCTCCAGTCTTCTACAAGAGCCTTCCTGTTTACAAAAGGTTATTCAGCTACTATTTGTTTATAATTTGGCCCTGAATAATGCTAAGCATAGTACTGCAAATTTCCCTTGCATTGCTTTATTACTGTTTTCAGTCTGATAGCAAAGTAGCTTTACTCCTGCTCCCCAAATGTTGAACATTTGGTGAAGTTCCCATGGATGGAATGAGCGTTATTATGCCCTTACCTCAGCTCTGGCATTTGTTAAAGAGTATTTTCATTTTCAGAGTACAAATAATGTAAGAATTGCAGCTTCCCTGGTTTCCCATTCTTTAACTAAATTCCAAGAGAAGATTTCAAGAGAGAATACTTTTCATGTAACAGGCCAACAAAAGCCTCTTTCACAAGGAGAAAAATATATTGGGAAATTGAAGATGCAGCAGTACTTTCTTTCACAGATCTCAGCATTACAAAAAACTGTCCATCCTATTTCTTAGGGTATTACTTAGCCTGATGTGCATGTTCACACATACTATAACTTATTTTGGAACCATATTTCCAATATGTTGAAGTTTTGCTAGGATCAGTCAGACACCAAGCTGAGTTAGAAAGAGAACTGAAGTTCCCTAGCAGAGCAGACTATCACATACATTGCATCAGCAATCCCCTTAAGAGCCACATTACTTAACCTGACTGGGCTTTAGAAAGGTGATTAAAAGCTGGCCAAAGGTGTATAGAGGCCTTTGGTATAGAAACGTTATGAAATGTCCTCTTTTGCAATGTAGCATTCTCTTTTAACTGAGTTGCTTGTTATCCTTGGCGCAGAATTGTGAGCCGTTTGTTCCTTGCTTGATTTCAATGTATGTTTAAAATCTTATTTTATAGAATAAGGTATGTAAATCACTTGGCTGCAATTGGAGCAGTATACAAACCCACTAAATAAGTCAAGTGATAGACAGAGTGAGTGACAACCATCATGTTATTATCACAAGGATGGCAATACTATTTTTTCTTCATTTACTGAATTAAAAAACTAAAGTAGTCAAAAAGAGAATTAAAGAAGTGAGGTTCTTAGTGATCTCTGAGTGTGCTTCTTTTTTTTTAAAGGTTGTTTCATTGCCAGACTAGGTAGCATAGCCGTATATGGGAGAATGAAGTTATCTACGGTGGTAATGAAATGTCTGCAGGAAGAAAAGCAAGTTTATAGAACACCAAGAACCTACAACTCAACTCTCAGCTACAGATATTTTCCACTATTACAAAGAAAGGAGTGTCAGAGGTGACAGATTGAGCAAGGCAATGGGTTAGCCTAAAGGGAAAGACAGATTTGCTGCAATCCAGAGTATTAAGACTCTGCAACCATGCCTGTATAATAATATGATCTCCTTGGCTCGTGGACTTCACAAGAACAGAATAAGAAGGAAGAATATTATTAATTTCATAATTGAAATATAACCCTTCCGACTCCATCCTGAAGGAGAAAATCATTACAACCCAGTTATATTCAACCAGTGTCACTCCCTGCTCCATGTTCCTTAGCTGAAGTAGGGACCTCTTACCTGTTAAAATATTGCAAAGTCTTTAGAGTGAAAAACATAAACAAACGGACACTGGATCACTTTGAATTGCTTGACAGCTAAATCAGGCTGGAACACATTTAGGGAATTGGCAAGCTTAGCCAAGGTATTTATTTCTTACTGAAAAATTGATACAATAAGCCATAAGCAATAAGCACGACATTTTCTCCAATAGGGTTCATCCCTCTGCCATCCATCTCAAGGGGAGGCGGTTATAATCATGCTTTCACAATAATATATATTAAGTCTCCTGAAATGTATAAAGCTGACCAAAAAAAAAAAAAAAAGGAGGGAAAGGTCCTCATCTTAATAATTTTCTCCCATTAATTATTTTCCTTATAAATATTTCAGAAAACTTTATGGTTTCCATTTCTTCCTAATACTGTTTGGAGTGGGTTTTCATTCTAATTACTGGTCTGAACTTTTTTTCTTCCATTAGTTAGCTGAACCATCATCTATCTCACAGGAATTGCCTTATCTAAGGCACGGGCTCCTTCTCAATCTGAATGCTTTAAACTAAACTCCCAATAAATAAAAAGTAATTGCCATTTATAGCTTTCACCTTTTCTTGCCAGAGACATCCGTATACATATGCATCTATGAATGAAAGACTGAAGATTGGACTATCACAATGGAACAAAGCTTTCACAAGTGAGTTTGGAGCTACAGTCACTAATTGCTTATTGTAACCTGAAGCTTGCTGTGTGGATAATATATTTGGCATTAAATAATTAGTTTTGTTGGTGCTTGTCTGTTTGCTTAGCAGAAGCCTGGCTGAGGTTGGGATCTGCAGAGTGCTAGACTGAGATAAGCGGTTGTTGCTAGGATGAAGAAAGCACTGATACATGGTGACAAAGCTGGAGACAATAAAGTTGGAGACAGGCATCTCGTATTCGCATGACATGTAAAAGAGAATGGGGGCCAAGCAACCATCTGGAGACAGGTCTTAAACCAAGGACCTGCAGGAACAATTTTATACCAGAAGTCTTTGAGGGGTGTCAAGGAAATGCATTTGGAATAACCCTCCAAGGACCCCCTCCTGTGACCTGTGCGTAGTGCATTCATGAGCGTGCCTGAATTTCATGACCATAATAGTATAGTTGGTCCTTGACTTGCAACCACGATAGAGGTTAGAATTTCAGTCATAAGTTGCTGCACTCATAAATTAAGGCACCAGGTGACTGGAGTCAATTTTGTGACCATTTTTATGACAATCATAAAGCGCGTCATCATGTTTATAGAGTGAATCGTGTGCTCATGAAGCAAATCATGGGGTTGTTAAGGGAATCCAGCATATTCGATCGATTTTTTTTGCCAGAAACTGGCAAAAATATGCAAGAAATTGGCAAAAAAAGGTCACAAATTGCAGTCACCTGACTGTGGGATCCTGCAACTGGTCATAGAGGTGACTGTGAAATGGGGGGGGGGGGGGAGAGTAACAGTTGTAGCTTCAAAAACAGGTTGCATATAGCTTTTGAAAACTCTGTCATAACTTTGAACAGTCGTTAAGTGACTGGCTACAAGTCGAGGCCTATCTGGAGTAAGGATGAATCCAATAAAAAATTAGCCCAAGATTAAGGATTCAAAGCTAGGCCTTTTCATGCCCACCACATCATTCTGGTTCACCTTCTCAAGAAAACAACTTGATAGCAAGAGGAGGTAGATATATATTGCAAGTGGAATATGGAGAATCAAGAAAACTTCTATTTTATGCAGGAAGCTCATGAACACATTATGGAAACTTATTTTTGGCCCTGTTAAGGTCAACCACAAAGGAGAGGATGCATTTTGCTTGTTTCACTTCAGCTTGAATTAAAAAGATGGCCCTTGTAAAAATCAAAATCATATATAATGATGAAAGTTGAATAATATGATTTGTTCATCCATGCAAATTTATATACAACTATATTAGAGACACCGCTATTTGAAGCTCATAAAGGTTGATCTGCATCTGTTGAAAAATCCTGGAGAAACTGGGACCAATTTTTATTTGCCACCTGCCATCTGATCTAGAAGTCAGCAGAGAGGAAGATGTGTGAAAAGTAGATGGCAACTACTGTGTTAGGAGAATAATAAGACACTAATGAAGTAGTCTAAGTAAGACATATATTAATTAACAAGATGTGTGCAGGAGAAAACAGATGGCACCTTTTCTATCTCCCATAAAGGAATATAATTGTAGTAATTGGCACTTGCACTTTAGGGGGGTATTTTGTTTTGTATCCCCTCGTGTCCAATGAATAATCTGCAAAGTTTATATTTTAGAATGCTACAGGCAGAAAAAAGTGAAAGAAGTGTGACATAGTGAAAAGAACAAGTTTAGTCACATAATTTTTAATGACTTAAAAGAGTAACCCATTAGCATTTTCCAATGAAAAGAATCTAATAAAGCGAAACTTGATTAACCCAAAGGTTATATATAAACAAATTGGTTCAAAGCAATGAGAATAAAATAATATTTAAAACAGGGTTTTGATTACCCCTTAGTTTCTATTTCTCCAAGGAAGATTCACAAACTGGGGTTTCTTAACAGTTAGTAGATGGAAAAAAGTATTCTTTTTGGCATGAAGTTTCCTTGACTTTCCTTTGCATATATCATAGTTATAATTAAACAATAATTTGCTTTAATATTCATCTCACTTAATACATGCAGAGCTCCTAGAAACCAAGATTTGTAGCCAGTTAATACATCCTACTTAAGATGCAAGCTGCTTATTATTAAGTGCAATTTATGATGAAGCTAATGTCATGAGTGAACTCAGCCAAGTTTGGCAGGAAAAAAAAAGTTAAGAACAGACGGAAAACCTAGGAAGATTGAACTCATGGTTTCGTGATTCGTTCTTTGTCACATTAAGGATAAATAGGCTCATCTAGACAAATTAAATGTACCCTAAAAGTGGAACCTCACTTAAAATAAAAAGGGCATGAACTAATTAAATAGGTCTGTCACCATCTACAAAGTAGAAACCCAAATATTATTTTGCTCTTTTCTTAGTATCCTGAACAGCAATTATATGCATTAATGAAAGCAAAAATCAAGTTGTTATGTACCATAGTGACTCAAGCCATAAAACCTTTTGTGGGATTGAAAACCATACTTCACCCTTGGAATCAATAGAAGATGATACTTTGAAAAATAGATGGGGCTTCAGTAAAACTGGTGCAGCTATTACTCCCAATGTAACTACAATCAGAAGATATTCTTGAGTTACTCTAAAAACAGCCTCTCACTGTTCATCCAGACCCCACCTGCCTTCCAGAGATTATGATATATCATATTTGGGGAAGGGAGAGCAATGGCTTCATTTTAGAGCCTTTACGTGTGCTTTCTAAAGTCCAGTCAACCTTTCTCTATCTACAGGATCTTGCATTTGTCAGATTTATAGCTACTGGATATAATATTGAGAAGGTCACAATATATTTGGATTGTTGCTTTCCGTGGTAATTTTACAATATGATTGTATTTTCAATATACTGTGATTATAGGCTGCATTGACATTAATTTGTTTGGCACATAAACGGCAACACCATTTTCTCTGACATATTTTCTATAATCATAAGCAGTTACATGTTTTGGTATTTTGTATCTAGCAATGTCTTTAGAATGTTTTTTGCAAAAGACATACCGGTAGGTTGATTGATCTATTTACAATGGATGTCTGAAGACTGAAAATTGAAGGAATCAAGCTAATATTGTATGTTATTTAGAATAAGACTTTGGATTTTTAAAGATTGACTTCTAGATTTGTAGTTCTACTCGTGTGAGGGCAGGTAAACATTCATTCATCTATCCCAGCTCCTTTCTAATTCAGTTCTGAAAGGAGTCTAACGAGTTCAGACAGAGACCAAGCACTTGCATTTTAGGAAACTGAGAGAGAAGCCAGAAAATGATTTATATGAAGCAACTCGTTAATCTGTCTACTTGTTCACTTTGTTCTGAATGAATCCTTAAGGTGCCACAAGGCTCTTTGTTGCTCTTGCTGTAAGAGAGTAAGACATCTACACCTTTAGGCACTAAATTTCATATAATACTTTCCAATTCTATTCTGAGTAAGTTGTTGTTTCCCATTCTGATTTTTTAAATGAATAACACAATAGTCTTAGCTGATCTTTGGATATGGAAATCCTGTCTTTGTTATCCAGTTATTGGTTTTGTACTAGCTATTTTCTGATATCTTAATTCTGTCCAACATTTCCTACCTCCAGTTATGAAAATAAGAGCTATTTATTCCTTTCCTTTATCATATCTCTATTCCTATTTGTCTTCAGAAAGTTCTGATGTATATCCTGAGTAATTCTTCTGATTTACAAGATTCTGATCAGAGACAGTTTCTCTATATAAATCAGGTCTCACTTTCCCTAAAAAGAGCTATTAAGGTCCTGGAAGAAGTGTAACATATTGACTAATGATGGAAGCAAAATCTGAAATGGTTAATTTAGATTATAAACTTCTCTGAGGTGAAACATTGCATCCCAATTTGAGACAAGCCCAAATTCCTTCCAACTGAGTACTGAGCTCCTTGATATGCATGTACTTGTGTGTGGGCATGTCCGAGCATGGGTAGCACTCATAGCATTGCTGCCAGCCATCAATAGTTCTTCCTCCTTTCCCAAAAACTCATCTCAAACTCATTTGAGGAAAAAACAGTGCTGAAGAAAGCCAGATGTCTGTCTCGCTTTACCTCTTTCTGGCATCTAAAATGCTGCAATAGCATCAACATTTTGCAGGATTTCTTCTTTTGAGATGCTCCCACTCTAATATTCTAAGTGCTAGGAATAAGAAAAGATAAACTTCAATCCTTTGCCATATTAAATTGGCTTCCTGAAGCTTTTCATCTCCATGCTGGTTTTCTCTCATTTTCAGTTCGGAATCAGTCTTCTGTCATAATTTTACATTTCAGATTAAAGGCATTTTAGTTACTCAAATTGACAGGATTTTATTTTAATAACGTATATATAGTCTATGCTATTTTGCAGCATCTCTTCAGGGCATCTAGGCCAGGTGAGCTGTTCCTGTATATAACCACAAGCAATGCCACATCGAGTGATATGGTTATTGCACCCCCTCTCTAGTCCATCACTTCTCTTCCAGCTTTGCCTTTGCAGTTATAAGCAGATCTCAATATCATTTTCCTGCTCCCCCACATTTCAAAATTAAATTTGACTTAAATAGTTCCAAATGCCTAGAGTCTTTTTGTCAATTTCTGTAGGCTTGATTTGCAAGATCGTACCAGCCTGGCTTTTCAATCAAATTTTCAAATCTTTTGAAGGACCCCAGGCCACTCAAATAAAATGAGGAAGAGGTGGCTAGAACTCTCTGGGCAAGTCCTCAGTATTAATTCCAGCAAATATTATATACTGCAAATCTCATTAACAGTGTCAGGGTAGACTCAAAAAGCTTTACTTTTCTTTGTTACAGCATCCTGATTTGTGCATGATTCCCATTAGCCAAAGATGTTGACCAAAAAGGATAGAACATCACTGAGGAATAATGCCAGAATGGAGTTCATTCTTTTTGCTGGCAACGAGTAGCCTTTAAGTTGCTAGCAAGAAAATGGCCATAGAAGATTACATGAGAACTTCCTGTTGTGCTACTAACTAGTTTGAGACAAGGAGTCTTAGGAATTCAGGGAAGATTGCCAAACTTCCTTCCTTGTTGCAATTTCTACTGAATGTTCAGAAAAACTTTTGGTTATTTGCATAATTATACAGAATGCTACAAACAATGAAATAGAAGCAAACCAGCTTACCCTACATTAATATGCAGATGGCTATTAATACTGTACCATATTTCCATATTACTAAAGATGGAATAACTTAATGGCTTTATGGGCTTTCTGCAAAACTGGTCATTAGTGAGAAAAAGCTTTTGCATTGGAAAGAAAAGCTTTCCATTAATAGAGTTACAGTGGAAAACCAACAATTATGAGTTGGTCATATGTTTACTAATGAACACAAAGCTTTGAGCAAAGAGGAGATCTTTATCCCTGTCATAGCAAAACTAAAAGACTAGGATGACTGTAGATCTTTTTGGGACACATTTGCACAAAATAAAATGTACAGAAGTAAAATCCAAACCAATCATTTCATTGTTGGAACAAAATTAAGGTCAAAAGTGAATAATATTTTATTTGCTACATGATAGCAGCCACTTCTTTTTCTCTTTGTTCGTTTCTTTAAAAGCTGAATATTCAAAAGCTTTTATCAGAAGGTTTTATTGCAGCCTTTGCCAATCTGGCAATCTTCAGATGTTATTATGACTACAGCTCCCCAAACTCAGTTTCTATGATAAGAATGCTAGGAGTTGCAGTATTAATATATCCAGAGTTAGGGGATGGCCGTTTTCTTCCAAAGGAAGAAAACCCAATATCTCCAACCCTGCAAAAAGAGGAATCTCAATCTCCTTTTAGTTTCAAAAGGAGAAGACTAAATAGTGGCAATAGGACCACTCAGGCAAACTCTCCTAAATAATCCTTATTTCAACAAAAGATGCTGAAGTGACTTAGCATTATTACCTATTCCTTCTGATTTTTTCAGTCACAGCAATTAGCTACACGAGTTTTGTTATATGGATGTGCAGCTCAAGCTGGATAATAGTGAGAAGTAATATGTTAACATGCCTAAAATAAGGCAGTAAAATAATGAGCTTAGCCATTAAGAAGTGGCAGTGTTCTCCTTCCCCGTGCCTTTTTTGTGGTGGGTGGGTGGGGGTGTGTTTGGGGATTGTTATGTGTGTTGGACCTGATCCTTGGGTGTTAAGTGAATTTCCTTGTATGGGTATACAATGACAATAAAGTTATTATTATTATTTTTTACAATAAATTCTTTGAGCAGATCCATATAGGAAGCAAAACATTCCAGAGAGGAAGCAAAACAGAAGCAAACATTCACTCAGAAATTGTTTTGAATTCAAACAGCAGCATAAGAAACTGTAGACTTAGGTCTTAAATACTGAAGTGCTTTGATGACATGCAGAATGGAAGTAAGTAAAGAGGCTGCCAATTGGTTTTCTGTGCCTAGTATTTTATTTCTATTCAGGCCATCCATCCCTGAGGACAGATGCATATACTAAACTAACTAAAGATGACAAATTGTTAGAAATCTAGCAACCACTGCTCTATGGCCCCATAGGAGTTGTAGTCTTTTCATCCCCTTTTTGCTTTGGTCTGAACATGAATGAGTATTACATCTCCCGCCAGGCTTTTCCTTCTCATCATACATATAGAACAAAAACAAAGGGGAAAAACACTCAGCTTTCTAACCTCCTCATTAGACATTTGCAGGGATGAGAACAATCCGGGTTGTTGGCCTTTAGGTTTCTCCCACCTACAAGGTCAGGGTTTTTTCCAATGTCTCAGCACCTAATAACATAAAGCTGTTGTCTGTGTTGCCCAAGAATGCCTATAGACTTTCTTTCTTCTAGTTTAGAACAAACTATTGCTTGTCAGTATTTCTAAAGTGGCACCAAGTGCTTTATGCTCTGTAACAGGTCTACAGACCATAGTTTGACCATACTTCCAATCTTAGAGGCTAACAGCAAATCAGAATGGTAAGCAATGATTTATAGTAATCTGGAAGTTCCACAGAGTGATACATTCATCTCACACCTCACCTTCACATTTTGATACTGCTTTAAGCACTAATGAAACAGACAATTTAACAGACCATTAAGAGAAAGAGGGATCTATGAAACCTGAATATCTGTAAAATCCACAAATGATGTGAATTATGTCATATACCTCCATTTATGTTATTTCAATACCAAACATAATTAATTAAAATGTTACTTGAAGCAAAAAATGTATGTGAATTGTACAAACTATTTGAGATACTTATTTGAAGGTAATATCCAAGATAAAAATATGGTCCACTGTACTTTAAGACTTCTAGATTAGGGTATTATATATTATATTATGTCATAGGTAGATTTAGACAACTAAATCTAATTTAGAAATAAGAAAGACATAATAGTTTACTTGGTCTTCACATTATTTTTAAAATATACAGATAAAGAAATACACATTCAGATTTTTTTTACAAGAGAAAATAACTGAAGCCACCTGATTATCTTTTTTCCGTTGTAGTATTAACAAAGAATAATCCTTGTTAAACAAACATTGTTTAAAGGTTACCCCAATTTATACTATTCTGCATCTTATGCCAAAAGATAGCTATAGCCAACAATTTTGTAACATCACTCCCACTTAAAACAAACAATAAACAATCAATAAAATTAAAATGGAAAAATATTACCAATAATTAAATAAGGTCATGCAGAAACTGTAAACTGCTAAAAAATCTGGAAAACATATATCTAATGTAATGAAAATTAATATGAAGAAAAGGTTGTAATCCTAACAGTATACTTCTAAAAGTACTGGAAGAAACCATGGTGAGGTATTTTTAAATAAACCCCTGCCCCCTTCAAATAATAAAATAAAACTTTTCAGTTACAGGGAGCACCAAAAAAAAAAAAGCCACATGACAGGTCCACTTCTATATCTTGTATAATATGAAAAATGTAATTGCACACATATAATTTCAGTAGGTCTTCTTTCCCATACAGTACAATGTTTTCAGGAGCACCTCCCTAGACAGAAGAATACAGCTTATTACACATGCAAATATATGTGTGAATTTGCTGAAAGAGGGTGGGAAGATTTGCAGCTGAGCAGGTTAATGATAAAAGCTCTAGCATTATTTTTTTGTTCAACCAAGCCATGCAGCTGAAAATCCTGGAAAGCTTGAAGGACAGCAAGGAGCAGGAGAGATTAAAAAGAACAAAGGCGTTTTGGCTTCTTAAAATATTTCTACCAGTCTGATAGCAGCAGTGGCAGCAAAGGCCACTGGCAAAGGGTGGGAGTCTGGAATCTATGTCTCCTTCATCCCACCCTGCTCCCAGCTGATACCATGAAACATTCAGGAAAAATGATACTGGGCAGATAGCAAACTAAGGAAGAAGGAAGAACTGGATATCCAGACTGAAAGATATCCTGCTGTGATGGAGAGGTAGAAAAAGAACAACAGTTGTGCAAAACAGATTTTTTTTTTAAAAAAAAGTGAAGGCTGAAAATCTTGTACCCCTTCATTTTCTTTCTCCCCCCTCCCCTTTTTGATTTCTCAAGAAACAGCTAAGTACTTTGAAAAGACTCTTCATCATGAACCTTGGTGCAGATGGCTTCTGATCCCATTCTGAGGCACTGTTGTTTTTAATACAGCTGTCACTTAGACTCTCTTTGCTGATTTAACAGAAAAAAAGGGGAATGCTAATCTATTTCTGCCTAAGGAAGCACACTGCCAGTGACAGCCACCCACTGGGGATGTGGGACTGTTTCAGATATCCTGCTGGCTTCGAGAGAGGCCCGGCCCTTTAAACTGCTTTCACGCCACATTTACACCCTGCCTAGCAGAAGCGGGGGAAGAAGAATCTAGAGCTGTCTGACTGAGGCCCAGCGCTACCAGAAATAGGAAAAGGGCTGCTCCTATTTTTACCCTGCCTCCTCTCTCTGTGACAACAGAAAAGAACAGCAAGGTTCACTCAATGCAAATGTGGCTGGCGAGGAAAGTGAATAACCTTCAACTGTTCCTTGGTGATCTCAAAAAGATAATAGGCCCATATTTGAATGCTGAACAGACTTGGACTCAGTTATAGAGACTCTATAAGCCTCCCTTAGAAGCTAAATGATTACAGCATCTTGAGCAGCATCATTATATCAGCTCTTTCCTTGCATTTTCTTCTCGTTGTTTCATTCTGAGCCACATCATAGCTCACAACTGATGATTCTTTAGCTTTAGCTTTAATGCTTTATATTACCTCAACATTCTAACATTCAACAAAGGGCTGACATCACCTATATACAGGATTCAGTTGTGAATATGAGCCCCATATCATTTGAGGTATATAACTGGGCTTTATGCTGCAATATTTTATGACACCACACTTTTTAGAAGTGCTCGAGGAATCATCTCCCTCTCTTTCTGAAAGAGCTGGATATAACCCTCTCCAGTAAAAATGGCCCTCAGTTGAGATAGCTGTAAATACATCCTTGAAGGTTTAGGCTAAACACAGGGGAAGCAAATGGTCTGCATTCAGTTTCCTTTTGTCAAAGCCTAGAAACAAAGTTTGGTCCTCTGGAAAAGTCAGTATCTTTTAAGAATAAGGGACAAAGAGAAGAATAATAATGAAAATAAGTTCTTGGAATTTATATAACTTTTCTTCAGATTTTATTCTTATTGTCTTGCTTTGTAGATAATATTTAATCAGTATTTTAAAACAAGGCTTTATAGACTTCAATGGCATAGCTAAACCAGCATTGTTTGTTGAACAAGTGACAATGACCTGGTTTATACATTGTGTTAAACTCAAAGTAGACATACTTTCACTATGGCTTAGCATAATATGAAAACTAAACTATGATTCTGACAAACTTGATAAATCCGCAACCAGAAAAATAACACAAACAAAACTCCTAGCTCTAACCAAAATCAATGTGCTTAGTTTCTTCTCAATTTAAGCCAATTACAAGACGTGACATCACCACACAACCCTTAAGAGTTCTACACGGGCCCTTAATTAAGATCAATTAAACTTGCTAAAAATAATAGTAGAATTGATGAAATACTAAGCAGAGAAAGGAAAATGGGTCCCTTTGAACTCAGATCTCAGTATGAAAAAGTGTCATAACGATATTATCTTAGTCTAGGAACTAGTATGCACATAAAGCAATTACAGACTCACACTGGCTGAGAATTCTGGGCTCTGCAATCCCAAAGTATTTATAAGGCGTCAGATTGGGAAGCTGTTAAGAACATATCTATTTCTAAAGGATGAAAGAAGTTATGCAGATAAAATATGTTTATCTAATGACTATGCACAGAGTTTGAGCCAGCATAAACCTGAAAGAGAACGGAGCAGTTTCTTTAGACATTTTAATTAACAGTGAGAGAGAAAAAAAGCACAGAGCATTTTGTCAGGTGTTTTGAAGGGAACTGAAAGTTAGTTTAAGTGTGGCAGAAGCAACAGTAACTTCAGCATGAGAAAAGTGCTACAGTTTAAATGCGCATAATTACCATCCGTTCCGCTACTAGGCACGTACAATGGAAGTAAAGGAGTGAGTGACAGTTGCCTGGAATTAAGAGACAGGGAAAAGAAAAGCCAACTGGTTCCAGCTCCCTCCCCTTCCATAATCAAAAGTCACTAAGTATAGGAAGAGAAATGCATTGTGCAACCCTCAGACCATCTTCACAGTGAATTTACTACCTGACAATCAAAAAATAAAAGCACTAGAACTGATAGACTGTAGTCCCTCCTCCCCACTGCCACAAAAGGAGGGATAAGGAATGGAAAAAAAAATTCCTAGCTTCAGATCCTCTAACAAGTTAATTCAGCTGGGACACTTTTCTAGGTTTCTGTTAACCCAATCCTTGAAAGAAGCAATACTTTAATATGCTCCCAAAAGTGGCTGTAAAAGTCAGGACAATGATCAGATGACCCCAGAGTTACAAAAAGCTCCAAGACTATTCTAATGCACTACTGGAAAGTAATCTTAAATGAGACACAAAACAGTTTCTGCATGTATTGGTGAGCAAGTTGCATCCATGTTATGTCAAGAACTGCAGGTCTTTGGGAAGTGCACATAAGGAAACCCTCCAAAGACAGGACTACAAATTTCACCTTGCACCGTGTGGATTTTGATATCATTGGTTTGTGTCTTGAATAAACCATGATTGGCTGTATTATATGTCTAAGCTATAAATGATGAATGTATCTGTTCAGAGAAGATGCTATGCCAGCCACTTTATAACTTAAAGTAATGTATGAACCCAAACCATTTTGTATGTCTACTTCAATTTATTGCCTTTATTATGTTACCCAATATTTATCTTTCCACACCAATTCTTATTGCAATTTTTAGTAAGGATAAGGGAACATCATTGACCCTTTACTAGATTGTTATTTGCTAGATTGTTTTTAAGATGTTTCTTTATTGATCACTAGATTTCATCAAAGTTCCTACTTAGTAGTCACAGGCTAAGTCATTGTTTATCATGTTTTGGGCTTTGAGTCAAGGCTGTTTGTCTGCCAATACTCCACACAGATTGTGAGCTACCAAAAGACTTGTTTTTTTTCCTATTAAATTTTTTTCCCCTCAGTTTTATTTTTTGTGTCTAGATCTGCTCGGAGATGAAAAACTTGAGTTCCTTCATATGCTAAGCTATATTTTTGGCAATTTAACTGTGCAAAAAAAAAAAAAAGTCAAAAGATTTTGACTGAATTACTCCAGGCACAGAATGTTGATCCATACATGTTTAGGTGAGTGTCTTCTCAACTATATTAGTAAAAAAAGTTAATTTTCAAAAAAGATCTGCTAGGATCTGTATTCACTGATGGTAGTGAAATGTCTGCAAGAAAACAACCAAGCTCAGGGCGCACCAAGGATCCCTTAAGGGGTTTTTTAAAGCTTTTTTTCCCCTGAAACAGACCATGGCTTTTTATTTTGAAGCTAATTATTTATTTTAACATTTGCAATATTATATGAAATATATTATATATTTATTATATATAAATATATAATATAAATATATAATATATAAAAATATATAATAAATATTAATTTTCCACTACTTCATACATTTCCCTTGGCCTGGGAGAAATTTTAACAATTTCTAAGTGCTTTTCATATCCTTAGCCATATAGCTCTGGAAGAATTGCCAGTTTCAAGGGAATGCAACATGTGCAGTAAAATTCAATCAAGTAAATAATGGGCCCCTTTTACTTTACTTTTACTTTTTTTTTTTTTTTTTTTTTTTTTGCTTATGGTCCAAATCTATGCAAGACATACCTGGCATTCACTGTTTTGTCAGCCAGGCATTTTGTTTCATTGCCATTTATTTGAATTTTGTGGTATTGCCAGCGGATTTTCTTTTTGAAGATTTAACATTTCTGATTATCAATGTAACAATGCCTACCAAAAGCTTTTCCTACTGACTCTTTAGTGATACAAATGGGAAGAACTTTAATTCTCTAACTTGGCATCCTCAAGATATGTTGGAACAATAATACATGTTGGCAATGAATTCTGGAAGATGTAGTTCCAACACATCTGGAAGCTGCAAGAATTGAAAAGAGTAGGATAGAGAACTGTTGCAGAAGTGCCATTGGCACTGAGTGTGCCTGTTAAGTTATAATAAAGAGAATAATGCTTCAACTTTAAATCAGCTTTATAACTAGAAGGCCCAAGTTACTGTTTGTCCTGTTTATTATTGATCTCTAGATATTATTCTTTCAACTGCCAGTTGGGCAGATAAGGAATTTTGAGACTACGTAATGAACATCCTTTCTTAAGAGAAAATTAAGAAGAGAGAGAAAAAAAGAGAGAATATGAAGGAGTTTTTTGAACTACAACAGAGATATTTAATACATTAAAAAACAATGTGGTTAGAATGTTCTTTATGGTGTGTAAACTGGAATGAAAAACACAACAGTGACTAAGGAACTGGAAAATATCAATTTATATTCTAGTACTAAAAAAGGAGTGCTAAAGAATGCTTAAACGACCGAACAATTGCACATATTATATTCTAGTAAGATAATATCCAAGGCATTGTGATCTTCAACTATCACTTGAACAAGAACCTCGTACCCTGTACACCATACTCTTGTACAACGTCTCATACAAGATGAAATCCGAAAAGGTGGGGACAAACCAAGATTATCAACTGATGGATAGTGGAAAAAGTAAAGGAATTCTAAAAAAAATATTTCTTACATCAATTATTCAAGGCTTTAGTCTGGATTGACCACAACAAATTGTCTTTATCTCATCTGACTAACAAAGAATTTAGAATGAAATATGGAATGAAATATTAATTAAATGGTTCAAAACTGGAAAAGAAGTACACCTATATATTTAACATATATGCAGAACATATTGTGATTAGAAGAGGAGTAAAAAGAGAAATTAGAATTAAAATTTGCTTTGTTGAAATATCAAATATCCTAAGCATGCTGGTATCTTTTTGATTGCTGGAAGCAAGGAAGGTTTAAGGAACCTCTTTTCTGAAGATGAAAAAGGAGAGTACAACAAATGGTGCAATATTTAAAAAAAAAACACTCTGAGATTAAGGCAATACCAAATCAGTATTTGGTATAGGGAAACTGATAACTGGCTTTATCTTTCCAGACATAAACTGGAGGAGAGAGATTATAATGACAAATCTGCAACCCCCAATGTCAACACTTTAAGATAGGCCAGGGCAGGTTAGGAAACAGAGTTAGTAAATCCACAGAACTTAATGGAACTCTACTCTATCGACATAGATTTTAGTAACAGCATCTTAAAAGCCTGACAGCATTTTCCTTCCTTCCCTCCAATACCAAATAAAATGCAGGTAGAATCAGCTAGCCTTCATTCGTGAGAATCAGTTTAATTTTTTTTTATGAGCGTTCTCTTCCTGTGCTGGATTTAAATCATATTTTTCTAACTGCCCTCACATACCTACCCTAAGGAAATCTATGGGATTATCTACACCAAACAAAATCTGCTACTGCCAAGATAATGTTACCCCTTGTGGTCTGTTTGTCCATTTCCAGCCTCTGATTTTGCCCAGCAGCAAAATCTATCTGTAGTAAAAAAAATAAACTGAATTAGATACTGCTTCATGTAAGAAATTGAAAGATGGGTACAGGGAAGAGAAAGAAGACTCTAGAAAAGTAGATTGAAATGGTAGCTTGTGGGGATTGCTGCTGTAGAAGCAACTACAAATTAATAATTAAATCTGAGTGTTTCTATTGAGGAAGCAGAATCAGGCAAGAGATGCTTCTCAAAAGAAACTGGGTGGGTTTGAGGCAAGATCATTTTATTAAAATGACTTGAATCACATTACCTATTTTGTTATAAAAGGGTGGGAAATTACTGATTCTATAAGCATCTTTGTTATGGAAAGCAAAAGATCACTATCTAATGCAGGGGTGAAATCCAATTTTTTTCTCTACCAGTTCTGTGGGCATGGCTTGGTGGGCGTGGCAGGGGAAGGATACTGCAAAATCTCCATTCCCTCCCATCCTGGGGGAAGGATATTGCAAAATCTCCCACCCACTCTGGGGCCAGCCACAGGTGGTATTTGCCGGTTCTCCGAACTACTCAAAATTTCCGCTACCGGTTCTCCAGAACCTGTTAGAACCTGCTGGATTTCAGCCCTGATCTAATGCTCTAAAACAACAATTGTAGTTCTTCAGTTGTTGCTGAATTACAATTTTTAGCAGCTCAAAGTATGGTGGACTAGTATTGGGAGTTGTTATTCAGTTTCGTTTAGAGATTGCTTTAGAGAACTGTTACTTTCCTAGTTGCTAATCCTATGGTATTAGGCTAATTAAGAGGATATCCCATACTAAAAATGCTGAATACTCATGGCTTCCCACTAAATTACCAAGTTCTGTTTTAGCTAATTATTAATTTCAAGGCTTATTGAAAGAAGTCAAGAGAGTTGAAGCAAGTTGAAGCAATGAATCAAAAGTTTTCCACTCAATGAAGCTCTTGTTATTGAGTTCTCTCACATTCCAAAGAGTGGCCATAACAAGACATGTGTTAAAACTTACTGACTTCAGAAGCATGACTTTATACCTTCCAAGGTGCTTAATCATTCAGGCTTGCGAATGTTTCTTTTGACTGCAATTTTTTAGTTCGATAGGTCAGCAACTTTGGCACGTATGTATCATTACTGATATTTTTAGTTCTACCATCCTGCAACATTTAAATTCTTTTGAATAATCATATTTCTTTCTTCCAAATTTAGTGAATTGAATTTATGTGTGAAGTGTAATGTATTGGGCAGAGAGGAAGAAATGTTCATTTCCAGTGAGGTTAGCCACTGGGAATCCTAGGCAGACAGCTTTTAAGGATACATTTGCTATTGTGGAACCAAATCACTCTAAATTTGTCATTTATTAGTTTTTGAAGAGGATTAAGAGGAAGGGTTTTGAACCTGAATAGAAAAAAAAAAGGGTTTGGTGTTATTCAGGCAGGCAGATTTACAGAAAAAGATTCCAGAGACATAAGGAATAATTTAAAGCAAGCCAGATGTGGGTTTCCTTTTCTTGCAATTATGCTGTAGGAGCTTCCTGATTAGAGTGTTTTCTGGGCCACAGATGTGTGGCCCAGGAAGAGTCATAAATCAGGAATCAGATTTTCAATTGAAAGCCAATTGAAAAACAATTTGGGGTGCTATTTTGAAGACATGGTGACAGCTGCGAGGATTGTACTTGCCAAACACTGGAAAGAAAAAGACATTCCAATTATTGAAGAATGGATTTTGAAATTGACTGAATTAGCAGAGATGGCGAAATTAACAGCTTTGATTAGAGATAATGAACTAGACCAGTGGTCACCAACCGGTGGTCCGTGGACCACTGGTGATCCGTGAGAAAATTTTGGTGGTCTGCGGCACACCCAGGTGGAAGAGTTGCTCCGGGATGAGCAATGGCCAGTCCTGTGACTAGAGCTCTGGAATATGGGACTGACCAGGCAGCTCATGGTGGGGCTCTAAATCTCCACTGTAGAGGGAGGTTCGTGCAACTTGCAACTTTGCAGTGCAGCCCTCGTCAGCCAGAATGAGGTAATGGTGCAAAGGAGGGTGGTGGTGCAGGCAGGCCGAAGCAATGGGTGGCGGGAACCCCAGGGTGTTTCTTCCCCCTGCTGTAGCTTCCTGTAGGCTGAACCCACCAGTGGCTGTTCCTGCCCCTCGCCCTCCCCAGGCATTCCTCGCCTGGCCTGAGAAGGGAAGGGTGGGGGATAGAGATTCGCTCAATATTCCAGAGCGGAATATCCAGAGCGAAGCTTCGTCTCTTGCTGGATCTCGCAGCCATTTCTTCCGGCCCTTGTTGGTGCTCCGTGCATCTCGGTCTCTCGGGGAGACGCTTGACTTCCTCTCAGCCCCAAGACACTGGCTGGCCCATGAGACGAGAGAGAGAAAGAGAATCAGAGAGAGAGAGAATCAGAGAGAGAATGAAAGACAAGAGAATGAGAGAGAGAGAGAGAGAAAGAAAGAAAGAAAGAGACAGAGAGACAATGAGAGAGAGAATGAAAGAGAAAGAGAGAGAGAATGAGAAAGAGTGGGAGAGAGAAAAAGAATGAGAGAGAGAATGAGAAAAAGTAGGAGAGAAAGAGAGAGAGAATGAAAGAGAGAATCAGAGAGAGAATCAGAGAGAGAGAATGAGGGAGAATCAGAATGAGACACACACAGAGAGAGACAGCGATTGAAAGAAAGAAGGAAAAAGAGAGAATGAAAGAGAGAGAATGATAGAGAATGAGTGGGAGAGAAAGAAAGAGAGAGGAGGAGAGAGAGATAGAGAATGAGAGAAAATGAGTGGGAGAGACAGAGAAAGTGGGGGGAAAGAAAGAGAGAATGAGAGAGAAAGAGTGGGAGAGAGAGAGAGAAAGAGAGAGAAGGGAGAGTGCCTGAAGGACCCCATCCGGTCACTAGGAGTCCAGGTGCTTCAGCAAGCGGCGCGCTGGATTTGTATTAGTGGTCCACGGGATTTAAAAGTATGAACTTGGTGGTCCCTGAGGTCCAAAAGGTTGGGGACCACTGAACTAGACAGCTTTATAAGAGACTGGAAACCGTATGTGGACTTTCTATGTGCTAAATATAATAATGGTTAACAGTGGAATTTGAAGATTAGTGTAATGTTTAGCTCAACCTGTTGACTGCTTTTTTAATCTGTTTCTCTATCTATCTATCGATCGATCTATCTATCTAAATATACACACATTCAGTATACATACACTCTGTACACACACACACACACACACACACACACTGATTGTATTCTGCAACAAATAGGACCATTGGCAGTGTAGAAGGTGATAGATAGACCTGAAGAGGTGTAACAGAATCTGTTTAATTAGGCTGCAAACCAACACGATGATAATAGACTGTCTATATTGGTAGCACTAACTGATTGTTTTGGAGGCAAAGAGAGAGACTGGTTTTGCCAGCATCAGAGGAAGGAAACAGTAATTATTGTCTGTGTCACTTTGATTGACAGGCTTGTCCCCTTGAGAAGAATCTAAAATACTGCTTTCTTACTAAGTTATGAGCAAAATAAATTGGCTTTCTGAAAACACTGTTTCAGAACACCGCTCAGACTGGAACTGATCAACCTGCTAACAATAGTGACACCTCACACATCTGATGTCTGAAAAATAGCTCAGATTAGCTGCAAAGGCAAAAGAAAGAATTTAAGAAGAGCTATTTGAGGAAAAGACAACAATGAAAAAAATAAAAATATATTCTTGTTGCTACTTGTCAATGAGTTAAAACCTATGACGTTTTATGTTGTTGTCTTATGAAAAACACTTCATAAGGGTGGATAAGGAAGTTATAGCTATTCAAATGATATTGCATTTCAACTCCCAAAAGTCCCAGCATAGCCTATGGAGTCATCAGGACTTGCCCATCCTTGCTATATGCAACTCAAGTATGGTAGCAAGTCTTGATTTGGAAAAGCAGCAATGCTTTGTTAAAGTGATAGAAAAGGCTTCAAATCTCAAGACTTTATTTGAGGATCCTACTAAAGTATGATTTGCTAACTAAACTGTAGGGAAATTTTAGGGAACTAAATCAAGACCTATCAAGCAAGCCAACCAATTTGATTTATGAACCTGGCCAAAGCAAAGGAAGCAGAAATAGTAAGGACTCAACAGGCCATCATTATCAATACAGGGTTAAATATTCAATCCACTTTTTAGATATATTCTTTGTAAAGCAAGAATATTTACATACTTACTTCTTATATATAATTTCCAAGGAGACTACATGCTTGCTTAGCCTAGATATAGATTTACAGAGTTACAAATTTCCTGGTTGTATATTATTCTTCTCACCATGGTGGAAATAAATGACATTAACAACCAGCAACTAAAATATTCACATTTACTGTAATATCACATGTCCAAGTCAAAAGATGCCTCCTCAATAAGTAAAGATGCTTGGTAGTTAGGAACTGTTTGCCTTCCACAAATGATACTTTTTTTTGGAGAAATAAAATGGCAACTTTTTTCAAAGTTGCAGATTTATGCAGAGGCCAGACAATACAATTTAAGGCAGTTTGAATTATTTTATTCATTTCTTCAAATGGTGTATAAACTGGAAGTTGTAGGAAAACTGGCAGATCTCTGATATTCTTAAACTCTTAGCATTGGAGCATCTTAAAGGGCTTGTATATTTCCAGTGTCTGTGAAATGAAAAGATGGCATATTGAATCAATATGCCGTAACTCATTAGCAGGTTTAAAAACAGAATGCAAAGCAGGTGACAAACCTAATTAATATACATCTTGATTAAGTGCTTGTTTTCAAAAAATGGACAGAATATGCTTTAAGAAGGTGCACTGTAATGATACAGGAAGGTTATAGAATGTAGAATATGCTTCAAAGTCAACATAACAGCTAAGTAGAGATATTAATAGACAGAAGATTGAAATGAAATGCATATGCCAAAACTGGATCTGTATGATTTGGTGAGGAGGGTTTTCAAAGTCATATTAGTTAGAGCACTGTTTTCTATTTTAAAATCATCACAAAATGCTCCCTTTCCAAAATAGGGCTGTTTTGGCTCTTAATCTAGGTCAGATATCTAGCATTTTATGGTAAAGTTGTTAGGTACCATTCAATCAATCTCAGCTCCCATGACAGTGTAGACAAATGCTTATCATTCTCACCTTTCCTTAGTAATAATGCATAACTTTTCAATGGACATACAAGTCATATCTTTGATCCCATATTTTTATCTTATCCATTGTCTTTTCTTTCTTTTATTCTCCACAACCTTGCATAATGCATTTGTTCTAGCATATTATGTGTCCTCATCAAGTGTCCAAAGTACCTGGTTTTCTGCTTTGAGGTTCATCATCTCAGAAGACTAAACTAGTCTTTATTCTATCTGGAACTGACTGATAAATTCTTAACATTTTGTGGTACTAAGAACCGTGGTGGTGCAGTGGTTAGAATGCAGTATTGCAGGCTAATTCTGCCAACTGCCAGCAGTTTAATTCTTACCAGCTCAAGGTTGATTCAGCCTTCCTTGATATCTTGAAATATTAATAGTATTTCCATAGTAAAATAGTAAAGCACTATGAAGCAGTATATAAGTCTAAATACTATTGCTATTGCTACTTTTAGCAGCTACTTCCAAACCCATATATCATTTGTCTCCTGTTCTTTCTCAATGTCCAACTTTCACAACTTGTTTGTATTATCACTGCAGTGTTATATTGCTATAACTATTCTGATTTCTGCTATTATAGAAATATCCTTAGTCTTCAAGAATTTGTGTAAGCTGATAAATACCTTCTTGAGAACATCGCCCATCTTTACTTCTTCAGAACACTCTCCTTAATTTCCTCCTGTCTTGGGCAGATGGTTGGACTAGAAAACTCCAAGGTTCCTTCCAGCCCTATGAATCTATGATAATCTAATCTTGAGTTTATGAAACTGAAACTATCTACACTGCTTCTGAACATGTTTGAAAGCAGTTTTTATTTTACTATGTAGCCCACAGAACTAATCTCAGCCATTAACCTCTATGAACTTTATTCCTTGAATAGAAGTGTGCATGTATCATCATCTCCACCACCACTAGCAGGGACCTTGTGGTCAATTAAACTGGCCCATTGCTTTCCTGTGCTTAATTAGGAGAGGCTGTTCGGTCTGGCAGTAGCGGTGGTTTCTTTTTAGTGAATGAGCCTAATAAGTTCTGGAGGCCAGTTTTCCAATTTTCTTCTTCCTGCCCCTTGCAAATACCCTTTGCTATCTTCACAAAGATTTTAGCAGTGATTTTGCAAAGTTGGTGCTTTCCAAGGGCTGCACGAATACCAAAAAACAGAGCCTCAATGCTTGCATATCAGTGCAAAAGAACACTGAAATCAGTTTCTTTACCATGGCATGGCTTAGATAATAAAGTCAAACTGTAAGACAGAAGAAAGTTTAAAAAAAAACCACAAGAAAAAAAAAACAAGCACAAGCCAGGATAACTTTAAATTAGATATAGCTTGATGAGTAGCAAGAGAACATGAGCACACAAGATACACAAAATAGGAAAAAAATGAGTAATTTGTTGTCTTTAAAAGAAAAGAAGAGAAAGAATATGCCTTTGGTTTCGAAACGTTCACCTAAGAGGCTCAGAGATGAAATTCTAAGAAAATTTGAATTTTAACATTTTGATCAGTGTTTGTGGAAACTGGAGAAAAAGATTATTTGCAAATAAGTGAAATAAAGGAACTTGTAATCACTTTAGTTGCACTCTTTTGGCATTCTAAGTCTCTAAAAGTAAGTGAAAGCCAGCTTCACATTCCACTCTTCCCAACGAATTGGAGAGAGGTATGGATTATCCCAATTGGGCCATTCAATCTGATAGCCTATTAAACTGGTGCCTGGGAAACCTTGTTTTATTTTACAAGTCTGTTCTGCTGGGAGTTTGGGATTTTTAGTCATGTGGCTTCCAGCACTTGCCTTTCTTCTTCCCACAGACTTCAGACATTAGAGTACCTCTTCATATTCCCCCTGCGATTAGCACTTAAAGACTTCCACATTCTTTCATCCAACTTGACTAAGGCTTATTTTCTTTCCACTGTTCTTTCTCCTTATCAGCTACTGCACTTTTCACAAAATAGCATTCTCCCTTGATATGGTTGTGTTAAAGCAATATGTATCCCACAGACTCTGTGTATAGGTTTCTGGTATTATTTGCCAAAGATGTAGTGTTCTAATTATTAGCATGTTTCTTCCAACATTCAGCCAAAATCTGTTTCTCTGAAAACAGTTTGTGAAAGATAGATAGCAGTATTTTTTAAAATATCCCTGAGGCATTCCTCCACCTCCAATTATTCAGAATGTGCTACAATTGAAGGGTCAAAAGTACCTGATGGCCCAGGACTGAATAATTCAAAGCAGTTGTTACTTATTCTTTCATCTCCTGGCTTGTCAGCCTAGCAACCTCCTAGATTTTACATGATTCTACTGCCAAGTGTAAGCAGAACAGGAATCTTTCCTCTCATTAGCACTGCCACTTAGGCCTTGAAACACAAAACGAGGCACACGGTACCTTTTTATTTGGACCAACTAGTGTTTAAAATGTAATACATAGCTTTATAATTTGGGCTTTTCCAATGCTGTGGATGAAAATTATTTCCAGGTAGGAATATAAAAAACACATGTGGAGCTTCATGAGCTAAGGGCAATGATCACAGACATGTCTGTGCTAGTTGTCACGTGAACACGTGTTTCTTGTTCTACGGGGCCAACATGTCTAGCAAGATTTTTATCTATCTTGGACCCTATCACTTAAGGAATTCCTATATTATTATTTCTAGATTTCTAACATGCATTCTAACAAAAATTAGCCGGCTTTTCCTTCAACAGCTGGAACTAATCAAATCTTGAATTTGATCAGATTACACTTCTTTAGAAATATGTATGGAGAATCCAAGGGGAAAGTAAACTATGTCTATAACTAAAAACATTTCAATCTGAGGCTACCTTTTGTGGGAACTGTAAATATGAAAATTACATGGAATAGGCTCTAGACTTATTCAATCCTTTGCCAACCACCTTTTTCCATTTATTTTACCAAGACAAGTGATGATTAAAATATATATATGCTGTGCACCATTAAGAATTCAAATAAGATACATCATATATTGTGGTCTCTCATCAATCTTCAGATGCTTTGATTGGGAAATGGTGGGAGAGCATGGATGTTAGATTTATGATCTCTAGATAAGCATAACTAACTGGTGATTTATAGTATCTTGCAGAACGAAACAGAATTAGAACTAGAAATAAGCAATACACCATTAATAATGTAATCCTGTTTTACAGGTAGTTTCAATTTATGACCACAATTGGGACTGGAATTTTAGCCAAAAGTCAGAATAGTCATTAAATGGGTCACCACATGATCTGACTTGATTTTACAATGGTCATAAAGTGAGTCACTATGGTTGTTAAGCAAACTATGTGGTTAAGTAAATCCAGCATATCCAATGAGCAGTTTTGCAATTTTCTGCTTTAAAATAGCAAAAAGCATTGCAGATCTAGGTCATAAATGTGAGGCAGTTGCCAAGTGCCCAAAATGTGAGGGAGGGGGTGCGTGATATTTTACGATGGTTGGATATAAGTCACAAAACATCCTTTGTGATGCCACTACAACTTCAAACAATTGTTCAACAGCCGATTGTTGAGGGAGATTAGGACTCATGGTCTCCCAGTTTCTAGTTTGGTGCCTTAACCACTAGACCAAACAGGCCCTAAACTCAAATTATTCCAATTTTATGGGTTCACACAACAAACAATCATAATCAACTATACTGACTGAGTTAATCCAGCATGCTAAACTAAAATCTAGGTAGCTAGTTGATAGATTAATGGATCATTCAAGCATAGTCATCATCATAGTTCCTGAGCAGAAACCCTAATCCATTAGGAACAAAACACTAGAATTATATTGTAGTTCTACTACAGTATCCTACAGTAGCTGCTAACAGTTATACTATGAGATTATAATGTAGCTGTAGTCTGTCTTCTTTGCTCAGTTACAGCATACGACAGAATTATTTCCAACATACATCTTACATTTACCACCTCTACTACATTTTTAAATTGGTGCCAGACTATGACAGTAACCATATTAGACATGTAATTTATAAATCAAGTTAACTTTTTACTTGGAATAACCTATAATTCATAGAATTTTTATATGACTAAGTGAGTATGGAATTCTCTAAAAGCAAGAAAACCCAGGAGTATCTCTGTGTGGGGAATTGCAGCTGTCATCTTGACTTTTATAATGGATGGATGCCCTGAGAAAATATTAATTTCTAGAATATTTCAAACAAGGACCTACTAAAGATCTCAGGAATGATATTTATTATAAAAATATTAGAAAAAATGTATAAAACAGTGTTTTTCAAACTTGGCAACTTTAACTGAAATTGCTCTGGTTACTGTTTCAATAAAATCTTGGTTAAAACAAAGCCCATACATATCCTATTTAGTTATTAATTTTTGTAGTATGACTATACATCCACACTCAGTTAAATGTGCCACTTAAGAATTACTACTGTCAGATATAACATCCAGGACAAACTGCAAACATGGGAAAATGATTAAATGTCATGAATCATGGTGAAAAACTTTTGTACTTCTGCCCCAACACTGCACACAAATATGCAAGTTATGTGGACCTGTGTTGCGATGAGGTTCTCATAATCTGTCTCTACCCAACCCCCAAAATACTCAAATTGCTAGTTATTATTTTTGATTTTAAGGCTGAGGATCAGAAGTACATGTTAACTGAGTTCTGATCAGTTTAGAAGCACATACAGTAATTTTAATAGAGTAAATTAACTTTACACAATGATCAGACAGAATAGCAATTTGGGATCCTTCTGCAGAAGCTACTCAGCCATTCTGCTTCATATGTTCCAGTCCTAGACCAGATCACAAAACTGATTACATAGGAAGACAAAACTATACTTTATTGAAATGGGCTACAGTAATCTTGTAGATGTTTTTTTCTCCCCTTCCTTTTATACTAGTGAATCAGGTATATCAGAGCTAACCTGAATCTTTTCTGAATACTACTTCCTTTCCCAGGACTTAAGAAATATTTCGTCCTTTGTATTTCTGAATATTGGTTTAAAGATATCCCCACGATAATCTGTAACATGTCCCAAAGGTGCTTTTTTCAAGAGACAACTGGACTTCCTTGTTTTTTCTTTGAAGATGGTTCACTTCTCATCCGGTTCACTTCTCATCCTAGAAGCTTCTTCAGCTCTGACTGTATGAGAGGTGGGGGAATGGAAGGATTTATATTCCTTGAAGATACAATAGCTGGTCATTTGCATTCTTTTAAAGAGTCATTGAGGCCACTTAGAGGTGTGTCTGTGTCCTCTGGTGCAAATGAGTAGCGCAAATGGGTGTGGAGCCTTCTTGGAACTGCTGAAAGGACTGCCTCAAGGACTCTCTAAAAGAATGCAAATGACCAGCTGTCTGCAAGGAATATAAATCTTCATATTCTCCACCATCCAGTCAAAGCTGAAGAAGCTTCTTGGATAAGAAGCCAAATGTCTTCAAAGGAAAACAAGAAAGTCCAGTTGCCTCTTAAAAAAGCAATTTGGGACAACCATCACCTGAATGACTGAGAATCTCCATAGACATTTAGCTATGTAAGAACACTGTTATCCTTATTGCAAAGAGAGACATTCAAGGATTGTGCTTATTCTCATTTTTAAGAGAGCTGTTTTGACTCACAGTTCTAGATTCATCCAGAGACTATAATTATTCCTTAATCTTTCAATGTCTTCAAAATTTGCATCCCAGATCTCCTTTCCAAAAAATAGCACAATTTATATGCTAAAGAAAATGTATACATACATGTTTGCTGTAAAATTAAAAAAAAATGCAAAACATTTGTTTTGTAAAAAATGAATTTAAAAATTAAAAAAATTCGTATATGGGTGAATGAAGAAACACTTTAGCTCAGAAAATATTTATGAATGAATCTGAAATCAACTGATTTATTCATCCTACTTCTTCATCCATGATTAACACTGCGGGAAAATCAAAAGTGTAATTGAAAAGACAGTGACTTCCTAAAATAGAGTAAATTAATGTAAGACCCTGGTGCTTAAAAAGACAATATGTTTCTATGTTGTATTATCACATGTGATTCTATAACCAATTCTAGAACTTAAAAAATTCAGTATGAAATATGTCTTATTTTTAACATCTGCCTTGAAAAATCAGGCTAATTTTAAACTGAAATGTAAGTTGCTTTGAACTTAACAGATGAGAAAAATAGAGATAAATAAATTAAAATACACAGCAGATACACCAAAATTTGATGTAGATGCATCTTATCTGTATCTAACAGAGCAATTATTCAAAATAAACCAGCCTCCTATCACTTCTTATATTTTGTTTTCCTTTTATATCACCCTTAAAATATTTCCTATTTTTCTTAATTGCAGTTTAATTTAATTAAATTAAAAATTTAAAAAATACCTTTATCTTCATGGTCATTCTTCATGGATTGTTCCTGTTGTCGTGATAAATACATTTGAATTCCATTTAACAGGCTTAACTCATTAAATTCTCATGATCTTTACTAGTACAAAATAAGCTTATTCTTTTACAGCAAAACAAACTAAAAGAAGTGGTAGCTTCATGTATATCTGAAATGTAAATGAAAATGAAAATCCAAGACAGATTCTAGTTGCTGAGAAAGACGAAGCATGATGAAATAGTGGATAACAGTTTCCATCATGATTTGTTAATCCCACAAATGAATTACTACTAAAACTGCAAAATGGGTGAGAAATCTAACAGATTTAATTAATATCAGCTTCTCTCTAGCTTTCATATATCAACAAACTACATTGTTAATAGAGAATTTGAACTAGTAGATGCTTGCTACAGAAAGGTTATCAGAGTTCCCTGTAATTTCTTTCACTATTAATAGAACAATTCCGTAGCTTGAGGCCTGGGATTGTCAATAACTGCCCAGAATGAGAGCACTAATTCCATTTCCACCAATCACCCAAAAATTCCATTTATTCTTTAGAGCAGGAGTGTCAAACTCATGTCGTTACGTCATTGTCATGTGATGTATCGGGACTTTTTTCCCCTTTGCTAAACCGGGGGTAGGCGTGGCCAGCACATGACGCATCCGGTCTGCAGGCCATGAATTTGATGCACCTGCTTTAGAGGTTTAGACAGAGCAATGGAGATCCGCATTACAGGTAGTCCTCATCTTATGACCACAATTGAGCCCAAAATTTCTGTTACTAAGTGAGACATTTGTTAAGTGAATTTTGCCCCGTTTTATGACCTGCCACAGTTGTTAAGTGAATCACTGCAGTTTTTCAGTTAGTAACACATTACTAAATTAAGTGAATCTGGCTTCCCCATTGTCTTTGCTTGTCAGAAGGTTGCAACATGACTTCCAGAAGCTACTGTTGCAACCGTCATAAATATGAGTCAGTTGCCATGTACCTGAATTTTGATCACATGACCATAGGGATGCCGCAACAGTTGTTAAGTGTGAAAAATGGTCATAAGTCACTTTTTTTCAGTGCTGTTGTAAATCTGAACAGTCACTAAATGAACTGTTGTGAGTCAAGGACTATCTGTGGTCTGTTTTTACAACTTCCTTTATCAAATTATCAATTTAGCGATAATACAGTGTAGTACAATCTTGCACAATTTATTGTGTTCCAGATGAAGGATGAGGGAAGCTGATACTGCAATGACCATTTGTTTAGTATTTTCAATTTTTCCAAATAAATGATTGAGAATTGATGGTTTGGTTGACAGCCATCCAAACTATTTGACTTAAGATTCAGAATATTGTAAGGGGAGGAATGCTGATGTGGTTTTTCTGAACCACATCTATTTAAAACAATGACTACAAAGAACAGGAGTGTCAAACTCTGGCCTGTGGGGTGCTTAAATCCAGCCTGCGGGCCAGTCTGGAAATATCAAAGGACTGGCCCGGGGTGGCTCTGCTGGCCAAAACAGGCTGTGTATGGTTCCCCATGGCCCATGGCCCATTTTCAGTCTCCCCAGCCTCCTGCAGCACTCTGCCATGGAGGGCAAAAATGAAGCACAGGGGGCCCCCATGCCCTGTTTTGGCTGGCAGGGTGCTGCAGGAGGTGTCCGTCCCGTCTCCCTCCCTACTTTCCCCCGGCCCGCAGAGAACTACAATGCTGATCCGGCCCTCAAAGAAATCCAGTTTGACACCCCTAGTCTAGAGTGATATGTGAACACAGACTCTTTCATAACTAGAATCTGATTTATTCCTTCTTTAAAACATAGTTTCTGTGTAGTCTGCCATTTCTAGTCAATTAAAAAACACTTTTGAAATACCAGCTAAACTATTTTGAAACAATGCGACCATACTTGTTACACTTCTTAGTCTGTTCTTAATGATTCTTTCCAAAAATATTGTTAAGGTTTCTAAAGTAAACGTTTAAATATTGATTTTTAAAAAATCCACACACTGCATGTTTAAAGAGCAGGAGATTAAAATCCTTTGAAGAATGGATTAAACCCTATGAAGAATTATTAAAGAAAATGTTGGGTTACATAAAAACATCCTGTTCAGGAATCATTCATTATAACAAGTTAATTTACTTTGGCTCAGAATATTCCTTAGAAACCCACCTGAAAACACAATGCAAAGAGAGGCTGGGACCATAAGGCATGCCAGCATTGAGTCAATGTTTGATTTGTTATTGTTTTCTAAGGTACGTTTTTGGTACAGTCTTAGGACATGAATTATTCTGACACTAGAGATCACCACCAAGGCTAATTTATTCCATTTCTGAAGCTGGAAGGAGAACCATAGTATTCTTTAGCATTTTTACAAGTGCCAAAACAATCACTCTAAGATACAGGGAACCCAATCGTGGACACAATGTATTTCTGACAGCCAGTCTTTCATATAAATAATAATAATGCTATTTCTTTGCCTGCTTTTCTTTATACAGTATAAAAAATGTGATACAGGAATTGTATGTATCAGAAAGGTGACATTACCTATAATTACGATCACAATATAAATTAATACATCTTTGTTTCTTGTCTTGATTATCGCAACAATTTATGATGTAGATTAAATTGGATTTTACCAAAGCAAACTGCTGGAATTTTAAATAGGATGTTTTTTGGGAGAGCAAGAAAAAAAAAATGCAACAGCAATCAACATGAAAAAACATTGTGGTACGAGCTGGTGGGAGTGATGGCTCAGCAGCTAAAGATGATGAGCTAGTCAGCTTACAGCCCAGGTTCGAGACCTGAGCACCAGGCAATGGGTGAGCTCCGGTTCCTGCCCCAGCTCTTTCCCACCTAGCAATTTGAAAGCATGCAAATACGAGTAGATAAATCGGTACCACTTGGGTGGAAAGGTAACAGTACTCCATGCGCCTCTGGTATATAGTCATGCTGGCCACATGATCACAGAAGTGTCTTCGGACAATGCTGGCTCCTTGGCCAAGAAATGGAGATGCGCACTGTGCCCTAGAGTCAGACATGATTGGTCAGGGGAAATCTTTACCTTTACCTTTTTACATGGTTTGGTTAGCTGGCTAAAGCCTCAATCACATTAAAAAAACAACAACAACCAACCACCACCCATTACTTATGCTATTTAAAAACAGCACAGCATTTTATTGAAGTGCTGGGCCATGGGTTGCATTTTGAAGACTTTGTTATCCATGGAAACTCCCAAACAGTGCTTGCGAATCACACATCTGGCTTCTGCTATCCTCTTTTTTGGAAAGAGCTGTGTCTAGCTATGCCTCTGCTTATAGTGAGCCTCACTCTTGGTATGCTCACATAAAACCTCTTTGCTATGTGAATTGCAACAAATAGTTGTAAGTCGGGGACTACTTGTGATCAAGTACCGTATTTTTTGGAGTATACAATGGACTTTTCCCCCTCCTAAAAGAGGCTGAAAATTTGGGTGCTTCTTATACTCCAAATGTAACCCCACCCACCTGCCAGCCCCCACCCTTTGGCCTCCGCACATCCTCTTCCTGGATCCTCTTCCATTTAAGCTCACGCCGACTGCTTCAGTGACTCCACCCAGCCACCTCGTTCTCTGTCATCCCTTTCTTCTTTTGCCCTCAATCATCACATTAATAGATAGCAAACTGGAAGAAATTAATGACCACATCGTGTCTATGGAGATTCTCAATCATCCAGGTCATAGTTGTCCCAAAGGTGCTTTATCAAGAGGCAACTGGACTTTCTGGTTTTTCTCTGAAGAGGTTTCGCTTCTCTTGCAAAAAGCTATACCTTAACCAGAAAGTCCAGTTGCCTCTTGAAAAAGCATCTTTGGGATAACCACATCATGCTTCATTGTGATCATTGCTTTTGATTTGATCTCTTGCTAAACTGATACACTCTCAACCTTTCTAAAGATGTCTTCATTATCCCAAACAAATTAGCAGGATACTTTGGGTACACCAGAACTTAAAAAGCAATCCACCCCAGAAAAATATTACCAACTATTAAATATTAACAGTCTTCCAGAGCCGGAATTGGAGTTGGAACCATAGAGCGGCCACTCTAGGAGTGCGTTTCCCGCTCTATGGTTCCAACTCCATGCAGCTGGCTCTCGGAAGACTCGACAGCAGGAGGCTGGCCGCACCGACCTCTTCTCTGCTTCCAGCGGCTTCCAGCCGGGTTTTGGAAGCCGCAGTGGAAGACATCCTCAGTGCTCGGATGGTGGCGGTGGTGGCACAGTCTCCCATTCGGGGCTGCAGCTCCCTTAGCTCTTTGCCGCCTCTCTGCCCTGGCTGCCAGAAGACTCTCTGCCCCAGCTCCCGGAAGACTTGGTAGCAAGTGGCTGGCCCGATCGGCGTCTTCTCTGTTTCCAGCAGCTTCCAGCCAGGGTTTGGAAGCCGCAAGGGAAGCCATCCTGAATGCTAGGTGGGCACCATGTGGCAAGAAGTGCCAGGTGGCTGCTCTCTTGCAAGTGGGGTACGAGTTTGCAAGTGAGGGGGATGGATGGATGAATGGATGGATGGGAGCCGGGGAAGCGCCAAGAATGCTGGGGAGAGAGAGAACGAGAGGCAGCTCCCCATCAGCTCAGCTGATCCGTGGGTCACGATTAAGGGGCTCAGCTGCCATTAGCTGACCAGGGAAGGGAAGGGCTGCCTCCTATGCTGGCCACACCCACCCCTTCACTAGGGCTTATTTTCAGGATTTTCAGGACATGTCGTATTTTCAGGGAAACACGGTATATCTTAGGAAAATACCCTGGATTGGGTTTAGGCTAAATTTGTTTGTCATAGTATCCAATGAAATCAATTATTCATTTACTTCTTTTGCATTAATTTCAAAGGCATTTAAGTTTGATGGACATGGTCTAGATTTATTCCTTTTACTTTAATAAGAAACACATGAAACAGTTTTTGAACCTTTCTTAACACATTTATGGATACCAAGATTGATTATTTATGTTGTCAAAACAAAAATAAACTCATTATGCACTGGCTTGCCAATGTCATTCACAGGAGCTACTTGCAAGCATTGGAAAAATACATCTGTCATGAAGGAAGCCAACAACTGAATAAAATTTTAAACAATAAGGCTACAGGTGATAAGGACAGATATTATAGAAAAATACTAGTCTTGGAATCGCTGCATCATTTGTTATCTGTTATCTGGAGGAAGAATATGGCTTTGGGTAGAGCAGATATCCTATCAATGCTTCTAGTTTTTTGTGTGAAATGCCATGCACAACAATAACGTTGGTAATGCATGCATTTAAATGAAGAACAGAAAATACATTTTATTTTTACTCCATTATTTCTGCAAGAGAAATCAATCCAAATCTGCAAGAGAAACCAATGTGCAAAGGTACAAAAGAACGTTTTTGTTCTATCAACAAAATGAAGTCAAACTCTAGGCAGAGGTATGCAATATTTTTCAGTAATTCAAAATTGGATTTCTATCATCAGCAATGGAGCCAAGTTCCACGGTACTATTTTTTGTTACGCAAAAACCAAATGTAGCATTTCACAGCAATTTGGATTTCTTTGGGAAAATGGGGGTGGGGGTGGTGATACTTGCATGCAGCTCAAATCAACTACTTTGCAAAGGATACCGGAACATTTTCAAAGGCCATTATCATTCAGAAGCATTCACAAAATTCAAGATGGCAGCCACGGTTACATAGCTGATAGTCCACTACTTTTTAAACACATGAAAACTATGGGAAAGTGTCTTCTTGACTCTCTCCCCACTACAGATGTCATTGCTCTCATGAAATATTTGTCTGAAAGGCACTGAATGTTTAGCTATTTTCACTGCTGATAAAAATTGAATGATTTATTAAAATTGTCTTTTGCATTTTCAGTTTAGTTTATTTTAAACTATAGGACAATGAAAGGCTGGTTTGGATTGGGATTACCATGCACCTAGTTCTCTCTTATAGACAGAGAATTAAAAAAACCCACTTCACCTGGAAAAAATTTTTTTAAAAAAAAATTCCTAACATGATGTGCCTATTTGAATTTTGCTCTATCACTGAAAATAGTGAGGCAACATTTGGATAGTTATAAAGTATGTAGGATTACACTATAAATGACACAATATGAGTCTCCATGCCAAGTACTGAGATCACAGTGAGAGAACCTTATTTATAACTAGGTGTATGAAACCCAACAGTAATATAACGGGTATTATTAATAATAAGAACTCTGCTTCTCCCAATACAGACACTCATAAATTCTTACCTGAATGGGATTTTATACTATTGACTGCTAAAAATCCATCCATTCCCACAACCTTAGCTAAAGCAAGATCCAACATTGACTTTTTCCAAACCACATTTGGATAGCTGCCAAATTAATCCTCGCAGTAAACACAGGGGTGCAGTCACCTCTCAGAAAGGAAGAAATACACAGAACTTGAATGGCCCAAGAAACAGCTGTGGAATTAACTGTTCTTCATAACATATGGCAATGTCAAATAATGTCCCACTGGCCACAGTAAGCATGGATGGATGGATGGATGGGTGTGTGTGTGTGTGTGTGTGTGTGTGTTTGTTCCTAGGCTTATGACCACAATTGAGTCCAAAATTTGTTGCTCAGATAGTTGTTAAGTGAGTTTTGCCCCATTATATGACTTTTCTTCCCACAATTGTTAAGTGAATCACTGCAGGTGTGAAGTTAGTATCACTAACTTTGCATGTCAGAAGATTGCAAAAGGTGATCACATGATCCTGGGACACTGCAATTGCCATAAATATGAACCAGTTCCCAAGCAACCAAATCTTAATCATGTGACCATAGGGATGCTGTAGGCTTCATTTGAAAAATGATTATAAGTCACTTTTTTTTGTTGCCTTTGTAACTTTGAACAAGGTTGTAGGTCGAGGAGTACTTGTACAATACATATATTCTGTTACAATCAATTCCATATCCAGATTTTATTTTTACTCCACCTCAACCTTTGTGGGATTTGGAACCAAAAATATTCCTTCAGTTCACCTTGGGAAAAATGACCTACAGACTTGAAACTCGGTAGTGGAAAAGAAGTCAACGAGACTTGGTTAGTCATCTTTTTACTTGCAGCAAGTGGTGAAAATTCCTTCTGAGCAGCTGGTTTGCCAGATTAATTTTAAATTAAAGGCAAAGGCAAACCAGAAGTACTGAAAAAAAAATCAAATGTTTCTATCAATCTTCCATAGTTCCATGTTCCAAATAGCCCTCAACGCTGTTGAAATAGATCCTCCTTAATTCAGTAAAAAAAAAAAAAATCAGTATGAGCTTGCCTATGTTTTGTTACTGACTAGGTAACATCAGCAAGACACTGAAGATATTACCTTGTTGGGTAATGAAACATGTGCTAGCAAACCATCAAGCTCAGACAGCATCAGGAGCTCAACCATAGTTCAACTGTGAGCTACACATATTCTCTTCTAAAAGAATCAGCGTCTTACATTTATCATTGTGCTGATCAACTCTATTGCTATTTGAATGACCAAGGTAGGTTTTAAAAAACATGCATTTAAATAATTCACATCTTGTCATGTCTACTGATGCTTATGCCAGGGCTTATTATTTCCTTTTTTCAATAGGGATAAAAACACGTTTTTGTCAATTTTCCTAAAAAAATGTATAATGCAAATAGTACTCTACATTAAAAACTAAAAGTACCCAGTAGATTCCTAAAACCTTTACAAACCTGTATCTTTAAAATATTTTCTTCCAGTCAGACTCTTTCTAGTGACTCTACAGAAATGGTTTTACAATCTCAGCCATCATTTTGAATCAAACCTATTAGTTTGGCTTTGGTAATTGTTTTGGCTCCACTGTGAAGCTCCCCTTAGACTATATAAGAAAATTATAGATGATTAGCAATTTAGTTCCATTCAGTAGAAGAGGTAATAAATCTTACGATATTCACAATATATGGCATAACATTTGGGTTGTGTTATGATTTGAAAATGATTATGATGCTGAACATATAAGGATTTTCCAGCAGTACAGAATCTAGGGCAATGATAGTTGCCTGATTTGTACAACTCAGATGTTTCCACTAGTGTGCTACTTAAAAGGATTAACTAAGAGAAAAACTCTTATTTGGCATATTGAAAAAAACAGCCCAAACATTCTATTAAAATTCTTTGCTCGTGAATCCAGATCTATTAACAGCAGCGTTATGGGTAGTAAAGAAAGGAAAGTCAGTCATTCTCCTTTATTAAAATATGTAATTATGCAGTAATCCATAAACAAGCAGGGTCCTTTATCACTCATATCTTTAATGTCTATATTGCTTGTTCATGCTGCTATGAGCCTCCTTGAAAGTACTTCTTCTTAATATAGTAAACACTAAGTTGATCAAATTGGCAAATTTGCTTGGGTTATTAGCATGTGGCAATCGGTATTAGGGAAGGGAAGATATAATATCTGAAGGTGACAAAATGTGTTACAAGAAATTGTGAGTGGAAAAATGCAATGGATAGTGTCTTCATTCTATGGGAAATGATCACAAGGACAAAAAGGATGCACATTTATAACCAGAAGGTTGAATGATCATGAGGAATCATGAGTCACTTCGGTGAAAGTGAAGGATGTAGGATACTTATGAGAAACCTATCTGCTGAACCGATACAGACTAATGAGGGCAACATCAGTTATGAATAAATGAATTGATTATTTGAAAATTATACCATTTATCATGTTCACGAATCAATTTAGAAGAGGGAATATAATGTATTAAAAATTCACAGGTAGCAGGAGGGAATAACTCAATCTTTCTTGGTTTTTAACAGTTATGTCTTCGGGTATCTTTTCCCATTGAAAAACATACTGTGCAAGAATTAAAGCAATCCTGCTTGCTGCTTAGAATTTACTATCTGATGCAACTGGCCATGTGAAATCTATGCCACAAGAAATCAGTGGTGGTGGTGGGTCTTTTCTTACACAATCCCCCTCTTTAAAAGTCCCTTCTGAAAGCTGTGCCACATCACCATAGCTATGAAACAAGTTGGAGGGAAAAGAGAAAGGACAAGTGATGCTACAAGGTATTGTGGAGGGTAATGTACAGACTATTCATACTATGTCAAGAGTGATTCTTTTAGATGTCTGAGAAACCCATTGGATGGGTTGAAGTGCTATAGGTCACATTACTATCTTAATCCTTGGAAATTTCAACAAAATCTTCCAATCGGATTTTATATATACATTCTTCCAGAAACTCAAAATCATGATAGTTTTGAATGCCAACCAAAATGACATCCTGTCTTCAATGTTAACTGGTAATTTATCTATCTGGGTAGCTGGATTCTTGCAGCAAACTGAACATGAATTTTGCATACACTGTGAACAAAAATGTCTTTTTGCTGTTATGCAAAGTCCTGTTCTAGTAAGATTTTCATTGCTGCCAAGTAACCCTGTAAAGATTATTGTGATTCATAAATATTGGCAGCCAATTGTTCAGATTTGAACCATCAAAATAATTAGACAACAACTGAAAATTAATATCTCAGTATCATCCTTGTAATTATCTTCATTCTTGATAGTTTTTGCAGTTGTAATGAATTATGAGGCTGTTGAAAACAGCCTTTTTATAAAAGGGTGACAAATGGCACTGAAAATGAACACAATGTGCAAATTAATGTTTGTTAACACATTTCTGAACAAAGTTCAGAATTAAAATCAGGAGCTACATCTTACAATTTTTTCCCCAAACAGTTCTTGTGATTTTTCTACAATGAATGATAGTATATCTTTAGTGTAGTATTTCTGTGGGAAACATTACATTTCCCTATTTCTGTGATTGCAAACCTATGGCACGCATGCCACAGGTGGCATGCGGAACCATATTTGTAGGTACATGAGCGTTGCCATGGCTCAGCTCCAATGCGCATGTGCGCGCTGGCCAGCTGATTTTCAGCCTTCCAGGCCCACCGGAAGTCAGAAAATGGGCCGTTTCTGGCCTCTGGAGGGCCTCCGGGGATGGGGAAGGCAGTTTCGCCCTCCCCAGGCTCCAAGAAAGCCTCTGGAGCCTGGAGAGGGTGAAAAACGGGCCTACTTGGCTCACCAGTAACCTTTTTGCTGTCACCTGACAAAAGTGAGGGGAGCCCGGGGGGGGGGTTTCCACATGCACATGTGTGTGGGGGGGCAGGGGGACATTAAACTATGGCTGTGGGCACACGTGTGCGCAACTCCCTCACATTCCGCCTGCTTTTGGCACGCGACGGCAAAAAGGTTGGCCATCACTGCCCTATTTAATATCTTAATTAACAATTCTTACAGCAAAATGTGATTCCTTAAAAATCATCTTTGCCTTCAGATGTCACCAGTGAAGACTAAAACACCTGTCTCCCCACATTTCTGTAGCAATTTATTTTTTGACATCAAAATGTGACCATTTCACTGTTTGTTCAGTTGCTTCTGATTCATAGTGACCCAGTAGACAACATTTCACTAGGATTGTCAATCAGAAACTGCTTTCTTGAGTCCTTGTAAACTCATCCTTATTTCATGATTGAAAATAATCTAGCCACCTTCTCTTCTGTCAACCTCTTTTTCACCTAGCTTCAGTTTTTCCAAGCATTAGTATATTTTCAGGACTCTTCCTTTTACACTAAATGTGTCAAATATTTATTCTTTAGCTTTGTTGTGAATGCTTCCAGTGAGCAGTTTGCTCTTACTTCATCTAGCAGTGAATGATTTTTCTCAGATATTTTCCAGCACCACGATTCAAAGGCATCTTTACCTTTCTTCAGCCTCTCTAATATTCCTTACCTTAAATACACATATGTATGTTACATCTGGGAAAACCATAATCTTCGCAATATGTAACTTTGTTGGCAGTATGATGTCTCTGCACTTTCAAAGTAACAGGTATCTCTTTATTTCACAGGTCCATCCCTGTGAATTTCTGACCTAGGAAATTAACTCTATTAGTATATCAAATTCTTCTCCACTTTGTGCTGGTGCTGCCTACTGAGATATAATAATCATTTATGTACATTATGTATTGTATACTACCCAGAGACCCTCTCTGTGGGAAATAGATGGTTAAGAAATATGAAATAAATAAATAAATGTATGTATGTGTATATCTTAATATTGGGCATTAAACAGGTTTTTATGTCTTCTTTCACCTTCAAGAAATGAGCCCCAAGTTTTCCTCATTCAAGTGATCAAAATAGTCTCAGCAGCAGCATATCTGAGGTTGTTGATATTCATCCCAGCAATTTAAATTTTGATTGTATCTGGACCAATTCTTTATGCTCTAAAAAAATTCCAAATGGTGCCCACTGGAAATACACAGGGAATCACTGGGACCACAATGAAGAATTTATGTAATGGGCCATGTATAGAAATAATTAAAATACTTTAGAGAAACATAAAACTATCTTAGTTGAATTATAACAATTCATTTGGATATAACCATAGGAAATATGGTAGAAATAGCTTGCTGATCCTGGCAGGGAGACATGTGTCTTTTCAAATCTTCATTTATTTATCATAGGGCAGCAAGTTCCAAATCTAATAATGAATTCTAGTCTGAATTGATGGGCAAAATGTCAGAGCTGTTAGAAAGCTTTTACAGGTTTAGTTCCCATTATTTGGCTACACATGAGGAAAAAAATAGTATTGCCAGAAGCTCCCCAGGTTAAAGAAAAAGAAATCAATTTGGGAAAGAGAACAATTTTAGGCCACTTTGTGAAACTTTTCACTGAAACTTTACGAGTAGTTCTTTCTATGCACCCATTGAGAATGGAAACAGAATCCCATGAGGTTGTTCAATTATAGGAAGGAAAAGAATATTTTTACTTTGTCTTTGCAGATGAGAGTACATTTTTATTTTATTTTATTTTATTTTATTTATTTTTAGGCTGCAGCAAGCTGGTGTTTTTATATTTCACTGGAACTTAATAAAGTATATTTTAGGAAAATGATGGTTTCTGTGCAAGGTATAATTTGCCTGTAAACCAGAATCTAGAAACATGGTTTGATCCTTGCCTGTGTTGTGAGCAAAGTCTAGTTGACTGGATTCAAAATAAATAGCAAGTTATTGTTGCTACATTCTTGGAAAGGAGGGTTCTCAATCTTTGTATGTTACGACTACAAGGAAGAAATCTGTAAACTAAAATCTGTTTTCATAACAAGCCATTGTTAGCCATTGCACAGTACAAATCCAACCCATACTGAGATGTAATTGTTTCCAAGAGAATATGTAGTAGTAATACACATCCTTCAAAACAAATTTAAAAAAAAATAAAAACCATTTTAGTTTCAACATAGTTTTAATAAAGACTGTCATTGTCAGGGTTTCAAGTAACACCCCCAATGAAAGAAATTTAACAGAGCATTCAGTTTATATTAATTTATAATTTATTGATTTTTCTAAATTATATGTTGTTAAAGGTGCTTAATATATGATTGTTCTGTTCATTTGTTCTATATTATGACTGAACTGTAAAGGCAACTAGAAAAGCTCACTGAAATTATTGTCAGAGATAGTTTGAATCACCTGTATTTTAATGTAGTGTACTACAGCACAGGGCAGGGGTGAAATTCAGCAGGTTCTGGAGAACCGATAGTGGAAATTTTGAGTAGTTCGGAGAAGGGGCGTTGGTCCTACCTGACACGCTCCTTCTCGTTGAGTGGAGACAGCAGCCAGTGTGGGTAGTACTCGCCCAATCAGAATGAAGGACTGAGTCTGCCAATAATTTTAAGTCCCGCCCTTGTTGCCGGGCAGGCCAGCTTTTGACGAAGACTTGAAGACAGACTCGGCGTGTGGTAGGAAAGGTAAGTATAGGCAAAACAGGTAAGTAAACAAAGGGAACAGACAGATAAGGACCAGCACAACACAGGGAGGGTCTGGCTGCTGTCTCCACTCAACGAGAAGGAGCGTGTCAGGTAGGACCAACGCCCCTTCTCCATTGAGAGTGGAGACAGCAGCCAGTGTGGGACATACCCAAGTTCACTGTCCCGAACCCAGGGGGGGATCCGGCTGGTCCGCAACATCCTCCCTGGCAACAACCCTCTGAAGAACCCGACGTCCAAACGCGGCCTCTGCCGAAGCAAATTGGTCCAACTTATAGTGTCTAATAAAAGGGACAGGAGAAGTCCACGTGGCCGCCCTGCAGATCTCAAGCAAAGGGGCCTGGGTCGCCCACGCAGCTGTTGTAGCAGCACTTCGGGTAGAATGAGCAGTCAATCCGGACGGACGCGGGATGGAACGAAGATCATAGGCCGAAGCAATAGTCTGACGGAGCCAACGACCAATGGTCGACGAGGAGACCTTGCAACCCTGGGACACAGGTAAGAAGGATACGAACAGAGACTCCGACCGACGAAAAACCGCCGTCCTCTTAATGTAGATCCGAAGAGCTCGTCTGACGTCGAGGGAGTGCCAACGTCGCTCCCTAGGGTGAGAAGGTCGCGGGCAGAAATTAGGTAGAATAAGGTCCTGCGAACGGTGGAAAATAGAATTCACCTTCGGAATGAAGGTAGGGTCCAAACGAAGAACCACGCGGTCCGCGTGGAACACACACAGATCAGAACGGGTGGACAAAGCCGCCATTTCCGAAATGCGGCGAGCTGATGTAATGGCCACCAGGAAGGCGACCTTGCAGGTAAGTAGCCGGAGACTAGCGGATCGTAAAGGTTCGTATGGAGCACCCATCAGTGACTCCAGCACCAGCGGAAGGTCCCAAGTAGGGTATCTGTGCAGGACGGGAGGAGACAAGTTTGTGGCACCACGGAGAAAACGTCGGATCAGAGGATGCTGCGCCAAGGAGGCCAAGGAACCGCAGACAAGCACGGAGGACAATGCGGCCACTTGTCGACGCAATGTATTCGGTGAAAGGCCTTGAGACAGGCCCTGTTGTAAAAAGACCATAATGTCCACAATGGAGGGCTGGAGGGATAGTACGCCAGATTGGGAACACCAGGAGCAGAATGCGCGCCAGGTGGCCGAATAAATGCGGTCCGTAGACGGGCGTCGTGAGGCCTGTAATGTCCGGATAACATTCGCGGGAATGTCCACTGCACTCAAAGAGCTCCGCTCAACCGCCAGGCGGTCAGATTGAGCCAGGCCAGATCCGGGTGTTTCAGAGCGCCCTGGGATAGAATGTCGTCCCCGAGGGGGATGCGCCAAGATGGGGCCACCGAGAGGGACACAAGGTCGGCAAACCAGGGTCTCCTGGGCCAATGAGGGGCCACAAGAACAACTTCCGCCCGCTCTGCCAAGATCTTGCGGATGACCCTGGGAAGGAGGGACGTAGGGGGGAAGGCATACAGGAGATCCCCCGGCCACGGAGTCCGCAGAGCGTCGACGCCGGATGCGTTTGGATCTGGATACCGGGCGAAGAACCGCGGCAATTGCGTGTTGGCGTGTGTCGCAAAGAGGTCGATCGTCGGAACGCCGAACCGGAGGGACAGTTCCTGGAAAATCCGAGGGTGGAGGCGCCACTCCGAATTGTCCACTCGACGACGACTTAGCCAATCTGCCTGAGAGTTCTCCACACCGGAGATGTGCTCTGCCCGAAGAGAGCACAGGTGGCGCTCCGCCCAGAGACCCAGCCGTACTGCCACCAGCAAGAGGGACTTTGACCTGGTACCCCCCAACTTGTTCAGGTGCGCTTTCGCTGCGATGTTGTCCGTGAGAACGAGGACATGAGACCCGGAAACAAGGTGTCGAAAGGCCCGCAGAGCAAGAAACACCGCTTGTAGTTCCAGCCAGTTGATCGGATGGCGCGACTCCAATTCGGTCCATGTCCCTTGAGCCAGCTGACCTTGGCAATGGGCCCCCCAGCCGAGAAGACTGGCGTCCGTCGTCACCACCACTCTTGGGGGGTCGAGGAAGCAACACCCTGCTGTCAGAGCCGGGGAACGCCACCACCGCAGGGACCTGCGGACTGTCACTGGAACTGGGACTGGTCTGGATGAAGTGCCTCTGCCCGCCTTCTGCAACGGCAAGAGAAACCATTGGAGTTCCCGGGCGTGCAACTGGGCCCAGGGAACGATAGCTATGGCGGAGATCATCTTCCCCAACAGTTGCGAAAGAACCAATGGAGAAACAGCCCGACACCCTTCAACTTTGGAAACCAGCTCTCGAATACTGTCCTGACGTTCGGGAGAGAGGAAGACCTTGCCTTGTACAGAGTCAATAAGGGCCCCCAAATGCACTAAACTAGTGGAGGGGGAGAGGTGGCTCTTATCTAAATTAATCGAAAACCCATGGGCTGTCAGGGTCTCAACCGTGAGGCGGACATCCACTACGGCTTGCTGAGCGGAGGGAGACAACACCAGAATATCATCAAGGTAACATAAAAGTCTAACTGAGCGGATCCGAATTGAGGCCGCCAAGGCAGCCAGTACCTTTGTAAACGTACGGGGGGCTGAGGAGAGACCAAAGGGTAAGGCCCTATACTGGTAATGTACCCCCCCGTAACAGAAGCGCAGAAACTGTCTATGGGAGGGGAGGATGGGGATGTGCAAATAGGCCTCCGTAAGGTCTATAGAAGAGAGGAGGTCGCCCCTCCGGACACCGGCTAGAATAGTGTTCAAAGATTGCATTTTAAATTTACGGTACACAACGTACCTGTTCAATCGTTTTAGGTCCAGAATGGGTCGCCACCCCCCTGAAGACTTAGGCACAAGGAACACCCGGGAATAGAAACCCAATCGCTCCTGACCGGCTGGAACCAGCTGGATAGCCCGGATGGACAGGAGATGCTGCACCGCCGAGTCCATAAGGGACCTTCTTCCGGGGTTACGAGAGAGAGAGCAGCAGACGAAGGTGTTCGGAGGGGTGGAGACGAATTCGATGGACAGACCAGAGCGAAGAGTGGCCAGGACCCACTGGTCCGAGGTGGACTGCTCCCATACGGCGGCAAAAAGGGCCAATCGGCCGCCAATGGGAGGCTCAGGAATGCAATTAACGCCGGCGTCGGATGAAACGACCTCCTCCCCCCCGAAAGGGCCGCCGAAAACCGGAGGGTTTGCCACGACCGAACCTATCTTGGGAGCCCCGTTGTCTACCAAAGTTAGAGTATGGACGAGGCGAAGAAAGGGAGGAGGAGACCCCCCCCATATCCGCACCTCGAGCTTGGGGCCAAGAGGAATAAGGTGAGAAACGGAATTCCCCCCTGCGATAAGCTGGTGCCAGGATCTTTTTCTTATCCCTAGTCTCGGTCAGATAGGGTTCTATGGCGTCCCCAAATAGGTGGGATCCCCCAAAGGGAATGGAGGCCAGCCTCCACTTATGCCGGGCATCCGCTTGCCAATGGCGGAGCCAGACTAAACGACGGGCAGTGACTGCAGAAGCTAAAGATTTCGCGGCAAAACGGGCGGCGTTCAGAGTAGCGTCTGCCGAAAATTGGACTGCTGCCACGATCTTATTAAGGTCCTGCTTGACACGAACGTCTTCCGGCGACAACTTCTCCTGCAGTTGGCGGAGCCACAAAAGGGTGGTGCGGTTGAAGAATGATGCAGTAGACGCGGCCTTGACCGCGCACGCTGCCCCTTGGTGAGCCCGTTGAAGGACAAGATCGGAACGACGTTCGTCGGGTCTCAAACCCTCATCGGGATCCCCCGGAACAGCAGCATTAGGCAGTAGAGCAGCTATGGGAGCATCCACCGATGGGAGCTGAAGAAGAGCATCCATTTCAGGCGATACATGAAAGTTGGTACGGTCAGTAGAAGACGGGACTGGAGCGGACCCCGGAGACAACCACTGCCGCTTCACCACATCCAGGAACAAGGGCGGCGTAGGGATGGTTGTAACAGGCTTAGGTGGTTCAGCAAACATTGGATCCAAAGCCCCAGAAGGCACCGATGTAGCAGGTTGGGAGGCCGGAGAGGAAAGCTGTGCCGTGTTCACCGCTTTAAACAACAGCGACTTGAACAAGGCCTGAGGGAATAGGCCAGAAAATGCTGGTTGTTCTGGGGGAAGGTTCTCGTCATCAGACAACCCAGAGTCGCCATATTCCTGCTCAGACAACGTGGAGACCTGACTATCGTGAGAACACGAAGGAGAAGAAGGGGCCTTGGCAGAAGCCCGCTCAGAAGAGTGCAGACGCTCCGGAGAAGTCGAATGTACCGAGCCAGAAACGTTGGGAGGGCGCAGCCCAGCAGCGAGAGACTTCTGAACCGCTGTCTCAATCAACCTTTGGAGCTGGTCCGGGTGAAGTGGGCCGATTAATGCCTCTGAAGGCGGAGCAGGGGCCGGAACCGGAGGTGGAGTGTCACGTGGTTCAGCCGAACGTGGAGCAACCAAAGGTGTAGAATCATCAGAGCCCCATAAATTAGAGGTGGAGATGGTGACAGGACAATCTCTCAGAGAGAGTTGGTCCGGAGTCGCTGGACGAGAAACCTGCCCAGCATCCAATGGTGCAGGGGTGTTTTGAGGCTGTGGTTCTACAACCAGGCGATTGGCGCTAGCCTTGTCACACAGGTGCGTGAGGACCTTGTCCCTTCGTTTCTCCACCCTGGCCACTGCAGCAGCCTGCTTCTGACCCTTATGGGCAAGTTGCGAACCTTGGCCAGAAAGGGGACGGTCAAAAGACCCCTCAGATGGGTCTTGGCGGGTCACAGATGTTTCAGCTGTATGGCCATTGTTAGAGGAGCCGGCCTTACGACCGTGCTTCGATTTATGCAGGGCCTTCGGCATGGTGACCGATTGCAGGCCAATCACGGGGGACAGACTGGTCAATAAGTGAGGGAGCGCGGAAAACTCCACAAATTATGTCCCCTATAGCAGAAAAAGGTAGGAAAACCAACGGGGAGCGCAAAAACTCCACAAAATGGCCGCCGTGTCCCTTAGTCCAAATTCAAAATGGCGGCCGCAATAGCAAACACAGGGCTCTTCACGGGGATAAAGACAATGCCGCCCAGGAGCCCGCAGGAGGGAGCGTGGAGCTCCACGAGGTACAGCAAAGGTCCGAAGGTGGAAAGGACCGGCCCCAAAAAGAAATATAGCTCTATGAAGGGAACGGGAGCGCGAAGCTCCGCTAATTAGCTCAGCTGTTCAGCGGCGATCGGAAAGAGCAAGGCAAGCGGCAAAGCAATTTAAATGCAGGGAAGAGGTTGTAGCTGCCAGGGCAGAGTTCACCAAGGAAGGGCAGGCAGAAACCTCGCAGAGGGAGTCCAGGAAAACGACGGCCCGTTGCGGTGTCGGAGGCGGCAAAATGGCCGCCGCTGTCCTCACGGCGCGCCGAAAGGGAACCGGAATGGCAGCCAGCGAACTTCAACGAACCGCAGCAACGAAGGGGCCAAATACAGGAGAAAAGGGCTGGAAAACATCCAAGTGTCCAAAAAGCCAGAAATTCCAACCAGAAATACAAGAATTATTGAGAATAGAGAGAGAGCCAGAAAACCACACGCCAGTCCAACTGAAGGACTGAGTTCAAAAGCTGGCCTGCCCGGCAACAAGGGCGGGACTTAAAATTATTGGTAGACTCAGTCCTTCATTCTGATTGGGCGAGTACTATCCACACTGGCTGCTGTCTCCACTCTCAATGGAGAACTGGCAAATACTGACTGGCCTCAGAGTGGGGTGGGAATGGAGATTTTGCAATATCCTTCCCCTGGAGTGGGGTGGGAATGGAGATTTTGCAGTTGTTGTGGCTCCAGCCCCCGAGCCTGTCTTATCGGAGGGAGAAGACTCCAAAAGGGAAGGAGAGGAGTTGGCAAGGCCTCCCTCTCCAGGACCCTCCTCTCTGGCAATGCCTCCGGTGTCCTCCGAAGGCCAAGAGATAGGCCAGGAGCCAGGCACTTCTGAGCAGCCGCAGCTGAACAGTGATGGGGATGAGTCTTGGCTGGACCCCCGACAGCGGCGCAGAGATAAGCGCGCGCAACAAAGGAAGAGGCATGCAGGGATTAAGCTGAGTCACTGGACCGCACCCCACAGGGTATAAAAGAGGATGTAGTGGCCAGTCAAGCCTTGTGACGAACAAAGCTGAAAGCTACCACGCCATTCTGCACTGCCGGACTCTTGCTATATGCTCTGCTGGAATTGATTCTTGGACTGGACTTGATTACTCTGTAACTGTTGTGGACTTATTTTGATGTTGCAAAAGAGGAGTAAAAACCTCCCTTCATAAGTAAAGGCTTTTGGCAGGCAGCCACTAGGTTGCTGCCAATTCCATTATCAAAGGAAATTCTTGTCTGTTGGTGTGTTTTAACTCTTGGACGACTGCTGGTGTGCATGTGTGGGACGGGGACAGAACAGCAGTATCCTTTCCCTTGAGTAGGGTGGGAATGGAGATTTTGCAGTATCCTTCTCCTTTTATGCCCACCAAACCACGGCCTGCCCACCAAGCCCCACCCACAGAACCGGTAGTAAACAAATTTGAATTCCACCACTGACGCAGGGGTTCTCAACCTGTGGGCAGTGGCCAGCTAGTGGTCTGTGAGGGGTTTGCAACCGGGCCATGGAAACGGCCAGCAAGACTACGCACACATGCATTCCCACTTGCACAAGCAGCAGGGGGCACATGTGTTCCATTTGCTGAGCGGCAGCATGTGTGCACACCACTCACACAAATGGAGCTGCGCACACATGCAGGCTTGCTGGCCTCTTGCATGGCACCATCTCCCCTCCCCTCCCCTCCCCCCCCCGTCTGTCTGTAAAACCAAAAATGTTGGGGAACTCTGCTGTAGCACTACTTAAAACATTTTTTCCAGTTTCAGATTAAAATATGGAACTAAGGAGAACTCTCATCATTTCATAGAGAAATTCACTTTTTATAAACGGCCACAGAAGGAATAAAACCCTGCATGAACATTGAAAACAGCTATTCAGAACAGAAAGGGGCTGAGACAAAGATGCATATTGTTCTCATATCTCCTTAATGTATACAGTGAATATATTATAAAAATAACAAGATTTGAAAAGATGACAGCTGTAATCAAAATAAGGGGCTGGAATACTAATAGTTGAGATATGCAATTGACACCACTGTTTTAGCTGAAAGTAACAATGAGCTAAAAGAACTCATGTGCAGAATAAAAATGGAAAGTGAAAGTACAGATTAATGTTACATGTTAAGAAGACAAAGGTAATGTAATTCTGTTTTCTTAATGAAAGTTCACAGTGAAGAAGTGAAAACTGCTGGTTTTTTTTCCTTGGGATCAGTCATAGATAAAGATGGATGATGTGCTCAAGAAGTAAACAGATTAATTTTAGGGAGGAAGGTAATGATAGATCAAAATATTTCTATAGAACTGTTAAAAGAATGTTCTTTTCAGTGATAATATGCAGTTGTGAATTTGAACAATAAGAAACAGTTACAGGAGGGAGATATATGCCACTGAATTACAAAGACTAACCAAAAGAAGATTACTAAGAGTACCATGGTTTATGAGAAGAAACCAACTGGTTGATCCTGTATAACATTCTTGGGTCAACAATAAGGAAGTAGAAACTTACATATTTTGGGCATGCGTTGTAAGTGGATGATGAACAAAAATGATTATTCTTGACAAGATTGAGGAAGTAGAGGAAGGAGGATTGGTGGAATTAAAGAGATTATAAAATTGCTTTTGCTTAGCCTAAAATAAAGTAAAGTGGTGAGCAATTTGTTCATGCAACCAGCCAGAATTTAGCTTGACTCAATGGTACCTTATTAATGTATTAAGTAAGTAAAAGAGCTGATAAAATATAAACATTTATTTTCTGCTGGTATTCCAAGAACTTTGGAATGTTTGGGAGAATATAACATGGATTGGGTAGAAGCACTTAAAATCCCTGTAGAAAGAAAAATCTCCTACATCTGCAAATATAAGTAAGTTTTAAGTGAGATTTCAGAAAATGGCACCTACAGGATTTCATGAAATACATTTTTGCATTTCATATATTCACTATATATGCTGTGGGGTCTGATAGATTTGACCAATATCTCATGACATACTGATATTTAGCGGATCGATAAATGGACAAAAGGTCAGTCCATTTCATGAAAAGATTTCACTAAGTGAATCGCTCAAAAAATTTATTCTGCTATTGAAGAAATACATCATTAAGCTAAATGATTTTGCGTCACAGAAGGGAGAGACTGTTTATAGCATAAAACTGATTTAGGAAAGGATCTTAATGGCCCCAAGAGCTCTGTATCTCTGCCTTTTATTATTTTATATATGTATCAGAAAGCTATACAGCTAAGCTGAATCCAAACCAGCTCACTGTAAGGAATCCTAAATTTATCTATTTATGAATGGGATTAGGCTTCTTCAAAAGAGGCAGATATATTAAGAGTCCTTCTGGATATGAATATCTGTCTGGTATCATAGATTGTGACAACAGCCAGGCATACCTTATAATCAACTTTTTCTAAGATTTCCCAAAATTGTTGATAATGTCTATAATGGATTACTGAAATACTTTACGAACAGCTAAAGTTTAGTCTGCAGAAAATAGGTTGACCTATAATGTAATATGAAGGGACTATAATATACTAATATTAAAAAATATTCCACTAGAGTTCACCCAGAAAACACTAAGAGATCTATCTCCAACTGTTGCTGGATTATCTAGCAAATATTAGGAATTGCTTTTCTCAGTAATTGCTTCTGGGTTCTGAAATGCAATCCCTCTGTAAATAAGAGAATTGTTAACATTGTTGGCCCATGTTCTACTTTATAGCAATAAAATGAAAGGCAAAGCAAGAGAGAGACAGGAATTAGTACAAATCTTAGTACTGATTAGTACAGAATCAAATAAGCAATCTGATTTATCTAGTCAATAGTAGTCAAGCATAGATACAATCCAGAAACTGTACACAGGGTCAAGACACAGGTAAGTTCAAAAAGACTTCTCCAGGAATCCAGATATATAACAAAAGATGGTCTAAGGAACAAAACCAAATCTTCAAGTTGTCCACAGCAAGAATGTTCCAGGGTATAAGCTTATTTATTTAGTTGTCTGTTATTAAATTCATAAGTCACCTATCTAGTAGTTTGAGGCAACTTTTATCTAGCTTCTATGTCCAAAACAATCTCATCATGAACAAAATGACATTCAACTGGTCTAGACCATATGGGAACATATTATTCAATATCTCACTATACTGCTGATTATATAAATTCTAAATTAAACAAAAGGGAACATCCTATAGTTTTATTTAGAAATCAATAATTATTTCCAGTCTGAAAATTCAGCTTTTAAATTCTGATAGAATATTAGGTGATTTTAAAATTAGTAGGTTCTTGATAGCCTTAAATAGAGTTCAAATTCTAAAGGGAAAAGCAACAGCAATGTTGCATTTCATTAAGACACATAATGCTGAGAAACAATAGAGGCCCTTGTGGCATTGCATTTTGATTTAATGTTTTTCCACTCCAGTGACAATTCATCCCCCACTGCCTTACAAATGATGACTTGTGGGTCTTAACCTTACAAGAACGATACATGTGACCCATTAGCTACCCTACTTAAAAGCTTTTGTTAACCTGTAGTAAGTGCTGGAGCCATGGTTTAAATATAGACAGTCCAAATCATAGTAGCAGATGGTCTTACAAAACATGCTCCCTCCAATCCTTTTTATTCCCCTTCTGCAAATCATCAATGTTCTTTAGCTAGTATTACGTAGTATTACTAGACTTAGGCTTATATTTTTGCAGATGGCCTAGTAACAAATGACACAATGGTTTTAAGAACATTTGCAGGATGAGTGGCTGATTTGGTTTAAATTAAATTATTATCAAACAACAGACAATGTTGTTTAAAGTAAACAGAAAATGAATAGAATCAAGATATCTTGTCTTCGCAACCATATATTTTTGTTCCTGCATAATAAAATTCCATTTAGGAAGCCCTTCAGAAAATAATCCATGCCCTGATCATCTCATGATTGGACTATTGCAATAGGGACTACTTGGGGCTGCCCTGAAGCTACAACTTGGATTTGACTCTCAAATTAAAAAATTGAGATACCTTCCTAGGCAGTAGTTTATCTCAAATGAAAAGGCAGAAAAGACTGTCAAGATTTGATGAAAAGACAAAGGGTAGATTTCTTTTGTGATGGCTTTAATTAGCTTGTCTTTTACTAGCAGAATTATTTTTATTTTATTGGAATTATTTTTTATTTTATTTTTTATTATTAAATTTATTTGCTGTCCATCTCATGGTTTGAGGTTTCTCTGAGCAGCTTATAGTGTGAATAAATGTAGAATTATGCATTTTGTAGCAAATGGTTCCGAGATTGGTAAAATGAAGACCCAGATTGTTGGGGACAATATGCTGACTCCAAACTGCTTAGAGAAGGTTGTAAAGGACTGTGAAGTGGTATATAAATCTAAGTGCTGTTGCTATTATGTGATTATTTCCGTTTTCATTTAATAAAGTATCCCTATTTAGACTAAAGTTACGGAAGTGTGCACATTAGCTATTTATTTGTTTGTTTGTTTGTTTGTTTGTTTGGCTTATATGCTGCCCTATCTCACAATGGACTCAGGGCGGCTCACAACAATAAAACAAAGCCACAATATAAAATGAAGTCTAAAAATTTAAGAATTTAAAATTAACCCTTAAAACCCCATTATCAGTCCAGGTCGAGGGATTTAAACAGCCAAGTTTTTAACTTTAGCCTCCATATGTACTTTTTCTTAAAACAGTTGGTACACTGACTTAATTTTGTACTAATTTTCTTTTATGTATTCTTTCATCTACCATGTTTCCCTGAAAATAAGACCCTGTCTTATATTTTTTTTGAATCCTGAAATAAATGCTTGGCCTTACTGCCATGCGTTCAAAAGCCCGATTGGGTTTATTGTCAGGGAAAGTCTTATTTTGGGGGAAACAGGGTATGATATTCAATATTATGGTTCAAGATAAATGTTTTATGGAAAAATAAAGCCATAAGGTATCACAAAATGGGAATTTTAAATTAAGAAAAGGTTGTATAATTGAAAAATTGACAGATCTACAGGAAAGGAACTTGTGGATTTAATTCAGTTTAAGTGATAGTACAGCTCTGAAGAAGACAGAATGATGATCACTGAATGTGCATCCATTAGCATTAAAGTTTTGCCCATTTGCCTCATTTAATGGAAATAAAAAGCTTGCCTGAATGTATCCATATCCTCTAGGATGCTAATGTTTCTAAGACTTCAATTTTGTAAGAAATATTTTAAGGACAGATTTTACTGACACCTCTTTTCTTGTCTTTCCTTCCCGTTTTTCCTTATATTTCAAAAAAATAAGCTCATTTACCAGACACCTCATAACATAATACGAAAACATTGTAAGTAACAAATGTAAAGTAGCTGATAATCAGCAGTAGATTCAAACAAATTCAATAAATTCTATTCTAAATAGCCCTGGAATACCCTGAATGCAGGAATAATAAATAGCATCAATGAAAATATTTGTGTTCAGAGACAATGAAAAAAGCTCATAGATATTTGGATGAAAATATTTGTGTTCAGAGACAATGAAAAAAGCTCATAGATATTTGGATGATGGTTCATATTATATTTCTATAGACCTCTGTTAATCACTGTGTCCATCACAACAATGGGCTAAGAGATGTCATATTGTTGACGATGGAGAATACATTAGAAATTTTGGCAAGTTAGCTTGACCAAGATAAGATAATTGATAATTCAGGAAAGAATTCCTGGAACTTTCTACTCCCATATGAACCCTTCTAACATTCAGGTTTGCCCACAACACACGAATATCATAAAAGTGACTAAGAAATTGTATTATTACATCGTTGTTTTAATATGCAGACTACCAAGCAATGTATACATCAAACAATTCAGTGAGCAGAAGTATAAAAACCATAATATTTGCTAAATCATTTGGCATAATAAAAGAGTTTTAAAAAGACCTACACAACATTTAGAAATCTGAACTGGAACATTAGTACATCATTATTATTCTTGTTCATGGAAAGAAGAGCAATATCAGATTAATAGGGCCTCCTATTTTGGGGCATTGATACACATATCCAGTCTTATATCATTATTTTCTTTTTATGGCTGTACCTGTGAGATCTCTTTCCAGAGAGCACTTCTAGCATCTATCTAAGTCAGGGGTGTCAAACTGGCAGTCTGTGGGCTGGATGCGACACGTGCAGCCCACCCCACCCCAGCTCCATGAAGGGGAAAACCATCACGAAACATTGTACCTGTTTTTTAGTTATAGTTGTGTATCATTGTTTGTTAATTGCAAAAATTAGCCTTCTTATTTAGTCGGGAATACATATTTACAATTTTTTTTTTGCACAGACCCTTTGACCCTTGCATAAAATATGCCAAATAATATGTGTACTGTGTTGTATTTATGTAAGAATGTTTGTAGATTTCTAAACAAATTTCATATACAGATTAACTCTGATACAGATTTTTATACCTAGTGAGAGCATTCTAAAGGTGTTAATTGTTCTTTGATAGTAACAGTATACATTACTCAACTGTAAAATAGCAAGAACAGACTTACCTAAATTCATCCATCAAGAGACAAGTTGGGAAAAGTTCCATCCGAAGACCATATATAAAAAGAGAGAGATAAAAATAAAAATGAAAATTAATAACCAATAGTCAGTCTGACGACAAACTAAAAATAGTAATGACAATATTGGTAACTGGACTGTTAGCAGGGAATACTGAAAAATGGCATGGGATTAATAAAAATGAACACATAGATTTAATTATGAAATAATTAAAAGGTATGTTAGAAGGTATGAACTAGTGTCACCTAAGTTGTATGAACTAGTGTCACCTAACTAGTGTCAGATAAGCTGCAGATGTATGTTGTTTTTGTTAGTCGCGAAGTTGTGTCCGACCCATCACGACCCCATGGACAATGTTCCTCCAGGCCTTCCTATCTTCTACCATCCCCCGGAGTCCATTTAGGCTCACGCCGACTACTTCAGTGACTCCATCCAGCCACTTCATTCTCTGCTGTCCCCTTCTTCTTTTGCCCTCAATCGTTCCCAGCATTAGGCTCTTCTCCAGTGAATTCTTCCTTCTCATTAGGTGGTCAAAGTATATGAGTTTCATCTTCAGGATCTGGCCTTCTAAAGAGCAGTCAGGGTTGATCTTCTCTAGGACTGACTGGTTTGATCGTCTTGCAGTCCAAGGGACTCACAGATGTATAGAGCTGATCAATTATTTATTTATTTAGCAAACAAATTTATATGGCCGTCCAATTCACACACGTTACTCCACAGATGATTATTGGGGATCCATGAGTTATGCTCAAAAGTACATGATGCTAATGGGAGCACTAGAAATGATTTTTTGGAAGATTTGTGCAACATTCTGAATGAGATTCAAGGGGACAAACATATTTTGCTAGATGACATGAATGGATAGGACAGAAATAATATACGTTATTACAAATAATAACATTTTAAGTTTTTTTGTGTTAGTTTTATGTCCTGCGTTTCACTGAATTACTAAAGATGTTATGCAAAGCACTCATTTCCATTTATTCAATAACAGGAGTCCTATGAAGTGAAATGAGAGAGAGAGGGAGAGGGATGTGTGTATCAAAACAATCAGGTGACTTTTATGGCTGAAGAAATATCTAAACATGGGTTTCCCTCATGCCAGTTAAACACCTTACGAACAATACAACATGTCTTGCCCACACAAGGATAGGCAGCATTGCTTTAAACCAGGAATACCACCTGTCTCTTATCTCTGTTAATTTCAATCAGTTTTCTAAGTCTGATACTAGAATGCTAAAGCCTGTATTTGATACAGCCCCTCCCCCATTCACTGGCATCTGTAACAAGGTCCCAATGACTTTAAAACAGTGCATGTATTATTATATCATTACCCAACTGCTGCAATTATGTAATGACCTCATGATGTCTGATGTAAATACATTAGGCATGTAATTTGTGTGATAATGACATCCTCGTAGAAGAGTGCGTAGGAATGCAAAGAAGAATGCAGGAATAGTTAGGGCAAAATGACAGACAATTCGGTCCTGGGAAATGAGAAAGTGTGAGAAAAGAAACTCAAAATAATCCTGCCTTGAGTTGTTCGGTATAAGAGGGGGCAGAAGAAAACTTTAATCGGCTTTCAAGAATCTGTAATTATACCTTACAGCAGTAAAATAGCATTTCTGTAATCCTTGCTCTGTTGGTTTCATGACCTAGTCTACCTCAAAGAGCTGATAATCATGCACTTTGATGACTAAGTGGTAAAATTGCCAATTACAGGAAGACAACTTCCAGGAAAAATTCCAGCTGCAATGAGATGCCTTCCATGGCCATCCTTTGATTGGTAGTTCCATCACTCAATCATTATATGTACACACTGTGATTTACCACCCTTCCCATTAATGGCTACTTTGTGAATTTGATGCTCTCAGGTCACCAATAGCAATCATTTTACTTCCTTATAAATGGGAAGAATGAACCAACTTTCAGACTGTCGGTAGCGTGTGGAAAAAGAAAATGGTTTTGAAAACTCCAATAATATTCACATCACATTTGGTGAGAAACGTTTTAATTTGGTTAATTCTGATTTTTATTCTATGCAATGCAATGCTTCCCAGTTTTCTCCAGGAACCAATCTGTATAGAAAACAAATAATGTAATCTGGATTATAAAAGAGTGTCAGTCAGTTTCTCTAATTGTAAGAACTGAAAAATAAACAATTGAGATGCACCAAATTGCCACCAGGAAACTATGATTATATTAGTCCAATTGTACATATTTTCATATAATTATTCTTGGGGACATTTCAGGTTCACAACATAGAAAAGGTTTCAAGTAATTATTAGTTGCTTTAGGGAAGAATAACATGGCAATGCTTAAAGGAATAGTGTATAATTATAGATTTAACCTCCCAAGCATGGTAATGCTAGACCTTCTTTGGAATCTCGGAAGGAATTGATGTCTATATATCAAATATTAAGAGAGGCTTCATTTATCAAATCTATTAATCTTTATCTAAGGTGACAACAACAGAGAATATCTAGGAAAAGTAATTTGACAGTTTGCTTTAATGTTTTACTTTTGTTGTTCAGATATATAAATTATAGAGAGCTCTTTACAATGCCAATGATCTACATATAAAACCAAACATTTCTAATACCACTGCAGTCCTAAGAAAAAGGAATGGTGTTGTGCTTTTTTAAAATAAATATTGTATTAATAGGCATACATTCATTAAGTATATTTTTTTGTTTGCTTGCTTGCTTTCACTCAGCTAGGAAAGCTAGGTGAATATACTTCTCATGATGTGTTATCAAGCAGAATATTCCTCTATGGAGCCATGTGATAAATAGCAGAATTAATGCCATGTAGTATTAATGGTTTACTCATTGCCCTAAACCACATTTGTGGTTTAAGGAACTATGGTTCCTTAAATAACTTGATTCACAATAAATATTTAGAATCCAGAGTGTTTGAACTTGCCCAGACAAAAAATAAACCACAATAAGGTTTATTTCAATATGTGAATTCTATCAAAATAAATCAGAAAGACAGCCTGACTGTGATGATTTAGAAAGTAAGGATGGGGATCTGCAGCCCTGCAAATGTTGAAAAATTCCAACCAGAATGATCAATAATGAAAGATGCGGGGAGTTGCAGATCAACCATCTGTGAACAGAAAAACCCATGATCTTAAGAAAGATCCATTTGTTTGGTAAAAGCCAACATAAGGAAGAGTCTTTTTCTGTTCAGGAGAATAAGAGAAACAAATCTAGAACTCAATGAGGATAACATTAATGAAAGAAATACTAAGCTACAAAAAGCTTGTCTACTCTTTATACATTTGGAGAAGTATATATTTTGTAGAAAGGTATATAGCGAGGGCTGGATGCCTGGATGAGGAGATAAGGCACTGCCATCAGAGTGTACACTATAAAGGAGCCTAATCATGAGATTATTTTACTATTAAAATTACACATGGAATCGCAGCATGTAAACTCATTTGTACAGAATTGGCAGCCTATGTTCTCTATACATACCTAAAAGAAAAACTAACCAGAACAGAATGGCATATTATGTGTTAGTCATAAGACAGGTGTCAGTGTACAGAACACAGTGATTTAGAAGCAGAAAGCACACTGGTCCTTAGCACTCCTCAGAGGCCAGTAGTCAATTAGCCTCAGTCAGCTTTGGCAATGCAGACAACTGTCTTAAAAGATCAATTAGGCAGTTCAAGGTCAGAGGAGACAGTTGACCTTCTACTGCCAGTCTCAACAAGACTTTGGTCCTTCCTTTCACACACCACAAAACAATTCTTCTCTTCCTTTCATTCCCCTCATTTGGCAAAGGAATTTCTCAAGGGTTTCAATATTATTCAGAACAAGCACCAATGTGTGACCTAATCAACACACTGAGCCTTGACAAAGGAGAGCCCTGCTCAACTAACCTGTTTCTGAATGGATTGGAACGCTACCCTCCATTCTCAACACTCCCAAACGATGCCTGAGCTTTGTTTTAATCTGCAGTGGAAACGCAATACTTTCCCATAACTCGGTGGAATTAGTGTTACACACATTTGGGGTGCAAGGTCTCAGTCACTGACATAGAAGTAAACGTTATGAGTCAATCTGTAGCAGTGTTTCTCAGTCTCAGCAGTGGATAATGATGGGTGTTGTCCACACATCTGAAACTTGCTGAGGTTGACAAACACTGCTCTGTACGATTTTAAGGAGGAATTTAGGGTAGGGAGGAAAGGAGGCAGATCTGTGTAATGAAGAAAAATAAACAAAGAAGTAAATGGAGGAGGAAACTGATTCAGAACAGGAACCAATTTTCTGCCATATGCTTAAAAGGACAGCTTGAAAATGACAAAATAATTAAGCAGTCTTAATTGCAGATTTTCTTCATACCAATATCCCAAGAGAGGTGGCAAGCATTTTTAAAACTTGCAGAATATGGAAGATTTCCCACCCATTAAAAAGGGAGAGAGGGAAAGTTTTACATTTCTGTTCTTTGTTTATTTTGCTGTAAAATGCAGAGCACAAAAGCCCTGTGGGTCTCTGGGCAGCCTAGGATTGATGCTGGGACAAGGAAAGCAAAAAGGAAGAATAGTCCACAAAGGCAACACTTTTCCATAACAAGGACAAGGCTGCTATGTTTTAGAAGTATTAGTTCTGGCTTCAGTCACAAGCATAAAGGAATTTGGCAAGCCTCATACAGCTCCCTCATAGCCTCAAAACCACAGACGATTCCAGCACAATTGGCTGGCCCAGCTCAGAAAAATGCTAGGAGATGTTTCATCACAGCATTTTTCAGCTGTTGACCTACTGTCTTGGAATTTAGCAACAGCTAACATCTTTGATTTTAACATTATTTGAAGTTAATTACCATAGTTGCCTGTAATGAGTCTTTCTCTTATTCTGCACAATCAGCCAGAATACAGGCTCAGTAAAGGCAATGCTCAAGAGAAAGAATTTTAGTTTTTGAAACTTTATTTTCAGCAACTTGATTTCCTGAACATTCACCTTCTCCTTCAATATTTGGGCTGCTTTTCAAATTAGGGCAGCAGAGAAAGCCTGTGGTTAGTCTACAATCTCCTTTGGACTCCAATACACATTCTGTCCAGTAAGTGTCCTGATGTCAACCTTCCCAAACCTGTTGCCATCCAGATGTGCTGAATTCCAACAAACATACTTCTTTGACTGGAAGTCAAAGAAGAAGTATGTTTAGTTATGCAGAATCTCAGATGATGTTTTGGGGAAAGCTCACCTTTTACAAAGTCTGGACATTATATAAACTTTTTGGTTCCTCAAGTAACTTGGTCTACCTATGACATAAAATACAACTAGATTCCTTTGCTATTTCTTTTAGGCTTTACCAGACATGCTGGGCCCATTCCTATTATCTGTCCATCAGGTTGGAGAATGTCAAAGGGAAATACATCTATATGAACATGATATCTTGATTTTCAGTTTCTCTAATCATATCCCTTAGCTATTTAGTTAGGCCAACAGTAACTTTTTTTTCTAAGCCTGGTATTTTTCCACATTTTCCACTGACGTAATATTTAAAATGTGTATTTGAAAGGGGTTGAAAAATTCTAGAGCTATCATACAAGTAAGTACAAACTTCAGGGTACAAGTACATTGGATGGCAAACACTATTTAGAATATTCTACTTTAAAGAATAAAACAAGCCTTGAACTAGAACTTGCTACTGGAAATAATGATTGGATATGTTATTGGATATATTTGCTGTTCACTCTAGTGAAAACACTTGAAAATAAAAGAATTTGGCAACCTTATAAAATATTGAAAAAAACAAAATATACTTGCTGCATAATCTGCGTTTCTTAAGAAAAAGAATGTAATGAGGCTGAAGACTATGTCTTCAACAAACCATTCTTACTCAGCTTTTTAAAATTCTTATTCACTCTTCTTATTCTTTTTTAAATTTAATTCCTCCAAATTTTGTTTTCTTGGGATATCTGCTGTTCAACATTGTAGGTTTTTGAACAGTTAATGGCTTAAAGTAAATAGGAAGATGCAAGTGCTTGGCTGCTAGTACATACACATCAAAGATTATGTTGATGCCTAGGAATTTGAAATATTTATTCAATTTGATTATTATGTACTGACAGACTCAAGGCAGCTAGAAATACTAAGGCGCACATTTATGTTAGTTGCAAAGATTAGTTGGGTAGAAGGTCAAAAGTGATAGATGAATGAAACAAGGCACACATAGTAACCTATTGGATGGAGTCTCAAAGGAACACACTGGCTCTCTTGTTCAAATTATGTAAGCTAGCCAGTTTTTATGAGATAGTTAGGGTTATTTGTCTAGCTTCAATTAACTTCTTCTTTTGACAAGTATTAAAGCATCTACTGTTGATTATCTAAAAAAGCTTTCTCTAATATGATATCTTCCAGCTATTTTTGGATTTGTAATTCCCAGAGTGTCTAGACTGGGAAGACATTACCATAGCTCTGAACTTCCATTTTTATTAACAGCCATGCAATAGGTGATCTATCCCTGGCTAGGTTGCTACTGTAGGAGAAGGAGTGGCAGAGCCTGGGAATGCAGTCAAAAAAGAAATCAGCTTAAGAGTCACTACCTAGCCACAAAATAAGTCTAACTTCTCTTGAATTGAGTCCTTCGGGAGAAGGGCGGTATAGAAATAAAATAATAATAATAATAATAATAATAATAATAATAATAATAATTTCCTCTGACCCTCATCTAGGCCATAATAGTGCTAATCGTTGAATAGATTCTTGTACATAGGCATGAGTACTAATAAATCAATTTAATTGGAACTTCACGTGTGGTCCTGGTCTTTCCCACCTGACACATAATGGCATTTAAAAACTGACCCTTAAAAAAATCTAGCTACAAAATAAAAAGATGCAATGATATCAATAAACCTTTAATCACTCTGAATATTCAGTTTTGTGTATTTCCTCCACCCTGCCCCTTTTCTAAATGTATTTTATAAGAAATTGTGTATGTAAAGAGGAAGAGTCTAGCAGTTTGCCAGATTATACAAATTCAGCCAATAAGTAGAAAAAGTAAATAAGAAAGTATGTGGTCAGGCAAACATGGGATGGTAAAAATATGAGCTTTCAGAAAACTCAGTTCTCAACCCAGAAAGCAATTATATTCCCTTTAACCAGCAGGTGCTGCTCTGGCAATAGGAACAGACGTGAACAGCAAAGGCTGTAATAAAACAACTGAGTTGCTTGAGCATAATAAACTGAAAAATGTGTCCAAGTAATATAAGGGCCAAATGAAACTGGCAGCCCTATGCTTTAGAATACAAATAGAATACAATACAAACCATCAAGAAACTTTCCTTCCCAACCATCTCAATGGTCTCCCTGTTAAAGAAAATCAGAAGGTCACTCATTGAACAGACACGTTCTACTCTGCTCAACTTGGACAAGTTACAATAGAAGTCCAAAACAAAAACCAACCAAAACACCACAAATCAGGAACACTGTACCCCACAATTTCAGCTGTGATCTATCTCAGATCAACACAATCCCTTTGTTACAGTATGTGGCAGACAGACTTCAAAATGTTTTCTGCGAATGTGCAAGAGATCAGCATGAAGTCTCCTCCTTTTACAGAATATTTAGGGAAATTGTAGAGCCCCAGAACCCTGGCAGCAGGGGGGAGTTGGCATAAATACAGAGAAATACTGTGAGGCTACAACAAGGGAATTCAACCACAGGCCTTTGCTGAGATATTAATATGTCCACAGTTCTCTATAAAAGATATAGGATAGGCCTTAGTGAAATAACAGTTTTCTATTGCCCAATTCATCTAATATAAAATCAAGCAAATGCAATTATGTTCTTATCATTGAGGAGTCAATGTCTTCTCACTATTTCATTATTCTTCTGCAGAATCTACCAGACTGAAATAGCACTCTGTTTTTAGTAATGTAGGTAGGTAAAATATCTTTGAACATGCAGCTTTCTTTTGAATCAAACAGTCCTTAGCTCATTATTTGATAAATTGCATTATATTTAATGAGTGAAATACTTTGACAGTAGATTAATCAGAAATTTAGTTTGAACTATTCAAATTATTTACCGTATATAAAATCCCAATAATTTAACATGAAATCTACAAGAACATTATCTAACAGGCTCACTAGATGAGCTAACTAAAGAAACAATGGGACAATTATTAACATCATTGGCCAAAGTTTATGTAAGGGTGTTTTTAACATCTGGGTAGCATGGAGGTTAGTGGGTGAATTTAACAGTTAGCATAAATTTTTCCCAGAAGTGAGAGGTACAGAAAAAAGGAGCAGGAAAAGAATAAAAGAGAGAACAAAATTATTTTCTGAGACTACTTTAAGTTAGAGACAAAAGGTGGAAGGCTCAAAGTTGATGGAAGTCTCAAGGTTCAATTAAATGATTTTTTAAAGATTAACATTAGGATATTGCTAAGTTTAAAGATGTTGGTGAGGGAGTTGCTTTCTATTCAATATATATCCATATACAATAAATACAGAAAACTTTTGATCTAACTAAATTTAAATATGAATGGAAAGCAATACATTGTTAGTCATGATTAACTACAGTGGTACTGAGTTTAGGGAATAATAGGATTAATTCCTAATCTGGAAAAACATTGGTCTCTCTTTTCAAAAAGAATTTGAAAAAAATAGTGTTTTATTGGCTACAGAAATACTGCCCTGTTGTCTATTTCAGAGTTATGGTAATGTCTAACGCTATTTCAAATGCAGAAATGATACTAAACTACGTATATAGTCTGTGGATTGTTCTGTAAAAAGGAGTAGGCTGGACAAGGATTCCTGTCTGCAGAAAAGAGGTAAAAGGACAGGACAGAAGGCTCAATCATTATCAGGGAATCCAAGACAAACACAAATAGACTACACTTATGAGATAATGAAATATTCTGTACCATGCCGGCAGCTTTTGAGAGATAATTTAGTGGAAATAGAAATATATTTTGCTTGATGGCAGCTTCCGTGAAACAACATAGGGGAAAATAGTCTTGTTAATCTAATACATGTAATGTATCAAATTTTGTCCTCTGCTTAATAGAAGGCTCTTCACTCCAGTCAGTGCTTTTATGAGCAGAGTTGATTTCTACAAATTATCCTTTTTTTCTACAGTTTTTAAAAGATAATTCCTAACCTTCTGAAAATTTTGGACAGATAATATCAGCAAAAATTATTCTCCCTTATTGGACTCACCAAAGCTTTCATGGCAATCCTGAAGGCATTCAAAACACAGATGCATTATGAGCTATTTCAATTGCTAGATTGTCTTCAAAAGATAACTTCAGTTTTTTGCATATAATAATCCTGCATTATGCAGCTAGCTAGCCACAGGCATATCAGTAGCAACATCTAGTAATATAAAACATATGGCAGCATGTTATGATGCCATGGATTTTTATGCCACACTCTTATTTTATTAGTTGTTTCCTGCAGAAGAATGGAAATTACCAATGCAATGGTATCAGGACAATGCAGAAGCATCCTTCCATTGAGAAGTGTCTCCATAACAAAGGGTCAACGCTCCACTTTGTTCTCTCCTTTTCCTTCTATTCCTTCACATAAGACTGTTTCATTGTTTCCTCATGCAGGATTTGAAAAAAAACCCCTAAATTAATTAATTAGAACACCCACAATTACTTTTCTTTTAAAATGATTTCATTTTAAAGCCTTAGGATATGTAATTTGTGATTAACACATTCTGATTGGCTTAGTCCTGTCTGTTAACCTATCCAGTCAAATTTCTGTAGAGGATTATGCCCATCCCCATACCTTTTTAAAATGATTGGCTTACAAACAGGTGCTGAGTTCATCATCCCTTTACTGGAGGGCATGGAAGTACAAAAGCTAATGAGAGAACCTGTCACTGCAGGGGGCATTTATTTATTTAGTTTCCAGTCATCAAAGGAGGAAGTGACAGACAGTGAAGACACTAGGGCCATCATGTCAGCTTAATCTGGGAAACAAGATAAGACTCTGCTCTTCAACATCCTTTCAAAGGATGGCTCAGAACTATTTTAAAGGATTAAGAGTGAGGGAAAAAACAAATGTTCTCCTAGCCAAAGGAAACAAATGCATACCATTTCTGTCTTTCCTGGCCCCTGGGCTGATAGCCTCATGCATATTTTACATTTTTCCACAGTAATTCAGGAGCAGTCTAATCTATTCTAATTTAGCTGACTTTAAATACCTGATACTCCTTATTGAAAGTCTGGTTTAATCTGTAGGAAGTTAGCACTTACCTCTCTCCTAGAGGAATGAAATATTTTAGGAAATATTAAAAAGGCAGAATATATTTCCCTGGATGAGAAATAGAGAAACATGTTTTAAAGACAAAGCAGCTTCCTGCCCACCCCCACACCATTAAGGTCAATGGGCCATTAAGGCTTCAGCCAAGTTCACTCATTTCCCCCCCCCCCCTTTCGTCAATGGGTCATCATCTGCAATACAATAGGACCCATCTAGTAACAGAAACTCACCACATGGCAAGACTCAAGCAAGCTTGAGAACCTACCTATAAAGTTAGCTAAGACCCCCACCCCCTGGGAGCCTGACAACCAATCAGGATACTCTTTCTGTGCCCCAGGAATTTCAAAGCTCAGACAGGGCATAAAACCCAGGGACTTGCAGCATCTAGGCCCCTTTTCTGTTCAGGAACTCAAACTATGTGATCCTGTCCACCATTAAACCATCTTTCCAAGCAGTCTCCATGTTTCCAGTGTCTTTTTCCTCACTTGGAGCTGAACCCAGAAGGATATTTCTTCCAACAAATCTATTGCTACCTTTACCTGGACTGTTAATAATGTCTTTCTTCCCTCTGAGGTCATCTGATGATCATTCAAATGTCTGCACGTGAGAATGCAATGTATTTGTCCATTTTTCCTGACTTGCCCAATTCCACAGCAAAATAAGTAAGAAGCATGTTGTTATTAACAGAAGTGTGTAACAACTGGTTACTTTAGAGACACATTCACTTGAAGCAGAATATTTACCACCCACTACCTTTCTAGTCACATTTGTACATCTTAGAATTTTTTGATCGATTTGCTAACTTTAGTAAACACTCCATCAAGATTTCACAAATTCATCCTTTTACTGTAGTTTTCCACAATTTATTTATAAAGGGCTATCATTCATTCCACTTTCTCTGTCTTATACCACTATCACTAATGTTTTTGATATATAAATTTTCAGGTCTGTACTCCTCATTGCTTCATACAATCTATTAGCTTTTTTTGGAAAGTCATTCTGCTTCTCAACCAACAATATGGCGTCAACTGGTTACAACACTACTTATGCATTCACACTAACTCTAACCCAAATCCCAACCAACACACCTCTATTATGTCACAAACATTCTTTATCCATTTATCTATTAATATGTTGATCAAGGAGAAATAACATACTCTTGTTTTGCTGAAATATTTTCTAAGCATTCTATTTATTCTTACAGATGTTTTTCTTCCATCATCTGAAGTTTTTAGCACATTCAACAGCCAATCTTCAACTACACGTTATATGAAAAATATTTCATAATTCAGATCTATTTACCATTCAAGCCTATTGGAATATTATTTTTTAAAAAACAAATTGTAAAACTTACTTTCATTGAAAAAAAAATCAACTGGAAATGGACAATCGACACAGCAATGTATCCAGGAAACGTGGCATGTCACTGTTTTCAAAAACCTGTTCTCCTTTATCTACATACTTTTATTTATTATTGTTCAAATGGTTGGCATCATTATGTTGGCTAAGATGGATTTTATGCAATAAAGCTAAAATAGTATGTATGGAACTAGTACTGTACTAAAGATGTTGCAGTGGATTAGAATTGGTCTACAGACACAGTGAAATCATTCCTTTGAGAATTGCTTATTTCCGTCGAATTAGAAGCGAACTGTTGGGATTTGATTTCCAAAGGGGCTGTCCTATGCACCTGAAATTAGCCTACTGCCCTCAGACAAGGGAAAGGTGAAGTGTTATGACCAATGTTGAAAAGAAGCTACTCAGCATTTCTACATGGAACAAGGAGGTATTATCTTATTGTCAGTGTAACTCACCAAAATGCCTTAGCCATTTCACCAAAAATTATGGAAAACGTTACTTTTTCTAATAAGCAAGCATTTGGCAACATACAAATTAAAAAAAAAGCCAAATTTATACTATAGGATTAAGCAAACATACCAGAGTTCAAAATTCTCAGATGAAATGTGTAGATTAACGGTAAAAAAAAATCCTCTTGTTTTATGCTGCATGAACATTTATTATTCACACTAAACTTTAAAATGTGGTTTATAAAGTTTAATATTAATATCGTAGCACATTATATAAAACCACAAATAAATCACAGTACATCTTAGAGCAATGTATGAACCTAACTAATACAAGACAGATGGCATAAGGTACAGCATTACTTGTATATTAATGCAAAGGCAAAGTAGTCTTTCTTTTTCCAATAGGTCTCTCTCAGCATAAGAAGCATAAGAGAAGGTAGATAGATGGTCTTCTACCATATCCCAAAGAAGCCAGTTACAACTACCATATCCCTGAATACCACATCCCTAGTCATTTAAAAATAGAGTTGTTCTTAAATCCCTTAGCTGTAAACAGACTTTATATCTGTAATTAAAAAGAGATGATACAGCAGTCTGGCAGGATAAGAGACACATGTAAAATCCTAGCTGAATTAATTCCACAGAAAGATAAGAAAGATCAACAGTATTTTAAAGCAAATTCTGGCAGCAAGGGAGAAGTTCTAAGTGTTGTCTGAAGCATCCATGTTTAAAATGAAAGAAAAAGGGAAAAATGCCTTCTCCTCAGCATGTTGTAGTTCAGCAGCAGAAATAATTCCCATTAGCAATGACTGACCTAACACTGTCCAGGTGATGGTGTGGAAGAAACAAACCACATATGCTTTTGTCTCGGGAGACCTTTTGGTCCCAGGCTCTTTGAACATCCCAACAAATGTAATGGGTTGAAATGCTTTGTCCTGATGTATTTTCAATTTATGGAAAGGAAGACTGGGGATGGGTGGCTGGGAATACTTTCAGGCAAACTGTATTGCATACATACATTAAAAGTGGCAGAACCCTGTGTGAGAATGAAAGCCCATTCCTTCCACAGCATTCATGTGAGCTCTTACTGCCCGCTTGCAGCTTCTGTAATTTCATCGTATCAAAGCTGAATGACAGCTTTTACAAACAAAATAAGGCACAGACATGTGCTATAAGAGCAAGAACCCAATCCAAATTCAATTCCAGCATTAAAACAAGCAAAAATGAGAAGGACCTGGATATTTGTATCAAATGAAGCCTTGCCCTGACATGGCCTTGTCTGTTATAGCTTAACTTGTTGTGTGAACCCAACCAATAAAACACAGAGAATGCACTTTGGGAAAGTAACCCGGGTTTATCATAATATGATTATTTTGGAGCAGCTTAATTTGGATAAAGCAATTTTAAAAAATGTTTTTCAAGCTTAGCACTAGATTTGATTAATTTGAGAACGTTTCTTGGCAGTTTACACAATTTAAGCATTTATTGGTTGGATGGGGTGGGGGGATTTGCTGTTGCAGCTGGACAAATTAATTGTGATTTCAAAACCAATAACTTATCTTGATAAAGAGCTGAATAATGAAGATTAAAGTGACATCAATTCAGATTATATTTGGAACAATGAACTTGAATGTGTTGTTCTTGTCAACCAATGGGAGGTTAGTCTAAAAAATGTGAAACTAATGTTTGATCCTGAGGCACTCCCCAGAACAAAGGCTTTGAGAGCGGATTTCTCCCCATGAATGCTAACTAGAACCTTCTCCAGCAGGAGATGAAAAGAACTACTGCAACACTATATCCGCCACTTCCAAATCCTGAAGTGATCCAGAAGGATACCATGTCAATAGTACTGAGGGATGCCAAGAGTTCAAGGAGGGAGGCAGCCCCCTTCTTCACACGGGATTGCCCAGCAGCAGGAACAGAGAGGGAGCGGCATTCCTGTGTGCTCCCGTTTCTGTGTGGCACTCTCCCCTCAATGCTACCCCCTTCTCCCACTCTATTCCCGCTGCTGGGCAATCCCATGTGAAGAAGGGGACAAGCAGAGACGGGAGATTGCGAGGTTGCTGCTTCTGGGACGAGGGGACCTGGGAAGCATCTGGGTCCGGCTCACCCAGCTTCTCTTCCTCTTGCAGCCAGCTTTCCCAGTCTAGCTTGACACAGGCTTCCACCCCAGGCCTCTGCCTGTTCCCCACCCCTCGACAGCCGGACAAAGCTAGGGAAAAAGTCAGCCCACACTGGCGCCCAGATTTACCGACAGTGAGTTTGCAAAGGGCAATGTGAGCTGAGCTGCTGCCTGCATCAAGCTAGATTGGGGAGGGAGAGAGCATGAGCAAGCCAGCAATGCTTCCCTCCAGTCTTTGCCTAAAGCCCTGTGCTGCACCAGGAGGCTGAAGTTGGAATTTCTGCCCCTCTCCGACCTGCGCGTACCTTGGCGACGGGACTGTTTCTTTCTGTCCCCTTTTCCCTTTTTGTCTTCTGGATCGGCGCAGGGGGACGAACCTAGCTTTGCTGCCCATTGCAGCTAGGAATCTCAAAGCTGAGAATGAATGTTTGTATTGTAGCCAGCCCGGGTGCTAGATTGGCCCCTTGAAAACTCCGTCTCTCGAGGAGCCCGGCCAAAGTTTTGTGTGCCACTCGCTGAGGCAGAGGGTGCGGTGGAGCTAATAGGTGTCCAAGCTAAGCGCTTGAAGAAGTCCAGCTGGCTGGCGGGAAGGTGGAGCATCTCAACACTGGCAGCTCTGCAGGAAAAGAAACTGCTTTTTTTTTTTTTTGCCAAATCAAGATGACGCAGGGTTGTATTGTGGCTCCGCGTTGTAATGGGCTTCAGGAGGAGGACAGGACCCCGTCTCCCCAATTGTGAAGCGCGTGAGTGTAAAGGTTCACTCAATCAATTCCAACTTTGTGAGATCTTTTTCTTTCGTGAGAGGTTGGAATTGATTGACTGAAATGCAATGGAGAAAAGTAACTGGAGCTGGGCTGGAGTGACTGCGCATGTGCCCACAAGACAGGGCTCTACGTGCCATGTTTGGCACACATGCCATAGGTTTGTCATCACGGCTCTAGACTTATTGTCTCTTTTAAAGATGACTTTACTGCTTGGATTCAGCCACCTGCTACCTTCCAAGAGGCCTTATCCTACCAGTAGGAAAATATATTTAAAATGCAGGTGGACACATTCACAACTCTAAAGAACCTATACAGTTTCCAGCCCAATAATGTCAGACTAGAATTCATCCAACTCTGTAGGAGCTGAACAACTAGAGTCCAACTCTACAGTCTAATTACTGTAAATCCCGTAATGTTATCTGAGAAATCCATGAAAAATTTTCATTATGGCTCCCTTAATAAGGAGCAAGTCACCTTAAAAAGGCCACTGGAAGCAATCTGTAGAAGCAATAAGAGTAGCAAAATATTTCTGTTTTGCCACTCTTATTGCCAAAGTGCAGTCTCTAACAAAGGCCCTTAACCGTGTCAAATTGTATTTGCTCTTCATTTTTCTCCAGCATTTTTCTTCTGCTATTTCATCTCCCAGAAAACAAACATACAAACAAATAAACAAAGAAATTTAGAGGCTTCCAGAATTGATAGAAAAAGGCTATGCAGGTACAATCCAGTCTAAAGTCATTGCCACCCTCTCATTCCATATGTTACTAAGCCCTCAGACAAATTCTTGGAAATTCCACTGTGCCCTTTGAACCCAGACTTGGGATAGACTGGATGAATAAGATCTACCTTTCTGTTGTAGAGAGTGGGCAAGAAGAACTTCTAAGCAATCAAAGACTGATCTTTCCATGACAAAAGACAATGAAAAACATCCCTCCCATTCCAGATCATGTCACCACTGTCCTGAGATTAAACAAAACAGATCTAACAGGTGCTCCAAACTGTGTGTTAAGCTCTTGATAATTTGGAATAGGAGTATAGCTGCCATTCCAGACTCAGGGACCAAGATGGCAACCTGAAGAAAACTGCCAGGCTAAGAACTGAATCAAGTTGTATAGATACGTATGTGTAATGGAGCTTGTGGATCATCTTGGGAAACAAGGAGAAGAGATGCTGCCAAGGAAACAATCAGACAAGAGAGGCAAGAACCTTCACTGTCTTAATGATTAGAGAAAGAAATATAGGAAGATCCCTCCTTAATTGTTCAGATGGTTAAAATTGGTGGCAGGATATTTGTACTTTCAGATTTGCAAAATGTGTTAATACAGCCTTACAATGAAGTTGAATTAGTTACTCTAGTTGTGTTTCCTATCTGGTTTACTTAGGAGGGCTGACAATATGCCATTTCACAGTAGGAAAGCTGGTACAGAAATAGCAGTCCCATCTGTTCCAGAAAGCCCAAACTCACAAATGGGTCTCACATCTGTTTCTCTGGTGGGCAACATGGGTGGGAGAGCTTTCTGTATCCCATTCTCTGAAGTGACAAATAACTCTTGATCTTCTTCCATGAAGTATCATTTCAAACTGCTATCCTATTGTCTTTCTCAAGACTAAACATGCAGATCATGAATGTGTGCATTTAGGTGTAAACATGCTACCTTCTCTTCCTGCAAGGAAACAGAAGTGCAGTCTTTACATGAGAGACGTTCAGATTGGTATATAGTACTGGGGTACGGTGTTGGACAGGAGTGTAGAGACTTCTACTTTCCCTACGTCATGAAAGTTATCAAAAAGGATGTCTTTAAGAATCAAAACACGGAGCAAAAAGGCCTCAATGGCTCTGTACATAGACTTTAATGGGACAGGTAAACAAATCCTTAATGCTAGCCTATAGATCAAAGGAAGCCCTAGAGAGATTCCAGTTATGTGGGACAATTAGCACAATTTGAAAGGCAAGGAACTGCTAGCACACAAGACTTCTTTTGGGCTATAAGATGGAAATATTTCCAGAACAAATTTTTCCCCCCACCACTATATTTTTGGTATCTATACTTTTGTAGGTAAACTAGTTAGGCAGTGATACGGCAGAAAATGGGCATTTTACATATCTTAATTTCAATTAAAGTAATTATCTTTAGTTTATTAATCAATGATATCCTTACAAAACCAGAATGAAACACACACACGCACACACACACACACCCTGGCTACCACTTGGAACATTTTTTTTATTTATGCAAAGCTCCCGTCCTCAACTCCTCTAGAACAAAATGGATTCTTCAGCAGAAGATTCTGTAATGCTGATGCACATACAAAAATACAATTACTTGTCTACAGAGAGCCACTGCACCAAAATTTCTCTATTACAAAGCACATTTATAAGTGTTTTCAAGGCAAAGCTTCAACGTAGCAGTCAAATGAAGAACTGAAATGCATTGGGAAACACACTGCTGTCTTTTACAGAGCTCCTCAGATTTGCCCCTGACTTGACAGAGACTTGTGCCCCTGGTGGCATGTCATGTTTCAGGTCAGTAGTTTTGAGGCTGAAGCTGGTTAATTATTTAATAGGGAAGTGCTGTTCAACATGAAAACTGTAACCACTGTGTGGATTCTTTTATTTCTTGTTTTCTTTCTGAAAACACTTCTGCTCTGACAACTAGTCCTTTAGGTTAGAAAAGCTCCAATCTAACCTTCCACTATCACCAAACTATATCCCTACAAGTTCCCAGATAAGATGTTTGTAGAAAGAGGTTTCAAAGCAACTATTTCCAGGTATTGTAAAAACTGGTCTATTTCTAAAAGGGCAGTGGGATGAAAATCAAGTTGGGTGCTGTCTTAAGGATTTCCTATGCTTATTTATAAAAACAGAGGAAGTGAAGGAAAAAATAATAATATAAGGTAGTTGTTATGCTCTTTAAGACTTTATCGCACATGTTTAAATGTTGATATTTCACCCCATTTCATAAGATTGGAACCTCCGAAAATGACAGTTGGGAGCAACCTAATCTGTTCATAAGTTGAGTGAGAAATTTCCAAAAGATTGTGCAAATTCCTTTTTAGGAATGATGTTTAAGAATAATGTTTGAAATACAGCTCAGTATGCAATATTTGAATATCTTTCAAGGTAATGCTGTGCATGTCTTTGTCTCTCACATGCTGCCTTCTCTTACACACACAAATACCAAAAGGAGAAAAAAACGAATACCCAGGGAGCTTCATTAACACTTTCCACGGCTGAAACCCTATTCTCAGGACCACAGGCTTCATATAGCCTTGTGCAAAGATCAATAGGGAGGGGGGGATGGAACAAATGGATCCCCTTTTGCAATACAATTGGCAAATAACAGGCACCCAAACCTGACTGAGGGCACAGCAGAGGACAAAAAATTAAATTCCTTTATTGCCAGACAAAGCCCCAAGTGCTGAAGTGTCTCCTGGGCTTACATTATAAAAGAAAGGAGAGGAAAGAAAGAAGAGCTTCTAGCCATGTCTATAATACAGTATGCAATTTGGTTCTTTTGAAAGAAAAAGTTTAATGAAGCAGGGATAAGGACAGAAGATCGCTAAAGTATATTCTGGTCTCTGAAAGAGGACTCCTGTACATACTTAATTAGATGGGAGTCCCTATCAGCATAAATAGGGCTCCTAATGAATAGATATTATTGGGATTAGACACTTCTAATTTTATGAGTCGCAGCTTCACCTCTCATAAATCCTCTCCAACAGAACTTTGTTAAGAGTTAATGGTATTTCTGGCACATTTGCTACTGGCAGCAGTAAAATCCTTATTTCTTAGCCATGAGTGGGATTAAACTTTACAATTTTAAAGGGAAGAATGAGTTAAATTCACAAATGAACACTTCCTCAATTGGTTTGGAGAATGGATATCCTTTAGATATTGTCTGAAAAGAGTAAAAGGAAGAAAGAAAAAATATTTTGGGCTAGGAGTTTAATATCATTGTAGGAATCAATTTTCCGCAGATTGCAAGAGAATATGATTCCCCACATTGTACAGTGCTCATAATATAGCTTAACTGTTAATATGATAGTCATTAGTTAATTACTTGAGAAATAGTTAAAGCAGATGTAGGACAGCATTTACTATGCTTTCAACAGAATTGTCTTAAAGGCAAGCAGATGATTTAACCTGCAGCTTACTATATCATATCTTGACATTTATGAAATATGAGAAAAGAAAAAGAAAAGTCCAGTGCAGTGCCATGTTTGATGATGTTTCACTATTTTCTTCATGAGAACATTTATAATGTAGCATTGACTTCACAAACACTCGTCTAAATTCTAACATTTCCCCTCCATCCCATAAAAGCAAATTGCAAAAGTAGAAGCACTTTTCTTTCCCTGCTGTTTGGATAAATGTCTCCAAAAGAAGGCAGAAATTCTAAGAAATTTGTTATTTCCTTTTAAAAGAGAAAACGTTACTCTGACAATGTTAAAGAGTTGTATATAAATACACCTGCAGTAATAGTAATTTAGAAGACTGTTTCAATCAGGTGGCTGTGATGATTAGAAGCAAAGTCTAAATGTGTAATGATGTCAGGAAATTGTGTCATTTAAGAGTTACAAGAAAGACTTCAAAATCAATGATTTGCCGGTAAACAGATCCTCTCAAACCTGGAAGTCTTTCCAATAGAGGAATTATTTGCAATTGATGGTGGTTTAGATTTGGAGTGTCAAACAAGTGGCCCGTGGGCCAGATGCGTCATGTGCAGGTCAGGCCCATCCCAGCTCCGTGAATGGGAAAAATGTCGCAAAACATCATGTGACGACAATGTGACAGTGCGAGTTTCACATCCATGGTCTAGATCAGGGCTGTCACACTCCCGGCCCGCAGGCCAGATGTGTCACATGCTGGCCACGCACACCCAGTTTAGTGAAAGGGGAAAAAGTCCTGATACATCACGTGACAACACCATGACGCTGTGAGTTTGACACCCCTGGTCTAGATACTTGAACGATATCTAGGGTGGAGAAAGCTATATCAGGGTTCAGTGAAGATTCCCTTCTGTGGAGGTACTGCATTTCATAGCTACTAAGAAAACAGGACTATTTGTACCCTTGTGAACTTCGAGCTGAAAATATTTTAACTAGATATTCTTGTCAAAAATATTATAACACAGAGATAGGAAAGACAGAGATCCATTCTATGATGCTTGGCTTAAATATGTGTGGACTTCTTAACTCCCAAGAATTCCCGCTTCAAAAATACTGCAGTAGATGAAGTGTGTATGTTAGCATCAATTTTACATGCAAAACCTTAATGGTCTGCCCACATGCAAACAGCAGTAAAAGATCAAAGACTATGCTACACTCCCTTTAAAAGGTTCCACTCCTCAAAGAGAAAACTGAAGGCTGCAATTTGGAATGCAGAGGAAAGCAAGCTATCTTCTGAAACATCTCCAGAATGATAACATACTATATAATTTCAGAGTACATATACACTTTGATTCTGTACTAGCAATAGAGAACCATGGTTCTAATCTTTGCATTGATCGAGGTATTTATCTCATTTTTTTTGCAGCCTGCCCTTATCAGCCCTTTTTGCTCTTGACCATAATCTGACCATATTAATCCCTGGTTGTTCAAACAGAAGCTCTTTTTCTCCTGCAATCCAATAAAGCACTTAAGCACAAGTTAAACACACTTCTTACTCTGTTGTAGGTAATTAATGGCAGTTGACTTTGACTGGATCAGCCTTCTGCACTCAGCTAACCTTGTTGCCATGTGACACCAATAGACTAAATGATCAGCTCCCACTGAGGTGGGTCTATAATAAGATTCTTATTGCTAATGACTTCTATAGTACTTTTAAAAGGGGCCAAGTGCTTTTGAAGTAAGGCATTATTATTTCTAGTTTAGTGATCAAGACTGAAGGTTAAAAGACTTGTCCTAGCATAGATCAGCGCAGCAAAAAAATCATAGTTCTGCTAAGGAAAGCTTTATAAATAAATTATGCAAATTGCACTGAGCTCAATTATTTAGCTTAATTTATTCTAATGCTAGCATCAGAAGAGACGTGTTCCCATTTCCATATAGAACATTACAATGGGCCCTCTTTCCATGTTGTTATGCATGCCATATAATTTATTTTTATTATACCTCTACTTTTTCTTAGGAGTCCATGGGGAAATCTTCTTTCATTTTATTCCCACTGCAAATATCTTGGTCTTAGTCAGAGAGCGACTGACTCAAAGATACCCACTGAATTTCTTCGTGAGAGTGAACCTGAACTTGGATCTTCCCAATTCTTAAACCCAATGCCATAAACCATTACACCATCCAGGCTCTAAGACATTGAATCTGGCATCACCATATTGAATGCTACAGAATCATAACGGATCTGCATCAATCTACAATGGGTCCAAGAATCTCACACTAAGCATTTGTACCTCTCTAGGTCCCTATCACCTCTGTAAAAATATTTTTTCTATACCAGAACCATTGATCATGGGCTAGAAGGAGAACATTTTATATTGCAGGCTATTAACTAAGCATCTATCACGGTAATAGCATGACTATTAAAACAGAGTAAAATACAAATTAATTGGAAATTTTATCTGTCTCCTTTTATATAAAGACAAAGCCCTTTTTTGTGACAGGTGTGTATTTGTCCTGAAATTTAGCTTAACCACCAGAAATAACAGGGGCAAAGCAACAATAGAAAATCCATTAGCTTGAAGTTCTAGAGCACTGTTTCTTAACTTCAGCAACTTGAAGATGTACTGTATGGATATCAATACCTAGAATTCCCCAGCTGCTCTGAATTTCACACATCTTCAAATTGCTGAGGTTGTGAAACACTGTTCTAGAGCATCCAAAGTCTATTAGCAATTGACAGATCAGCCTGTCAGATGCAAGTCAGATTCTGAAATCTTTATCTCAGTAAATTGTTACAAGTTAATACATAACATAATGGAAATTCAATTTAAAGTAAGGGGGAAATGTCTAATTTTTTTTTTTGAATGCCACTGATGTTCTGAGCTCATGGCATTTGCAAAAGACACTCTTGTCAGATCAGAATGCTTGAAATAAAAAGGTACCCTTTTAGAATGGTGTCAAAATTAAGAATAAAATATTAAATGTGGAAAGAAATAATTCACCCTTTCCTGTAATAGATATTTAAACCAAGAACTTTGGTCAAAGTTTATATAACTATATATATAGTTTTGTGTGTGTGTGTGTGTGTGTGTGTGTGTCCCCTTCTGTTCAATTGTGACTACCTGGGCAAGTTGGCACTGAAAAACTAGCAGATGCCAGATGTTACTGTGGAGGTAAGAAATCTCAAGATAAATAAGTAATCTATTTACAATCTCTGTGAGTGCTTACTTTTGATGACAGTAGGCAACATTGTATGTGTGAACTTCATTTCCCTATAAGTCAGGACTGATAATGCTGAGGTTCAAGAACTTCAGATTTGACAGCATAGAGCTTTCTTTGATCATTCAGGTTTTTAAAAATCATTTTAAGGCATAAAGGTCACAATAATGTAAGTGTACACTCTAAAACAGGGGTGTCAAACCCGCGTTGTCATGGCGTCATCACGTGGCGCATCGTGACTATCCTCTCCTCTCCTCGACGCATTCGGCCAATGAGTTCGACACCGCTGCTCTAAAAAAACAAGCTTATAATACTTCAGAAACAGGAAACCTTGGCTTGGCCCCTCCATATTACTCGACCACATTTATTTGTTATTCCCCTCACTTGCTCCAGTTTTCAAATCCACGCCATGATTAAATGTGGTGCTCAGACACTAAAACATCTATCCTTGTCTTAAGCCCTTGAGGTGATTTTCTTGCTCAATGCCTCAGGCATAAAGAAATACTCCCTGGATGACTCTTTCAACTCTCTGGCTTATTTTACATATTTGTTACCTTATTTGATTTTGGCTCAGGATCTTAAATGATTAGTGAACCCATCTCAGAATCATATCACCAGTACCACCTTAAGGTAGCAGATGCCCTCACAGCCCAACAAGAACAGGACTTTCATAATTATCTCCCTACATGCTGGTAGTCTATTAGGATAGAAAGTAAAATTTATCTCTCTCTCTCTCCCTCTCCTTTCACAAACACACAGCCTCCAAAACTCTTGACCTCCTTGAAAGTGGCCTTTCTGTAATAAAAAAATCGGACTGTGAAGCATCTATTTCATCAGAAGCATCATGACATACTGACTTAAGTATTGGGTGGGGTGTGTGTGTGTCTGTGTGTCTGTGTGTGAGAGAAAAAGAAACCTGTGCCTCTTCTGCTAAATGAGCAACTAGCTTGGGTTTTACTGAACCCAGTCCTAAAATTTGAACCCTGCTGAATTTTCAGTGATGAAGTCACTGAATATGAAACAGAGTCCAGATGTCTCTAATCATGAATCCCACTCAATTCACTGTCTATTTAACTAGTAATGCTGGGGGAAGACCTGGCTGAAACCCCAGTAAAGCATATCTCCTTAGAATACTGCCCCAGCCTTTGAGAAAGCTACATGTTTTCAGAGTCCTTGAAGCCTCAAACAAAAGAGATTATTGTATTGAAATACAATCTGAGCTGGAAAATAGAATTCTAAAAGAATTCTAAAAGAACTTTTAGAGAGGAATCGGCTCACACCTACAATGCTGCCATATCTTATGCACTAAGCCAGCGTTGTATTTTAGGCTTTTTACATCTGAAATTAAATTTCAGACTTTTACATACGGTCATGAATAAAGAGTGTTAAAGTGATTTATAAACCATACAAACAATAACGATTTGATGCTATTAAAATCCTCATTGGAAACTATTAATTACATGACATTACAGCAGTGTTCCATTCCATTTTTCAAAGTTTTTACAAAAAGCTATGTGTTTGAGACGGTTAAGTATTTTTTGAATTAACTCTTGTTTTGAATTAATATAATTTAAATGTGTCTTGTCTCCCCATTCCCATGTTGTACTCTTGGTATCTTTTCCACCATCCTAAGCTGAGCACAGCATTGTTTCCTTAGGATTGTTTTTACCATACTTTTCCATTTACTTTTACTACTTTAGACACTGGCAATTTTGTTTTCACCTTTGCCTAAAGACCCTCCTTCTAACTAAATAATAATCATGTGGATATAAATCTTTAGAGTCAATGCAGACATACGATATATTGCACATCTCTCAACAGTGCTTGTGTTCTGAAGGGCAAATGCAAAATCTCTCCACTGAAAAAGGTATGTATGTATATAAGTACCTGTGTGTATATGTATATGTTTGTGTGTAATATGAGCAAGCAAGGATAGACCCATCTAGGCTAGTACACTTAAGTTGTTCATTGTGCCATGTCAATTTCAATTCAAATGATAAGTTATTTCTTATTTGTAAAATCAAATTCATTTGCCACTGCTAGCCACTGAAATCGGACGTTGTCTTACCTGAACGTCCCTTTTCGACACACTGCGACTCCAATCCATCAGCTGGGACCTTCCTCCTGTTGCTGGGGTAACTGAGTGTAAGATTCTCCTCTGGCTGACCACTCCCACTCTGTGACAACCCCGTCAGTCTTGTCTCACGAAGGCTAATGAACTTGTAAAACCAGAACTAGTAAACAAACTAGAACAAATTAGTCGTAAAACAGGAACAGTCATGCAAATACGGGCGGGCATGGATTGGAGTCGCAGTGTGTCGAAAAGGGACGTTCAGGTAAGACAACGTCCGTTTTCCAACACACTGCTCCTCCAATCCATCAGCTGGGACATACCCAAGCTTAACCTAAGGGGCGGGAAGATGACTGTTTCCCGGTGCCTGTCCAACAATCACTTGTTCCAATACCCTGCGCCCAAAGGAGGCCTCTGCAGAAGCCATAGAGTCTATTTTGTAATGGCGTATGAAGGAAGACACTGACGCCCAAGATGCTGCACGGCAGATGTCAAGCACCGTCGTGTGCGCCGCCCAGGCAGCTGTAGCTGCCGCACTTCGCGTTGAATGTGCAGAGATCCCGCCGGGAGGAGCTCTGCCTCCACTAGTATAGGCAGTTGCAATGCAGGCCCTAATCCAACGACTAATGGTCTGCGATGACACTCTCCTTCCCATGGTGGACGGATGGAATGAGACCAGCAGTGCTTCAGTATGACGGAAAGACTCAGTCCTTTTGATGTACCTGCGCAACGCTCTCCGAACATCCAGAGTGTGCCAATTTTTCTCCCGAGGGTTCCGAGGGTCCGGACAAAAGTTTGGGAGTATGATCTCTTGGGACCGATGGAACCAGGAGTTTATTTTGGGTGTGAACGATGGATCCAATCGCATGACCACCCGGTCGGAGAAGAAAATGCACAGGTCCTTGCGCACCGATAGAGCATTTAGCTCGGAGACACGCCGAGCAGAAGTTATTGCCAGAAGAAAGGTGAGTTTGAATGTGAGAAGTTTCAAAGGAACCGAAGCAAGTGGCTCGAATGGCGGAGCAGTCAGCGCTTGCAGAACCAAAGGTAAGTCCCACGTCGGAAACCTGTGAACCACAGGTGGTGATGAATTAGAAGCACCCCGGAGGAAGCTGCGAATCCGAGGATGATGTGACAAAGAGGGGTACGGTTGGCAAGCAAGTACTGTGGCCAGGGCCGCCACCTGGCGTCTTAAGGTAGCAGGGGCGAGACCTCTAGACAACCCTTCCATAAGAAAGTCCAAAACATCCGGAACGTCGGCCGATGTCGAATCCACACGGTGGGCTGCGCACCAGGTTGTAAACGCTCTCCAGGACGCCTGATATATTCGAGTGGTCGAAGGACGTCTGGACGCTTGGATTACCTCGATCACCGGACGAGAGAGCCCGTCTTTCCTCAGCAAGAGCCTCTCAAATGCCAGACGGTCAACCGGAGCCACTGAGGATCCGGATGATCGATGACCCCCTGGCTTAGAGAGACTACTCGCCGAGGAATCGTCCAAGGCGGTGAAACGGACAGGCTCAAGAGGTCCGCGTACCAGGGTCTGCGAGGCCAGCAAGGGGCGACCAGAAGTATCTCCGCCTTCTCCGCCAACAGTTTTCTGATTACTTGTGGAATCAATGGCAACGGCGGAAACGCGTAGAGCAACCCGGCCGGCCACGGGGTCCTCAGGGCGTTGCAGGCCTCTGCCCCGTCGCACTGGTAACGGGTGAAGTACCTGGGCAGCTGCGTATTCTGCGGAGTGGCAAACAAATCCACGAGAGGACGCCCAAACTGACGAATGATGACCTTGAAAGCGTTTGGATGGAGCCGCCATTCGGCGGGGTCGATACGCTCCCGGCTGAGCCAGTCTGCTTGTGTATTTGATGAGCCGGCGATGTGATCGGCTCTCAGGGAAGCAGTGTGTCTCTCCGCCCACGCTAGCAGGAGTTCCGACTCTATCATTAATGACCTGGACCTGGTGCCGCCTTCGCGGTTTATATGTGCTTTGGTCGTCATGTTGTCCGTCCGGACCAGCACATGCTGCCCCTCCAAGATGTGGCTGAAGTGGCGCAGCGCCAGGCGAACCGCCCTCAACTCCAGCCAATTGATGCTGTTCTTCTTTTCGGACGTGGACCAACGACCTTGAACCACCTGATCCTGACAATGGGCTCCCCATCCCGTCAGGCTGGCATCTGAGGTCACAATGAGCCGGTCGATGTTGAGGAAGACACAGCCCTGCAGAAGAGCTGGAGAAGTCCACCAGGACAGGGATATCCGCACCTGAGGCGGTAAGCGAACCTTCTCCGTCGACGTGCCGCGTTTGGCCTTTTGAAAAGGCAGCAGGAACCACTGCAGTGGCCTCGTGTGTCTGCGTGCCCACGGAACGACCGCGATGCAGGACACCATCTTCCCCAACAGTTGGGAAAGCTGGAGAAGAGGGACTGACCGCTGTGACTGTACCTGCGTTGCAAGGGTCTTGATGTCCTGGGCCCGATCCGGCGACAGGAAGACCTGTCCTCTGGTTGTGTCGATTACTGCTCCTAGATGCAGAAGGCGCGTGGTTGGTATGAAATGGCTCTTCTTGTAATTGATGGTAAAGCCGTGCCTTTGAAAAACGCGTACCACCACAGCCATGTCGCTCGATGCCTGGATCGGGGAAGACGACAGGACAAGAATATCGTCCAAGTAGGAGAGAAGACGAATCCCCTGAGAACGGAGGGAGGCCGTCACCACGCCTACCAGCTTGGTGAATGTCCTGGGGGCAGAGGAGAGCCCGAATGGCATTGCACAATACTGGTAGTGAAGGGAGTTGTATTCGAACCTGAGGTACTTGCGATGCGCCTGATGTATGGGGACGTGCAAGTACGCCTCCCTGAGGTCCACCGACTGCAGGAAATCGTCGTGTCTGACATAAGTCAAAATCGAGGAAAGCGAATGCATCTTGAACCTGCGGTACAAGATGAAGTTGTTGAGCTGCTTCAGGTTCAAGATGGCTCGGTGTCCTCCCGAAGACTTCGGGACTAGAAAGAGGGTAGAGTAATAGCCCGTCATCTGTTGTTCCTGAGGGACCGGCTCGATTGCTTTGATGGATAGCAAATGAGCGATCTCGGACTCCATCAGCTCTCTTTGGGATAAGAGATGTGGAACGGGGCAACGCCGAAAGCGAGCTGGGGGTACACCAAGGAACTCGAGACACAGTCCGTGACGCACAGTGCGTCGTATCCATTCCTCCTTGGATGAGAGCTCCCACTGGTGGTGAAACAGGTGGAGGCGACCACCAATGGGACCTGATAACAGGGAGTCATCTGCCCCGTTTGGCGGAGCGGAAGCCCCCGCCGCGGAATGGGCGCTTGGATGAAGTCTGGGCCCTTGCACGGTCTCGGAACGACTGTCTGTCACCCCCTCGGTCCCCACCCTGTGGGAAGGGGCGGTGGGAATAGGGGCCACCCGACCCTGAGTAGGCCCGAAAGGGCTGTCGCTGACCATAAGGCACATATTTGCGCTCTGGCCTACGAAAGGATGAGGGGAGAACTTTGCGTTTCGTCTTGTCCTCGACGAGGAGAGGCTCCAACGCGGCACCAAACAAGGCAGGAGCTTTGTAAGAAGAAGACGCGAGCTTCCACTTTGCCCTGGCGTCAGCTCTCCAATTTCGAAGCCAGAACATCCTTCGGTTGGTGAGTGTAGCGGCCAAGGCGCGGGAGGCAAACTTGGCAGCGTTCAGGGACGCATCTGCGGAGTACTCCGTAGCTGCCACGATTTTATTGATGTCCTGATGGATTCGTGTTTCGGTAGACGGAAGGCGCCCTTGCAGCTGACGGAGCCAAATCAAGGTGGCTCTATTAAAAAAGGATGTCGCTGTGGCCGCCCGCACTGCCCAGGCCGCTGCTTGATGCGCCTTGCGAAACCCCATCTCAGTCGTCTTTTCATCAGACCGTAATCCGTCCAACGGCTCAGTAGAAACCACTGACGGTGACGAAAGGCTAGCTACTGGAGCATCCACCGCTGGTAGGGCCAGGATATCTTCCAGTTCCGGCGAAGCGCAGTAAAGCCGCTTGTCCAGCCCACTTGGGGCCGTTAAGGACCCCGGCTGGGTAAAGGCACCTTGAACTACCTCCGCAAACAGGGGTGGACATGGGATGACATCTTTGTCCTGTTTAGCCACCTGGAACAAGGCCTCATGAGTAGTCGAAGGTTGTGCTGCACCGTCGGCAGAAGGAGCAGTTAAAAGGCCACACTGTGTGGTTATTTTGGCCTTATGTAAGAGAGATTTAAAAACAGAAGGCCTAAAGAGGCCCGTGAAGCTCGGCTTGTCCGGAGCGAGGCCTTCATCCTCGGAAAACTCCAAGTCCTCAGGAAAGTCGTCTGCCTGATCAGAGTCCTCAGATGACACAGCATCTGGCTGAGATAATGTAGAGTCCTTAAGAGCTGGTGCCGTGCGGTGATGTTGCCCTGAAGTGGAAGGCTGGGCAAAGCTCCTCCCCTGCTGTAACCCGGCTGCCAAAATGGTCGCCAAAGCAGAGGAGAGCGCAGACTGTATGTCCAACTGGGCAGTGACCTCTCCTTGTCTAAGACCTGCAGCAGTGGGGGTGAAGGTAGCTGAGGGCGCCAGTCTGGGGCGCTCAACCTGATCAATTCGAGAAGCCAAGGCAACGTTGGGCAAGGAGGCAGAAATGCCTCGGGCTGCTTCTAAGTTTGAATTAGCGATGGAATGACGTGCAGTGGCCATGACGGGCATTGGCGTGACTGCGGTAGATGTGCTCTGGACTGGAGCGGAAAGCAGAGAGCTTGAGGCCTCAGAAACTGCAGATGATGTATGATGACCCCTGGCTTTCTTGGCCTTCTCGAACTGCCTCTCGAGTGCTCTATGGCGTCGCAACTCTGTTTGATGGGACGCAGACTTTGATGCCTTGGTAGTCGCCTTGGAAGTAGCTTGTTTGCGGCCTTTGCGATGATGATCGTGTTTGGCCGGGGGGCTAGACTCCTGCTCCAGATCGGACGACAAGTCGGAGTCAGCCATATCAAGAATAATGTAGCAGTCAAAGCAACCACAGCGAGGGGCCAATGAGCTCAGCAGAGGCAGAAAGCTCTGGGCAATGAGCCGTAATCCAACAACCTCAGTTGTCACCTCCTTTCCCTAAGCTGTGGTACTCCAGCTATAGTGGCAGGGCACTCAAAAAAAAAAAAAATAATAATAAAAACGCCCAAAATGCCGCTCCCCGTCACCCTTAAGCAATTAGTGCAATAGCAGTAAAACAAAGCTGAAACGAAGGCAAAAAGACCTCCCACAAAATGGCGGCCGCAACAAACAACAGATTCAAAATGGCGGCCGCTAGTGGATAGCCCAAACTCAGTGACGTAGATTGCCAGGCTGTTAGGAACTACCAAAATGGCGGCCGCTAGTACCTGGAGGCAAAATGGCGGCCTCCAGGGGAATTCAAAATGGCGGCCGCAGTTCCAAATGGCTGCCGTTACAGCCCGAAGCTTCCAGGAGCGTCGAAGATGGCGGCCGCAATTCAAATTGGCGCGCGCGCCAACACTGCAGCTCCAAAATGGCGGTCGCAACCGTAACAGTTCAAAAAATGCGACCGCCGCGAACGGAGACGATCCGGAGGGGCTGGGAAGCTAACGCCGACGGGGAGCAATCAGCTGGACCTCGGAGTTTGCCCTGAAGCCTTGGCAGTGACTCCGGAGCCGCTTGAGAATGAGCTGAGGCGCTCGTGGCTATCCCAGCTCACCAGGAAGCCAACGAGACGCCAGCGGCTAAAGGAGCAACCGTGGAACCGCCCATCCGGGTCGGAATCCACAACGCCGGTAACAACAATGACAGGTTAAAAAGGAGCAGAACGGCCTGGAGCCCCAGGCACGTTACCGCTCCTCCGGCAGGCTCACCAATCCAACGAGGCAGCTCTTCTCACAGATGGGTGTGTGTAAGTCAGAAAAAAATAAACTAAAATAATAATAAAAACTACAGTCAGCCAAAGTAAATTCTTTTGAAAATTTAGAGGAGAATCACAGAAGACAAGTTCCCACAGTAACTGAGTGAGAAAGACTGACGGGGTTGTCACAGAGTGGGAGTGGTCAGCCAGAGGAGAATCTTACACTCAGTTACCCCAGCAACAGGAGGAAGGTCCCAGCTGATGGATTGGAGGAGCAGTGTGTTGGAAAATGTGCAAAGTCATCAACAATAAGAGAGCATTGACATTCATAAAGCTGAGCTAAATATTTTCATTTTAGTAACAGAGGCTGTCTTTTGAAGAAAAAAATCATTGTGGAAGATAAACCTCTTCTGTAGCATTTCCAAACTTCAAATTCAAGTTTTGAAACCCTGTGACTATTACTGAGAGGCAGAAACCTAGGGACAGAGTAGGCTTTTTCTTTTCTTATTTTTATATGACGAAAACATATCCCCATTAGATACAGTGCATAATATTTACATTATTGTTCTTCTATTTTAAGGTGCTCTGCATGGTGGTTTCCTTTTTAGATCATATTGGTCAATCCTTGGTAACCCATTTTGAATGGCTGCCTATAGATAAAGGCACTTCGGCTGCCTAGAGCCGAAGTGGCACAGTGGTTAGAGACAGTACTGCAGCTACTTCAGCTGACTGCTAGTCCAGCAGATCAGCGGATCAAATCTCACCGGCTCAAGGTTGACTCAGTCTTCCATCTTTCCGAGGTGGACAAAATAAGGAGCCAGATTGTTGGGGGCAATATGCTATTTAGTATACTGTCTTTGGTGTAAGCCACCCAGAGTCCTCGGAGAGTGGGCGGCATAGAAATATGATTAATAAAAACTAAAATAAAATAAAAACAATATATCAATGATTTAAATAACAGGGACAGTGTAATCTTTTTATGTTAAAGAAAAAAAAATCAAAACAAACAATTTATAAGAAAACTAGGCACGTTAATGCTAATAACAAATGGACACTAACGCTTGGCAAGACTTCAGGTTGCCCCATAAATCCTTTAGCTTAGAAATCCTACATGACCCAGTAGCCAGAAAAGCTTTATCAAGTGCTGAGTTGTGCCACATGGGGATTATATCCTATATCTGCTGCAGAAAGCACACTTGGCGCTTGCACAGTGATGACAGCATGTCAGTGCAGGCACACTTCAAACTTCAAAAAGGGTTGGTTCACAGAGAACCCGTTTTTGTTCTCTCTGTATTTCCGATGTGGTTGAAACAGTGTTCTGGTATATTCGCTTGCCATGTCCCTGTCATCCCAACTTATATTCTTCTCACAGAGGGGAGAGTTGTGAAAACAGCTGGCTGTGACACAGGCTTCCACCAAGAGGCCTTCTAAATCTTCTAAATACAATATACCCTTTAGGAGGATGGGAGTTTTACATTTGCATTTTAAATATGTAATTGTGGATATAAATGGATTAAAGCTTCCCAGCCTTGTATAAAATCCTTCCGTTTTATGACTTTAATTAAAAAATCAACTGTGAGAATATTTCTCTAGATAAAAATGGTGTGTGCATGCCTTGAAGTCAGTCTTGACTCCTGACAACTGCACAAACAAGTCCATGCAGCTTTCTTGGCAACGTTTTTCAGAAGTGGCTTGCCAGGACTGTCCTCCCCGGATTGAGAGAGTGACTGGTTTTGTGCCTAAGGCAGGACTAGAATTCTTGTGCTCTGTTTTTAACCCAGAAATTTTAATTGTCACATCAAACAAATAGCAGGGTAGGGGAAAAAGGGCCTTCCCTCTGCCTTTGGTCTGAATTTACGAAGCTTTTGCTTAAAAAATTATTACATTTCATGTGGCAAAGCTTAGGAAGTTTGATTACATTTTTTTCAGAGAATGGATTTAGAAAGACTTTTAGATCTTTCTTACTTCCACCATATTTCTTTGTTCTTCCTCACGGGGATCCCGATTTATCTTTACACAGAGTCAATCCATCATTTCAAGAAAATTACTGTGTTACACCTTCTGTCTCTTTTAATAATACAAAGTGCATGTTTCATATCTAGTTTTTCAGGATTAAGTCACGTGTTATTGACCATATAATTATAATAATCTAACCCTAAATATTTTAGATGTCATTGCGCAAAGAAAGGCACTAGTTTCGTCACCTTGTACCTGACAGAATGAAAAGCTATGAAGGACACAGCTGGCTTCAAAGTCAGTCCTCTGATTTTTACAGGATTCCAATTTAAAGTATACCTAGTACAGATTACTGAGATATAGGATTAAGATCATAATGGGATCCTATCTTTCAGGACTTCAATGGAGACTAAACAACTCTTTGTCAACATTCAAGGCTGGCTCTCTTTGACCTTTTATTTTGCACTGTCACACAATAAAATTCTGTACATTAAAAATACCAATATTGGTTAAGGAACAAGGATGACTGCCCTCCCTGGAACACTTTTTAGCATATATTAACATTTCAGGAATAAGACTTATATGACATCTGACACATCGTATCTATTAAGTCCCATTTATATACTTAATTAAAATTAATGCAACCATCTGTCCATACAGTATGTGCATAGTTTTAATTGCACATTTCTGCTTTTCTCCATGATATGCAAACAAACCTATGCCTCTTCTCTCATCTAGCTTGATTATGGCATGCTCTGGAGAAAGAATGAATTGGCCAATAATGAGAGTGTTTCCTGAAACTGTTTGTTCTTTTTTTTCTTAAGATGAGCGGTTAAAGGCATGCTAAAACTGGTCAGAAATAATTAGTCACTGAAATCAACTCTGTCAACTAATTTTCAAAATCACCCCAGTGATGTTAGGATTGAGTGGATCCTTGTTTCAATAGGCATTTTTTAAAGAAATGCAATAAAAAAATGCAAGCCGGGTAACATTTGCAAATTCTCTTGGGCACAACCCAGGGAGAGTTGAAATTATTTAAACCCCATCAAAATCAATGGTCTTTAATGCACAATTAAACACTTAAATCCCATTGATTCAATGAGTCCTAACTTTCTTTTGATTATACACCCTGGATGCAATCCAAAGAGATATTTAATGTGAGGACAAGCCATAGGGGATGGGGAGGAGGAAAGGATAACGATAAGGTTTTTATAATCCTCCCATATTGCAACTGACTTCTCAATTGTACAAAGCATTCAAAGCATCTTTGAAAAACTTAAATAGCATTTCATTCACTCTTCTGGCAGAAAAGAAGGAAAGGCAACAGTTTGACAATTCAGCTCACATCTTGTATTTGCAAATATTCTAGCATGCTCAATTATTGGGAAGCTAAAAAAGATAAAGACAAATGGTCAGTGAAGAGTTCAACTGCATATAAACTTGAAAAGATGAAAAATGCAGATCTTTTGTTCTCCTAGCACCAAGGCCAGCTCCAGATTGATATGGACTTCCCTCCATTTCACCTTCAGCTCTCATGCATGGTAAGCTTATTGCTGTTATTCTTTTTTACCTACAACTGCACTTCTTTTCTTTTGCCTTTCCTATGAAAAGGAAATACAGGAATGATTTTTCATAAACTCAGGGAGGGAAGTCCTGTGCAGTGCCAATAATCACACCAGAAATGCATCATGGGTTGGTTGGAATGCAAGATTTAAAAACTTTAATGTTCATTAGTAATTGACGCAGATGACGGATTTAAAACTACCAAAGGAGAAAGCCCTTTCTCACTCAACCAATGAGCTTATCTGAAATGGTGATAGGTAAAATCGGCATGGAGATTAGTACCAGGGAAATGCAAGCCACCTGACACTGTTATGAACTATAATGCCCTGATACTACTCTATGGCACTGTAGGTTACTGAAATGGCAAGTAACTTGCAACTTCTTGGTACAGGTAGAGAGATCCTGCCCACTGATAAAGGCACACACAAGGTCAATAGTGTGTGTTTTCAGAACACAAGGATCTTGTAGTTGGCATCCTAGTGTCAACTGCTGAACTATATAACTCTGTGTGAGTGGCCTTGCAGGCTCATAACATAATAATAATAATAATATATATATATATATATATATATATATATAT
>WNWU01000032.1:14516446-14615636 GCA_012654045.1 Ptyas mucosa | reverse complement strand
ATTTCAGGAGAGGCTATGCATTTGTAAATCTAACCCCCCCCCCCCTTTCCCTTGTGTGTGTATGTGTGGGTACACACACTTTTGAGTCAGTTTTTACTTCTGGTGACTGTCTGGACTAGTCCTTGCAATTTTCTTGGCAAGATTTTTTGGAAGTGGTTTGCCATTGCCTGTTCCCTAGGGCTGAAAGAAAGTGACTGGCCTAAGGTCACCTAGCTGACTTAGTGCTTAAGGTGTCAGTGTTCCAGAAGAACCCAACTGCAATTAAAAACTCCGAGACAGGCATTTTCTCAAAGTTCCAATTTATTAGATTAGATATACTGGCACATCTGGGGAAACCCTAATCTGAGAGTTCCGGGTTTTTCCTCAGTAAATCAAAACCCCAAATCCATCCCTGCACCCATTAGTTCATCACATGGCCCAATTACCATCCGTTCCAAATTGAACCACCACTTCAACCACTCTTCCTCCAGATGCAGGAACACCCTGACCTTGACTGAAAAGAAGAATGCTATTATGTCTAACTACAATCCCTCTACTTAATTCCCACCCCTCCTATTTTCCCAAGTCTTGGATAGTACAGTGGTCTAAAGCCCTGTTATTAACATCAGCTGCCTGCAATTATTGCAGGTTCGAATCTCACCAAGGCTCAAGGTTGACTCAGCCTTCCATCCTTTCTAAGGTAGGTAAATTGAGGACCCAGTTTGTGGGGGCAATAAGCTGACTTTGTATAAATATACAAAAGTATGAAGGCTATTGCTTAGCGCATTGTAAGCCGCCCTGAGTCTCCGGAGAAGGGCGGCATATAAATCAAGTTAAAAAAAAAAAGTGCAAGAAGGTGGCAGGGTGGAAACTTCTGGTGTTAATATGGCTGACCTAATAAGGTGACATAATGTGAGATTATAAATCATGTTTTCTCAGTTTATACACCAACACCAAATTGGCTTTCTAACGTTCCTCTACTCTTGGACAATATTCTTGGACTTAATCACTATGATTAATGAGGAAAACACATGTAGCTATTGCTTATTGTTTACAGAATGCTGGCAGTGACTTTGAATATCAGATATTGTTCCACCATTATACTATGGAATTTTACCATTGTTGTCTATTGTTCTGCTCATTTACAATCTGAAGTACATATTTTTGGATCTTGTTGTGATGTTAAATAAATCTGCATAGGCTTCCAAGGACAACCTCATCAAATCTGAGAACACTGCTACAAAGCAGCCAAATTTATCATTAAAAATAGAAAGAAGACCAAGAAACTTTGGTGTCTTGTGTACCAAAAAGGAGTGTATGACCTCTGAGGTAACTTCCATTTATACAATTTTGAAAATACCTTGTATATTGTATGATTAAATGGGCACAAAATTTCTCTCAACCAGTTATGATGGAAACATGGGAAAAAATATGGGTTCAGAATGTTAAATTTACGCAGTCACAAAATCTACGAGAAAATTTTTATAAAATGTTTTATAGATGGCATTTAGACCCCAAGAAATTGTCTTGTATGTACCCTAATGTGCAGCCAAAATGTTGGAGATGTGATTGTTTAGATGCTACATATTATCACATCTGGTGGACTTGCAGGAAAGTGAGGGTTTTTTGGATAAAAATTTGGTGGGTTATGCAAAATGTTTTAAAGAAAAAAATACAATTTTCTCCGCAATTTTTTCTATTGGGTATAGCTAAAGATTTTACACTGGGTGAAACTAAACTGATTTTGTATATGGTGACAGCAGCTAGGTTGTTGATTGCCCAACATTGGAAGAGTGATGTTTTACCGACTGTTGACCAATGGACCCAGAAGATGGCTGGATTTGCAAAAATGGCAAAGGTTTCAGCTTTTTTAAAAGATCAGACGCATGAGAAGTATATACAGGAATGGAAATTATGGATTGAGTATGTACAGAATAAGTATCAGACTAGAAAATATTATATTGCTTTTAGTTGAGATGATTAAGTTAGTCTGTTAGTAAATATAGAAAAAAGATATGGAAGATTGAATAACATACATATTGTTTGGGAATATTAGCATTGCATATAATGGAAGTCAAGGGGGGGAGGGAAGAGGGAGGAGGGGGAGGGTTAGGGTGGGGATGGGATGGAATTATATATTGTTTTTATATGTATCTTATAATGTTGGGTTGGGGGGGAAGGGGGAAAAATTTGTATTGGTAAAACTTTTTCAATAAAAAAAAGAAAGAAAATACCTTGTATATATAATTTGTTATTTTAATCAGGAACACATATTTGGACAAATTCACATAAACACAATAATTGGAATGTACCCATGCAGCGAATGTTGGAATGTTGGGCTCATGTCTGGTCTAAGCTACTGCCTCAAATAATTTTCTAAAACAGATCTTAACTCGGACTTTTTAAATTTAAACAGAACTACAACTGGATATATAGTTATTCTTAATAATTGTACCTCTAATACTTACTATTTTCACCATTAGTCTCATAATATCTCACAAGCATTCTAACATACATTTACATTTCAAAATGGAAAAAAAGCTTACTTTCCATTTGACTGATGTACTGGAAAAATAGATGGGTTAAACACTGCTTGCTGTGAATTCTAAGATGGAGAGTGGAAAGTATTTCCACTGGCAACACAGATAAAATTAAATTGTGACTATGATGAAACAATAGTAGAAGCATCTTATCTCCTTTCAGCCTTAACAAAGAAGGAAGGGGTATTCTGAGCCACTTGCTGTCATGTAAGTCAGGGAGATTCTTCTGATTGTATGAGACGATTCCTAACAAGAATTTGTATGTATGTATGTGTATGCATACGTATGCATATATCTCTTTCATGGTTCATTTTCTCTTGTTCTCCCTTCTCTCCAGAACTTGTCTTGCCATATCACACAGCAGCTCTTTGTGCCAAAGAACAATGCATCAATAATGACAAGCTGGTCATGGTGGGAAATGCAGCCAATTTAATTTAACAGAAGGGATTCACATCATGGCACACTGTTGTCCATTAACAGAACAAACACCATTCTCCACATTGCCACCACCACCACACCCTGCACTTGGCAATTGAAGCAAATCTTCCATGAAAATACATTTCCTATAATGTCCTGGTCATGGTTGGAGGGAGCTGCAGCACATTTCCATAAAGCTACCATGTGGAAAATTGCCTTGCTGTTCAAATGGAATAATGTGAAAGAATTTCCTTTTTCTAGCTGAGAGACTCAATCGTTTAAAAGAGACAGTCTAGAATATTATCAAGACACTTGCCAGCAACAAGGCAGAAACCTCAAAATTAAGACTGCAAATCAAACAGTTTTAAATAAAACGCAAAAAACCAAACTGCACATCACCATCCACTGGAAATAATCATGCATATACAGCAAGGTAGTAATCAAAGCTATTATTGGCACTACAAGGTATGCACATCCCAAAGGCAGGCTGTGAATGCTGGCAAATTACCTCCTGAATAAGTCCCAATACTGTACAGTTTTTTGTGATCATATTTTCACCTATTCACTGTTAAGAACTTTCATAAGTTCTATCCATATAGAACACAGTATATAGAAGAACTTTCCAATTCTTGGAAAAGAATTTTTCTCCAGAAATTGGAGCCTTCCAATTATATTCAGCTGCAAAGCCTATGTTGTCTTGACATTCTGGGACTGGAAAGACAATCATTTTTGGAGGTGTCAAATCGGCTGAAGCCCCTTGCCAAACAAGTTTTAAGAATAAGAGTTAGTAACAGTAGTCAATACTGGGTCAAAGCAATGAATTTACAAGCTTTGCTAATCATCATAAATCTCTGGCTTTAAAATAATTGCTTTGTGATGATGTAAAGTCTTCCAGATTGAGCAATAAGAGGAACGCATTTTGACAAGTACATCGAAAGTCATCAAGAAAGAAGGTATTATGTTCTAACTAGCTCAAAAACATCATCAACTGTCAATGACAATAATAAAGAGCTTAACATTTATTGTTTTTGAATGTTTGGAAGTAAGGAATAGAAAATAATTTTATCTGCTTAGGTGAGACAGTCATAATAGTTATGATGGCTATGATTCATGCTTTAGTGTTCAAGGAGATTTAATGTAATTAAACAGTAATTAGATTAATAATCAATTAATATACCCAATCACAGATGGTGAATAAATGCTGTTAATTACTTGCTGTAAGCTACTTATGAATATGAACTCAGAATTTGAATCTTACTTCTTTTAGCCATCATATTGAGTCACATTCCCAAAAACCCAGAATTTATGTTGTTTTCCTTTTTTCAGGCACATTTGGAATCAGCAAGGTGAGTCACTTGCCAAGAGAAGATACGCAGATGATGCAATAATTTATTCACTTGAATTTTGCAAGCAATGTTGATTTCCACTACCCTCTTCTGGGAAGTGAAACTAACATTCTAAATTGATTGTGCAATGGATAGACCTGTTTTTCAAAAAACAACGTCTTGGAAAATTTGAGGTTGAAACTGGCTTCTTAAGCAATGATAGTTAAAAAATTAAAAAGTTTTGTGCCAAACAGATTTTTCAAACCCAAAGCCCATTGCCTGAAATAATAATAAGTCTCAGAACAACTTCTTTGTATGTGCTTATATAACTCACATAACATCCAAAGTAAAGTCATGGGATGTAACTCATTTTATTTTGCTGCAATCAGACTTTGCTTTGGGTATTCTGTCCAGTTCAGCACAGATTTTCAAGAACGATTCACACAAGTAGAAAAGATTCAGAGAAAACTAATCAGAATTTATATCCTAGAAGAGAGATTTAAAAAGCTGGGAGTGTTTCCCTTGAGAAGACAGAACACAGCACTCCTGAAACACCTGAAAGGATGTTACACAGAAAGAGGTCAAGGCTTGTTCTTCTTTGTTCCAAAATGAAGGACACAAAATAATGAATTCAAGTTATAGGAAGGCAGTTTCAGACCAAATGTCAGAAAAGCAATTCTAACACAAGAAGCAAATTTGACTGTGAAAATGAATGCCCGAAGAAGTAATGCTCACCATTTCCAGGTTGAATTAAAAAGAGATTGGAAAGCCATATACAAGGAATGGATTCCTGTTCTCAGAAGGACTAAATGAACTAAATGGCACCTTCCAGTTCTAAAGAATTGTTCAGGATCTCAAGAGATTCAAAAGCACTAAAAGTGAACCATGCTTACATTCTGTAAGTAGTAGTAAGATTGCCAAAGCAGCTGAGGTCCATAGTTTTCTTGAAATATTTTGTTTTGTTAACCTGGGACAATTAACTTACAGGGAGAATTTCTCTAATAAAGAAGAATAACAGCATTCGATTTCAGATTTGTCTTGTTCAATTTCCTAAAGGAAATATATTAAGTTATTTACTAATTTCATTTCCCATTACTGGCATATTTCAATGCTGAAGTCAGAAAGAGCAACCTCGCTTTAGATAAACAGGACATTGGATCAGTGGTGGGTTTCAAAAAATTTTACTACCGGTTCTGTGGGTGTGGCTTGGTGGGTGTGCCATTGCTTGGTGGGCGTGGCAGGGGAAGGATACTGCGAAATCCCCATTTCCTCCTGATCAGCTAGGACTTGGGAGGCAGCGAATAGATGGGGGCGGGGCCAGTCAGAATTTCTGCTTTCAGCTCTCTGAACTACTCAAAATTTCCGCTACTGGTTCTCTAGAACTGGTCAGAAACTGCTGAAACCCACCTCTGCATTGGATTCATAAATTGCTAGATTAAGACACAAAGACAAAATCCAAAGACTAAACTTTTCACCAGTGACCAAAGTTGGAAGGCCACAAAACTGGCAAATGTCCTTTTTTTAAAACATCCATTTTAAATGGCTTTATCTAATTAAATTCAAAATGCTCATACTTGATCACCAAATCAAGTATGTGACCCTAATCGCAATTTAGATAACTTATTTTTCAAATAAAATATTCAGATTTCTGTAACTCCGCAAACATGCCTTTGTGAGAACAGAAAGTCAACGCTTCAACACATTATTGTGCATAAAAATAGAACATATTTTTTACAATTACAGTTTTGTAGAAGATGAAAGCACTTTGAAGTAGGCCTATCAATGGAAAAATAGACCCCTGCATGACTTCTGCATGTTTATATGCATTATTTTTCCTTGCACAGGAATTAATTCTATGATTATATACGATAACCTCTACACAAAACTAATCTTCCTTAGATACATCCACATTCATATTAATATCCAGATTCATAAAGGACATCTCAATTTCTACAGAACCTAGAGAAATATATCTGAAAATAGTATCAGGAAACGCAGAACACAACAATATGCCACACAGTCATGTTTCTGTGAGAAGGGCAACCACACAAATAGTACAAAATGAATGAATGAATGAATGAATGAATGAATGAATGAATGTTTAAAGATTCAATTTATGTTGAAGTATTTGGACCAAGAGAATACTTCCTCATCTCCTAAATGTGCTAAATAATACACAAATTTATGGGGAGTGCCAAGCATTTCAAAGAAGACATGTTCAAATCAATCTGTTTATGCTCACTGGGTCACTTTGCCATATTATGTTTTTACTAATATTGCTTCTTTCCATTTACAGCCAACCATACCCAGTCCAAATTCAGTCTACCGGTTTCTCCTACTCAGACTGGAAATAGCAAGAAGTCCTCTACTTTAGAATTGGTGGACTTGTACAGAACGTTTCATGGCAGCATGAGAGGAGCCAAGACAGCCTCCGCAGTTCTAAGTAAATTTTGGGTATGTGTGTTAAAGTGCAATGTAAAAGTGAGGATACCTCCTGAAAAACCTGTCAGATGTTCAGATCAGAGAGAAACAGAATAAAGCTCTATCAGTCCAGATGGTCTCAGCATGAGCCAAATACTTTAAATCTCTGGCCACATTTATTACTTTTCAAGCACAAACGGGGAAAGATCCCTTTCAGAGAAGCTCTTAAAGTTTAGATATTTCTGTTGCTCGGTCCAATGTAGTCATTAATGACCATCTTATCTTTTGAATACAGAGACTGTTTTTTCATTTTCATTTGATTCCAAAAATAACACAAAAATGAATGTTTGAAATGTAACAATAAGATTTTACTTTTAAAAATAAAACACCTTCTTCCTAATCAAGTTTCCACCTTATCTACTTCCAACCATAAAGGATTCTTTAAGAACACTTTTTTAAAAATTCCTTCATTTAGCTTCAGGCATTCTATGTTAAGTTACTGCACTCTTAACCAGGATGGAAAACAAGTGAAAAGCAGAAAGATAGATTATTTATATGTATGATCTCAAGTGCACAATCATATTGTACAGTTTTATCTGTTTCTTGCACAATCTATTCAGTATATAATCTATTCAGTTTAGTTTCCCAATGGTTGCTGAGCACAAAAACTTACTTTCCTCATCTGTGTATTTCCTAAGTATTTCCTACAACTGTTTACCTGCCTCTCAGATTTATGACCTTGCTGTTGCTTTGATTAAAGCAATAACAGTTTGTTTTTCTTTCTCCTTCAACTGATTATTTTTCCCCCTTCTGTTCAACAGAGGAAATGAGCTATTAAACTCACCAAAACACACTCTATGCTGTATTCAGTGGTTGGTTACAGGTGCCCTAGAAGCTAAAGCTGGACTTAAGAAACCCTTTTAACCCAATGCCTTCACAATGGGGGAAATGAGCCATAGATCTTTCTTCGCCCCCAAATCAATCTCATGCATTACCTTTGATATATAAGCCTTCCTTTCTGAAATGCCAAAAGCATAATACGAAGCCCTTTTAACCTTTCTTGACCTGCGTGGTTCTTCTATTAAGCCCAGAGGAAAACTACAAGATGTGTATACATTGGTTAATGGTAAAGCTTGGTTTTAGCCAGCTACTGTTCAGAGCAAGTATTATTTACAACAGGATCGTGCAGCTCTTTGGATTCAAAAGCAAAATAGAAGTGCGGAAGGTAAATGATTAAACCAGACACACCTTCTCTTGGGACTGATCAGCTTTAAGGAGCTGCAGGCAAAATTGCATCCCCAGCACCCTGAAAGCACCCTTTTGGTTTTGAAATTGCATGATTTTAAATATATATATAAATATATGTATATGTATATGTATATGTACATATACATATACATATACATATACATATACATATACATATACATATACATACACACCTACAGTCATGGCCATAAATGTTGGCACCCCTGAATTTTTTCCAGAAAATGAAGTATTTCTCACAGAAAAGTATTGCAGTAACACATTTTTTGCTATACACATGTTTATTCCTTTTGTGTGTATTGGAACAAAACCAAAAAAGGGAGGGGAAAAAGCAAATTGGACATAATGTCACACAAAACTCCAAAAATGGGCTGGACAAAATCATTGGCACCCTTTCAAAATTGTGGATAAATAAGATTGTTTCAAGCATGTAATGCTCCTTTAAACTCTTTACTTGGGGCAAGTAACAGGTGTGGGCAATATAAAACTCACACCTGAAAGCAGATAAAAAGGAGAGAAGTTCACTTAGTCTTTGCATTGTGTGTCTGTATGTGCCACACTAAACATGGACAACAGAAAGAGGAGAAGCGAACTGTCTGAGGACCTGAGAACCAAAATTGTGGAAAAATATCACCAATCTCAAGGTTACAAGTCCATCTCCAGAGATCTAGATTTGCTTTTGTCCACAGTGCGCAACATTATCAAGAAGTCTGCAACCCATGGCACTGTAGCTAATCTCCCTGGGCGTGGACGGAAGAGAAAAATTGATAAAAGGTGCCAATGCAGGATAGTCCGGATGGTGGATAAGCAGCCCCAAACAAGTTCCAAAGCAATTCAAGCTGTTCTGCAGGCTCAGGGAGCATCAGTGTCAGCGCGAACTATCAGTTGACATTTAAATGAAATGAAACGCTATGGCAGGAGACCCAGGAGGACCCCACTGCTGACACAGAGGCATAAAAAAGCAAGACTACAGTTTGCCAACATGTACTTGAATAAGCCAAAATCCTTCTGGGCAAACGTCTTGTGGACAGATGAGATCAAGATAGAGCTTTTTGGTAAAGCACATCATTCTACTGTTTACCGCAAAAGGAATGAGGCCTATAAAGAAAAGTACACAGTACCTACAGTGAAATATGGTGGAGGTTCACTGATGTTTTGGGGTTGTTTTGCTGCCTCTGGCACTGGGTGCCTTGAATGTGTGCAAGGCATCATGAAATCTGAGGATTACCAACGGATTTTGGGTCGCACTGTAGAGCCCAGTGTCAGAAAGCTGAGTTTGCGTCAGAGATCTTGGGTCTTCCAGCAGGACAATGACCCCAAACATACGTCAAAAAGCACCCAGAAATGGATGGCAACAAAGCATTGGAGAGTTCTGAAGTGGCCAGCAATGAGTCCAGATCTCAATCCCATTGAACACCTGTGGAGAGATCTTAACATTGCTGTTGAGAAGAGGCATCCTTCCAATAAGAGAGACCTGGAGCAGTTTGCAAAGGAAGAGTGGTCCAAAATTCCAGGTGAGAGGTGTAAGAAGCTTATTGATGGTTATCGGAAGTGACTGATTTCAATTATTTATTCCAAAGGGTGTGCAACCAAATATTAAGTAAAGGGTGCCAATGATTTTGTCCAGCCCATTTTTGGAGTTTTGTGTGATATTATGTCCAATTTGCTTTTTTTCCTCCCTTTTTTGGTTTTGTTCCAATACACATAAAGGGTATAAACATGTGTATAGCAAAACATGTGTTACTGCAATACTTTTCTGTGAGAAATACTTCATTTTCTGGAAAAATTTCAGGGGTGCCAACATTTACGGCCATGACTGAATATATATAGGTCTTTGGTTATTCGGGTTTTCTCCCGCGTAAAATTGGAAGTGTCTTGGCAATGTTTCAACGAAGTCTCATTCGTCATCTTGAACGTTCTTCGTGAACACGAAGCCGAGAACACCAGCCTGAAGATGACGAATGAGACTTCGTCGAAACGTTGCCAAGACACTTCCAATTTTACGTGGGAGAAAACCCGAATAACCAAAGACCTACATACAAATACCCGCGAAAACCTCAGAAAACACACACACACACACATATAGAGAGAGAGAGCCAAGTAATAATAAAAAAGCAAGCCACGTTCTTGCTATAATCAAAATATACTGAGGCTCATGCAATATTATAAAATACCTCTAAGTAAATAGCATAGGCCTTAGATCTTCTCTAGAAACAGACTGCTCTCCAAAGACCAGAGGCACCAAAACTGAAGAAATGCAACAGTATATTAATATATATATATATAGGAATATATAATATTCACAGGTATATTAGACATAGTACTAAGTGACAATGAGGGGTGATTCACGAATGTTATACAAGCTGGCTTCAGTTTTAATATTAGATGAACAGACTCTGTAGACAAAACAGCAAACCTTACAGTGCTTTTTTCAGCTCCTGAAATCAGCATTGTCCATAGAATGAGATGCTGGTTCCTGAAATTTTAAAGGCCACAGGTTTTCTATGTGATAAAGACATTTATCACATATTTATCCTATGTGATAAACATATTTATCATATATTCATACTTTAGGTTTCTTCAATCCTTAACAGTAGAGGATGGGCTGGCAGGGGAGATGCTAATGAAGGGGCAGAGGAATTGCCATAAACCAGTTCTGATCAGGGACAGAAATTTATAAATCAAACCCCTAAAAATAAATCACACAGAAAGCCAAGACCTCATCCCAGAGGGCAGGACATGGATTAATGTTTTAAAGTTATAAGAAGGCAGATTCCAATTTGGCAGTGAAACCAATTACATGGAATGGTGGTGGACTGGGTGTGTTTAAGCAGAGGCTAGACAGCCATCTGTCATGGATGTTTTAATCTGGAATTCCTTCACAAAGCAGGAGGTTGGACTCAAGGGCCTAAATAGCCTTTTCCAATTCTGAGATTTATGAAAAAACTTCAATCAGAAGCATATTTTTGAAAGAAATGGTTTTCAAAATAATGTGAAAAATGTCCATTTTACTAAACCAACTTTTTAAATTATTTTACATTTTTTAAAAATAAAAAATTGAATGAAGGAACTTGTTTTTTGACAGTAAGACGCTTTTCAAAAATTTGGGAGTGCAAAGTTTGCAGCAATATTTGCCAAAACCGAATCAAGTCCTTGTTATGATTCTAATCACAGCAAAGATGAGTCACCCATGATTTGCTCTACGGAACATTATCTTAGAGCCTGCTCTTGGAATTTGTCTAAAGCAATTAAATAGCGCAGTTGCAAACAACTAGAGTCCATATGTTTTTTCTTTCTTTCTAGCTTTAATAACCAGTGATATTTTGACTGTGCTTATATAATTTGCCTTAAATGTTGTGATTTAAAATTCTTGGAATTTCTCATTAATTGTTCAGACAATCCTGGTAACAGCTGCTAAGAAAAATAACTCAAAAAAGTATTAATTGCCTCCAGAGCGGGCAAGGTCAGGGAACATCTGGCACAAAGGATGTAACAAAATGCCCACATTATCAAGGGCCTTCTTCCCATTTTCCTACTTCCCTTAAACTTGAATACATTTCCTTCCCCATCTTCAAAACAAAGCAAAACAAAACAAAAACACAGATTTCCAACTGTACATGTACTCCTTTTTATTTTAAGGAAGAACAACTTGAGACAGTCTAAATGTTTCCTACGCATGTGCTTGAAATAACTTGTTGAGATATTTAGCAACTGTTATTAATAAATCATTTAAGCGAGCTAGAAAACACCCACTCAAAGGTAGAAGTGGAAATGCTGAAGAATAAAAAAATGCTTAACTATAATCTTAAACACGCTAAAAAATCCCAGACACTGTATTCTACATTCACTGATAGCAAAATCCATGAACAAACATTCTCTATTTTTTTTATGGCTTTTATCCATTTCTAATTTTTTAAGAGCCCTGAAACATTTTAAAGACCTAATTCATATGTTGTGGTAGGCATATTGTAATCGATTAGGGCTGGTCTCATAAATGCTTTTATGTCGCAGTAAATGTCTTTGTTTGGATTGCTGGACTTTTATTGCTACCAACCTTTCCCCTCCCCCCTTGTTTACTTTCATTAATCATTTCAGTGGATTAATGCATAACAGTTTCTGGTGCAGGCATGGACAGATTTGGATCTATTAATAGATTTATTTAAATCAACCAGGATTTCTGATTCCCAATCACTGAATAATAGTTGTAATAAAATTACTCTTCTTCCCCAACTTAAATGACACTCGTGAAGTAAAAACCACTTGGAGTAACTGGAAACTGCCTTTCATACAGAAGGATTGGGAACGTCTTTCAGTTCTGGCATTTAAAACAAAGTTCTGATCTCCGAATTCTTTAATTTTAAGTGCCTCCTTTTTTGAAACAGAGTCCAGATGGTAGATCTTGGGATTTTAATGAGTAGGAGGAGGGTAAGAAGAAATAATGAAAACATATTACAAATCTTGCTCAAGGCTTGAAGTTCGTAGGTCTGTAGAGACACATCAAGGCGTTAGATGCAGCTATCACCACCATGATGCAGGCTCTCATATATACATTCCAACTTACTGCACTGCGCCAATGATTAGAATTATGACCTTTCCATAGTAATTTGCAATGAGTTTTAAATAGGAGAGAGGGAAAGTAAAGCTACACAGAGATCAAGACATAATACAATAAAATGTTAGCAAAAACTATGCAAATGTACACAAGGAAATTCAATGACACAATTGTTGGACTCTGTTCTATTAAGCAATTTGATTACAAAATAGCCTCAAGCCTTACTATACTTTTTATGCTAATGAATGTTTTAAAAAGAAGCTATTGTTTTAGACAACTGCTATTTAAACCCAAATGCTATTTTATTTTATTGTATACTGCCTTGATTGCATAGACAGTATAGAATAAGAGACCAGGACAAACATTGCACATACTGGTATTTAGTACCAATTTAAAATGGTTCAAAATAAGGTGCCGAATTCAACTTAAGATTTGGGTAACATCATAGCTGCCCCACATCATTGCTGAATTCTGATGCTACAATTGCTTCCATTGCCTAAAAACCTTTTAATTTATGCCATGAATTTTATGGCAGTGATTCTTATCCAATCACCTGCAATTACACCAGTGGTGGGTTGCCCCCGGTTCGTACCGGTTCTACAGAACTGGTAGTAAAACCGGTGAGAGGCTCCGCCCACTGATCGCAATGTCCTCAAAATGCTTCTGCGCATGTGCAGAAGAGAGCGCATGCCTGCTTGCTTCACTCATGCGTGCGTGCGGCCCCACTGCAAACCAGTAGTAAAGGTAAGTAGAACCCACGCCTGAATTACACTGACCATCACCCTGATAAAATTGCACCTCAGTTTCCTAAACAACAACCAAATGAAATTAACAAAAATCTGATCTATTTCATTGTAACTACACACCATCTGTACATGAGCAACCAATTATTTTACTGCTTAGAGGCTGAGGGACTGAAACCCAAATCACCAGAAACAACGTATTAGAAAACAGAGAAGAAAAAACTGGTGTTATCTTTTCACACAAAATCAAACTTAATCACTTTAAATATATTTTATGTGCAGAGAAGGGGAGGACCATGGCTCCCAACACTCTGCAAGTTCCAAGGTTTAATATTTATAATCTCTAGACTAAAATCTTGCATCCCTGAAAGTAGACAATATCCAGACGGATTAGGTAGTCCATCTTAGTACCCTGAAGCTTTGAATGTTTACTTTCTAACGCAGGGATAGAAAACTTCAGTACTGTTGTTGAATCTCTTTTGCCATTTCATATGCTAGGCTGCTGAAGACCAGTAGATGGAATAGCTTTATCAGAATACTACCAACATAGAAGGATACTACTAATTTTGTCAAGCAGTTATTAAAGTTATTAAAACCTTCCTACAATATAATATATGGTATTTTTTGCTTTCATATTTTTCATATATTTTTGCCTCTACTGTGTATTCTGTGAAGATCGTAAATTAGCAAAGAAATAAAATTGCTCTTCCTACAATATAATATATGGTATTTTTTGCTTTCATTTTTTTCATATATTTTTGCCTCTACTGTGTATTCTGTGAAGATCGTGAATTAGCAAAGAAATAAAATTGCTCTGGAGGATTTGGTGAAACAATTACCTCAACTTATAACAGTTCGTTTAGTGACTGTTCAAAGTTACAACAGTACTGAAAAAAGTGACTTATGGCCATTTTTCACACTTATGACTGTTGCACCATCCCCATGGTCACGTGATTTGCATTTGGATGCTTGACAACTGGTTCATATTTATGACGGTTGCAGTGTGCTGGGGTCATGTGATGACCTTTTGTGAACAAGTGCAGTGATTCACTTAACAACGGTGGCAAGAAAGGTCGTAAAATGGGCCAAAACTCACTTAACAAATGTCTCATTTAGCAACATAAATTTTGGGCTCAATTGTGGTCATAAGTCAAGGACTACCTGTATTTCAAAAATTCTTCCTTGCTGTCCATTTCCTTGCTATTTTAAATGTTCTCCAGAAATAGACCAAAATAGGAGTAAAACAAACAATTTCCACTCTAGCTATTCATTTTTGAGCAGTTTCATGATTATTCCTCATATAGCTTGTTTTTTTTTTGTTTTTTTTTTATTTATATGCCGCCCTTCTCCGGAGACTCAGGGCGGCTTACAATGCGTTAAGCAATAGCCTTCATACTTTTGTATATTTATACAAAGTCAGCTTATTGCCCCCATAATCTGGGTCCTCATTTTACCTACCTTAGAAAGGATGGAAGGCTGAGTCAACCTTGAGCCTGGTGGGATTTGAACTCGCAGTAATTGCAGGCAGCAGATGTAAGTGGATGTTAATAACTGCCTTAGTCTACTGAGCCACCAGAGCTCCTTGTTGAAGACAATGCAATGTAAAAACCCAAAATCTAGGCAATTGATGTAAGATTGCAACCAAGTCTTTAAAAGCTCAAAGAAAGTTATATTCTGTAGGCTTGTATTGGTTGATTGATTGTGATCTGATTAGAAATACTAATGCTTAAATATTATGTGCCAAATCAGGATACTGTTTCTCCATATTATTACATTATATTTAACAGTCCATCAATACAAATAAATGCTGCTATTTTCGCATTAAAAATAATCAAAATAAAGGTCTTTTGTTGACAACAGTGGTTCTTCATGTTGATATTTCATGGAGTTAATCTCCATCTTAGATAAGATAAACTAGGTAAGGGTAAGGGTGAGATAGAAAACTGCTAAACTGACAAGTTTCTTTTTCTTAATACCGTAGCTTTCTAGTGCAATGTAGATTTATCCTATGAGTGGTGGGTACAACATCAATTGTCCTTGTGGCTTTGAATGATTATTTATACTTTGATTATTTAAATAGATTTTTTAGATCAAAAGTCTTTTGATTTAGATAGACTTTTTAATTGTTGAACTCAATAATAATCAAAGACTGCATCTTTGATATCTGATGGACATCTCTGCTCAGCAGCAAACTAACATGGTGACCTTAATCTCATCTTTACAAATTGTCATTTACAATGGGTACAATATATACCCATGGTAGCAAGCATGAGTATTCAATAATAGATGTAAATTACTTGGAGCACTGTTTTGAGAAAACATCACAAAGCCATTCTTTGCTGTAATGAAATATTCTCTGACTTAACAACATTGTTTTGACATGGTTTAACTATGATTAGTTGATTTAATAATAATTAGTTGAGTCCACATAAAACATTAATTCAAAACCATCCAAACTATTTCATAGGTGAGGATAATGTAGAAATCCAGTCAATAATTTGCTCCTTAAAAAAACCTGTTCGCCATCTGCTTGGATTCTGTTCTATGGACCTCAAAGCCCGGATCCACAGCCTGTTTAGCACTGAATCAGAAATTCTAGTAATTTGATTATCAAAAGTATTTTTCACTAGAATCCTAGAAAGAAACTTTCACTCTAGAAAACACGCTGCAGTTGCTTCACAACTTCTGTCATTCATGGCTTTAACACCGAATCAGAATTCACTACTTTATGACTGTCTTTGACAAAATGGTCAGAAACCACAGCTATTATGTGGCAGAGCACATCAGTCCCTAACAGGCTCTGGAACAACAATGGAGCTGAACTGCAGAGTCTGTTATGTCACCCTTTCATCTTTCAAGCGGAACCTTCTTTTTGAGCTATGAAAAATTCTAAATGGCCTAGGCTCACTGTAGCTAACGGAGTCTCCCTTCTTATTATATCTTATTGCAGTTTTTAAAGCAATCAAGCTCCCTATATTGGTTTCTTCCACTACTGGCACTCACTGGATATACTGTAGAATTCTAGTCTTCAATTTTCAGGATTGCCAGCCAGTTGTTAACTCTGTTAGCTAAAAAATTTGGGGACTGAAACCTAATAATCTGTAATGCACCAAGCTGGGGAAAAAACTGCTCTGTAATATGACCAATCGAAGAAGTAATATGGGCCAACATTTTAGTACTGTAGGTGTTTTATGAGTGTGGACAAGCTCCTCTTGCCAAATTTATTCCATAAGCGCTTTTTGGATAGGATTCTTCTGCTTTATGATAAGCTAATATCAACTGGTTTTTCTTGTCACCATAAATGTAGCATACTGTGACATTTTACAGATCCTTCTAAACTGTCTTTGAGTGATAAAAGGTAAGATAACAGGTCTAGAAAGTTAATTAAACATATAGTGCAGTGACAATATGTAAGATACTGCATATATATTATTAAATAGCATTTCTATTTTCCTTGAAATTTGAAGGTAAGAATAGTATAAATTTAACAAAGCAATCTGAAACTACTATTAGGTTTATACAAAAAAGAGTCAAGTCTTTTGCTGTTGCTTAGTAATTAGAAAACTGACACACTAAGGGATCCTGAAAAAATATTTTATTCCAAATAAATTTTTAGAAAGTTCCAATGGACTCCACTGAACAAGCCAACATATGTGTTACCTATTAGGTGTTTATCACCAAGATAGTTAAGTACATGTGCTTTTCAATGCACTGTTTACTTCACAGTGATCAAATTTTTTGGATAGTAAAAGCAAACATTTCTAGTATTAGTTGCAGATAATTATGGTAATTTTGCTCAAAGGGAAATGAGCAAGCAAATTTAATTTAGTTCAAATTTAACAGACCTACGCACTCCAAACGATACATGCTTTTTCAGGACAGAACTTTTGTCACATGACGATGTCTCCTTGAATGGTGCGAAACTTTTGCAACCAAATTGCCAAGCTCGGAGCATAAACCAACAGCCTAACTTTTGTCACCCTCTACTTAACCTTCACTAAAAATGTGTTTTGGACTACAGATCTTATAATTTGCCGACTGGGAATTATGGAAGTCAGGGTCATAAGTAGAACTCTCTGGGCCCAAAGCAAGTATCTCAGATGCAGCTCTCTAACTGTGAAAATTCAGGTGCCAAACCCCTCAGGCTGCTACAACTGAGAGCAGGGCAGTCCAAACAGGTTGCAGCAGCTGAAGGAAAATGAGCTAGAGCAGCGGTTCCCAAACTGTGCGCCGCGGCTCCCTGGGGAGCCGCGGCATCGTCATAAGGGCGCCGCGAAATATTCCGCCCGCTGGGTCTAACGTCTAATGCGCATGCGCAGTTGCAAGTCGGATTGCTTATGGGAGCCGCGCAGTTGCAAGTCGGATTGCTATGGGAGCCGCGAACCCAAAACGATTGGGAACCTCTGAGCTAGAGAAAGAGGAGACAAGGCTCAACATATATTGGTTACAAACTGATCAATCATCAGGAGATTGCAGCTAGAAAAACTGGTTTTATACCTCTTTGCTGCCATCTATTGGTGGTTTAGATTTTGCAGGCATGCTTACACTAGCCCTAGCTCCTTTGTAAGAAAGGAAGAGAAAGAGAACCCTGAGGAGAACAGAGAAGCAAGTGGCAATTGCTAAGTGAGTTGCCAGAGCTTGCAAGGACTTGCTTCTGGTGTAGGAATCTACTGCTAAGGCAGATTTCGAAGCAATAAGAGACAAAGAAGGAAGCAGCACTGGTAGCACTTTCCTCATTCTTTCTTTCATGCTGCTCTTCTACCACGGTTCCTCTTGGGGCACCTTGCTTGGGCTACCAAACCTGGATTGCAACATCTGGATAGCTACAAGTTATGCCAGAAAAGAAATAAAAGAACTCTAATTTATTGTGGCCATCTAGAACTCATCAAGATTTTTATAGCTAAGAAGTGAGCAATAAGAAGGACCCAGGAGAGCATCTGTGCCTGCAGGCCACAAACTGTCTATCTTTCCTACATTTTCATAATGTGATTGTAGACCCAATACTACTGGAGGAGGCCAAGCTGAGGAAATTTGCTTCCCAGAAACCACTTAAACAGAAACAAGCTGGTGGTATTTATCAGGAGGAGGAGGAGGAGAAGGAAGAGATGTGGGCATGGCACAAAGGAAGAGAAATAAAATGGAGAACCAGCAAAATCCATTTAGAACTCAAGACTTTGCTGAACTGCGTTAAATCAAGGAGACAATGCAGTTATTTTTGATTTTATGATGAAGATATAAAAAGATATTTCCTGCACATTTGCGGCACACTTGTCCTAATCATCGAATGGCATAAAACACTAGCTAGGTGTAGCTTCTACAGACAATAAAACAAGTGGATAGCAGCTGTGCAGCTCGGTTTGGCACAAGACAGCGAAAGTCCTTATTGCCTCTTAGAAAAGGATTATTATAGAAAGCTGAACGCCATGAAATTTAAAGGACTGAAAAATGAAAACAGGAGCATAGGCAGCGCAGGGCGCATTGGATAAAGAATGGCTCAATACCTGCATTGCAATGGAGGTAGCAGATCCTAGGCAGAGCTAGGGAAAGGAGGCAGGTCAATTGTTATAATGCAATCAAGCAAAAGAAATATTTCCATTGGTCCTTATATCAATTGCTATCACTTGACTTCACTTTCTGACACATTCTGAGATCTTACGGACTTTTATTGTCTGTGATTTAGGACAGTTCTGTTCAATTTGCACAAGCATTGAGAGAGAACAAGCTTATAATTAATTGTGATCTACTCTGGGGATACTAAACATCCATGCCCAAGTGATCACCTCAGATTTCCATAATCAGAATAAATTCTAACGGAGCAGTAACAAGCTTTTCAGCCTATATACAGCAACACTAAGGTTTACCCTATTTAAGGATGCTGTGTTTGGAATCTCTTTGCTCTTAAATTTCCTTAGATTCTTAGAAAAGACAGAATTTACCCACGCACTCACACACACAAACTCATGAAGTTCAAGTTAGTATTCAATTCATACAAATATATGGCTGCAGTTGAAGGTTTTGATACAAACTGCAGTGCTAAGAGGAAAAGAGCCAGTAACTCAGAGCTTCTGGTTTTAGTTGTCAAAGAATATTGTGCACATATCAAGTCACAGCTGGACAAGAAAACCAATGAGATTTATTGTTTTTGCCTTTGGCTGGTAGCCTATGGGTTGCTGAATGATTCCATCTTGTCTCCTTGGCTCATCAACATCTATAGCTGTGATGGCGAACCTATGGCATGTGTGCCAGAGGTGGCAAGCAGAGCCCTCTCTGCTAGCCCGCAGGCCAGGTCAGATTTCCATAGTGTTTCTTTCATGAGCTTCCGTTTCCCTGCAAACAATGAAACAGAAGCTCACGAAAGAAAAAGATCTTACCTCTTGCCATTCTGCCGGTGTTGGGGTGCCCCACCTCCTGCCAGCCAGCTGGTCTTCAGGTCTCTGCTACACATGCACGCATGTCCGCATGCACACGCACGTTCCTACATGCGCACGTTTGGGTGCGGCACATTTTTCAGTTTGGGCCTGCACATGCGCGCAGTTTGGGTACTCGGTGCCTAAAAGGTTTGCCATCACTGATCTATAGGAATCTGATACATGAAGTCATCCAAAAATGTGGGCATCAATATGCAGTTAATCTCCCTTCTTCCTAATCTGATACTAAGGTTAGGTATGAAGAATTAGAAAGGACACGATAAGCTACAACAAAATCAAAATAGAACAGAAATAGCCAGCTAAGCAGTGTGACTGGGGTTTGGGTGCTATCTATCAGGGTGAGGTGCCTCCTAAATGAACATTGATGTTCATTCATACCAGTGGTGATGAACCTTTTCCCATTTGGACTTTCCTGATCAGTCTAGCTACCTCCAGATTAGATAACTGTGGTATGCTGCTTATGAAACTTTGCTTGGAAACTACAGTCTGTAAAATTCTATTGAGAGGTATCCAACCATTGGATCTTGTTTTAATGTTGTAAATTTTTTTTAAAAAAATTGATTTATATGCCGCCCTTCTCCGGAGACTCAGGGCGGCTTACAAGGCATTAAGCAATAGCCTTCATACTTTTTGTATATTTATACAAAGTCAGCTTATTGCCCCCACAATCTGGGTCCTCATTTTACCTACCTTAGAAAGGATGGAAGGCTGAGTCAACCTTGAGCCTGGTGAGATTAGAACTTGCAGTAATTGCAGGCAGCTGAATGTTAATAACATGCTTTAGACTGCTGCGCCACCAGGCTCCACCAGGCTTGACTTGAATTTATTTAAAACAAAGCGGGATATACATTTAACATAGATAAATTATTTTACCAATAAGGGACACTATATATTATGGGCAGGAATGTGCTCTGGAATCCAAGCGAGTGTTACATTATTGTTTTGGAAAGGAATTTATATTACAGTGACATGTTGGGGGAAATAAAGGGGAAAAAAATACAACAGTTTAAAAGCAAAAATACATTTTTTCTAAAATATCATTGTCACTTAATACATAATTCAGTTAAATTATCTATTCACCTACTGGAACAGAAAAATCTACACTCAAAAAGTTTACTGTTTGGGTTTTCCACTGACAGCTCAATTACCATGACCAAGATTAAAAGATCTTTATGCATGAGAAATTCAAAGATACTAAACAAACCCAATTGCTTATTTTATTTATTTTTCAGGGCTGCAAAGCCTACAGTAGAGATCTGTGGCTTTTCTAGCTGGAGGCCAAGCAAACAATTCCATCCACTCTGCCCGTCAGACTGAATTTATAAGACCTGCATCTGTGCCTGCAGTTGTTTCATAAGCACAACCAGAGGAGGTACAAGGAGAAAGGCAACATTCCTGCTAAGGGACTGGTGGTTTTTGAATACTGAATAAAATTCATATTCAATCTGGTTTCAACCCACTTCTTATTAATGAAAATAACGAGAAATTTAGAGTTACAATCCTGATCAAGCAACTTGGTTCTCTTTCTCCTTGCACTATGAGTTTGAAAGTTTATTAGATTTCTATGGAAATCTATATTTTGGAATCTATATTTCTTAAGAGTCAATTCCTTCATTATTATTAACTCTCAGTGAACATTTTTAATTTAAAAACATATAGCATTAAAAAAAAGACTGCAATATAATTGAGGAATAAATTTCAATCAACTTTACAGATCCATCCAACTCTACAGTACCTTTTAAGACTGTGCTCTTTGAGGACATGGCCCATTTTGGTTTGAGATATACTTATCCCATGGATGCTTTCTCAAATCAGAAAACTGGCAAAAATAAATTGCACGCATGCCCTGGGCTTATCAAGAGGCAACTGCTGTTCGTGAACCAAATAATCTGCTTAGCTTGCAGTGTTTTTGCACTCCACTCCACACACACTTTCTAAAAGTACAGTATGATGCAGGTCTTTCAAAAGGACAGGAAAAGAAAGGAAAAATGCTTGTCACTCTCCACTGGAGGTATGAGAAATCCTTAACTGTTATATTTTATCTATTTATGTCAGATGAATGAATACCCTAAGGTTGTGGGAATTTGAGAAGCATTTTCTTGCTTTCTTTCACCTACATACTATAGAATAAAGTTCTGTAACAGCCACAGTTCATATTGTTATTCTTTTTTATCCTTCTTACAAAATTCAGGAGGGAAGATGTGGATAGAAAAATTTGATCCATTGAAAAGAATCTTTTTGTTTGTTCTGACACATGCGTTCAAAGTTCTGAAAAAACAACAACAGCCTATCTGTTGTCTTGATTCCCTTTCCAAGTTCCAAAAGACAAATTCCATGGAACTCAAGTGCCACAGCCTGATTCTGGCAAAAATAAGAGACGGAAGAGTATCAGCTTTTGCCTTTGAGCAACTAAGAGATCATCAGGGTCATGCAGCTGAATCATAAAGCAGAAACTTCTAGGTAGCCATGCAGTCCCCAAGAGCCTTGGATATGGTCTGAGAACTTCAAATGTTTCTCCTGAATTGTGATTTTAGCCTGACAGCAGAAGAAGGAAGATATATGGAGGATAATAATATAAACCGTACTTAGCTAATTTAATTGTACTTTTACTGGTGCCACCTACTTTTGTAGTTTGTTACAGAAATACTGGCCCATGAACAGAAGAAAATTACAGATTGTTGTCATTGGTCATAATTTACAATCAAAATATTTTTGTTCATACAACTCATAAAAAAACCCAAAACTGGATAGAGGGTAGTTTTTTAATTTCATTAAATTTAGACACTGCATGATTTGTTAAAGTGCTTCAAGTTCCTTACCTGCAGCCTCTAAAGAGAAAGAGGGCAGCTATAGCATTGATTAGTGATCAGTTTTCATCAAGCTTTTCTATACAAACTTATACTAAATAGCCTTAGATCCTATCCTTGAGTCTTTGTGCAAGGCTTTGTAACCAAATGAGCACGTTTTGGGACAGTTGCTTTCAAAATGAGCCGTGACAGCAAAAAAATATTTAGTATTTAGGCCATTTTTCAAATGTTCATAAAAGCATAATTAATTCCTATTAGTTGTGCACCAAATTAGACAACTTTCAGCTACAAATAGAAACTAGCAATTGCTATAAATGTTGTATTAGTAGGTATTTTTCCTCTTTCTGTTTATAATCAGTTTAAATATGACCAATGGCAAACACCAAAAGCATGGAATCAGGAAACAGAACATTTTACAACCCAGTCTGGAATGTGAATTGAAACAACAGCCTAGTTATTAAATTTTCTTGTGGAGTTCATAAAAGTCCATTCTTTTCTATTATATGTTTAAACTCATATCTCCAACCCTTCATAGGAAAACACTAAGCAAGGTCATTCCTCAGCATGGAGCTGGATAAAAAGAAAATAGAAGGGAGGAAAATTTAAATAAATGAATTGTATCCGAAGTGGTGGAGCTGAGTGTCTGTGGTGGGTGGGACAGAGCAAACTTCATCTAAGCTTCTGTGGATGAATACAGATGCCAGAAGTTTCCAGCCACTGCCTTAGTTTTCAGAACAGTTTATGACTAAGACAGACTCTCAGATAGAACAGTTTAGTTTGTCCTAATTTAATCACAATTGTTTATGTATTTCCATTTGAGCTCACAAGAATGAGCCCACATAAATGCGGCCACATAAATGCTCACAAAACTACCGTATTTTTAGAGTATAAGACATACTTCCCCCCCACAAAAGAGGGTGAAAATTTGGGTGCGTCTTATACACGATTGTAGCTCCACCCACCCACTGGCCCCCACCCTTTGGCCTCTGCCTTCCAGCAATTCAGGCTGCAAGGATTGCCATAGCCTATTGTTGTCTCTGCACATCCCATTTTCACGCCCCATTTTTGGTCTCCGTGCACCCCATTTTCCACCTGTTCTGGATGGGGCGCGTGGAGGCGGCAATAGGCAATGGCAATCCCTGAAGCCTGAAACAGCTGATGGTCAGGAGGCCAATCCAACAGATAATCAGCTGCTTGTGCTAATCAGGTTGTGTTGAAGCTGAAACTGAAAGGGACTGTTTGCTTTTTGCTGCAAGGAGGCAAATTGCTGGGAGGCAGAGGAAGATTTTTTTTTCTTGTTTTCCTCTCCAAAAAAGATAGGAGCATCTTATACTCTGAAAAATATGGTATATATTGTTCTGATCAATGACCACAATAAATATATTTACAGATAAGACAAATAACTGCTATAGAAATGTAATGATTAGTGACTGGGGACTAAATTCACACTTTCTCTGCATTATCCCCAAATTACAAGATTTGTTGAATAGATTCTATTTTATTATGTATTCATGAGGTACATTAAGAAAGCAGCAAAGACAATTCTACCCTACTGATACGAAGTCCAGCAGCTTTTTGAAACTCATTCTATGTTGTTTAATATAACAAAAGATTTATCAAAAATTACTTCAAAACCAGCTATTGCGTAAATTATTTAATTTAAATTACAAGAGTACATCTTGATTTGGACATAATGAAAAATGAGCATGCCATCTTCAAACAAATTTATTGCAGGATTTATCTTTTGACCTTCAGACTGGAAATATTCATTTTCTTTTTAATACTCTATGTTATACAATGAAAAAAACAAAATAAAATAAAATGGGAAAAAGCAGCCATCCTTGCTTGGATGCCTTATTTGTTTGGAAAAAAAGTATCAGATCAAATCAAATTACTGCTTATGCTAATGAATATAAAGAAAATTTGTGCTTTCACATCAGTTTTAACTCCTGGCAACTATATTGCATTTTCTTGGCAACATTTTTGGAAGTGGCTTGCCTTCTTCCTGCACCTGAGAAAAGGCCCAAGGTTACCCAGATGCCTTCACACTTAAAGCAGGGCTAAAACTGAAATGTCTACTGCTTTCTAACCTGGTGCCTTGACCACTACTCCAAACTGGGTCACTAGTGAAGAAATGAATGCATAATCAAGCTGAATTTATAATAAAAAGATAAATAAATCTACATTTCACTTTTTAAATACAGGTATTCCTCGACTTACAACAATTCATTTAGTGACCGTTCAAACTTACAACGGCACTGAAAAAAGTGACTTACAACTGTTTTTCACACTTATGACCGTTGCAACATCCCCATGGGCACATGATCAAAATTCAGGTACTTGGCAGCTGAATCATATTTATGATGGTTGCAGTGTCCGGGGGCCTTTTATGACATTTTAACAAGTAAAGTCAATGGGGAAGCCAGATTCATTTAACAACCATGTTACCAACTTAACAACTGTAATGATTCACTTAACAACTATGGCAAGAAAGGTCATAAACTGGGCCAAAATTCGCTTAACAAATGTCTCACGTAGCAATAGAAATTTTGGGCTCAATTGTAGTCGTAACTCAATTGTAACTCAGTCGTAACTCAAGAACGAGGTGGCACAGTGATTAGAGTGCAGTACTGCAGCTACTTCAGCTGACTGCTAGTTCAGCAGATCAGCAGATCAAATCTCACCGGCTCAAGGTTGACTCAGCCTTCCATCCTTCTGAAGTGGGTAAAATGAGGACCCAGATTGTTGGGGGCAATATGCTAATGCTAACACAATATGCTATTATGCAATATGCTATATGCTAACTTTGTAAATCGTTTAGAGAGGGCTGTAAAGCACTATGAAGCAGTATAGAAGTCTAAATAATTTTTTTTTAAAAAAATCTCGAGACTACCTGTACTTTAAAACATTTAAAGACAACCAAATAAGTAGATTTTAGGTACATTTTGCATAATTTACAGTGTTTAGTAGTCTTTCATTTTATTGATCTTTTTTTTTTAGAAACAAACTAAGATCAACAAAGAGATAAATAATTACTTTGAAATGTATTTGACCTACTAGTCAATAATGCTCTGAATATTTTTCTTAAAGATTTGGTTCTTACTTATAGAAACATAAGGATGTGGCTTAATCTTTATTTTCTTTACAGGAATGAAGCAGATTCAGGGCTCATGCCTTTCCCCTTTCCTCTGCAGATTTGGCAGCCCCCCAAAAATATGCTCTTAGGAGCCTAGGAATGGTTTGAGAATGATGTGGAATTTGCAGAGGACTGCAAATAGAGAGGGAGTTATTAGAAAACATTCTTCACCACTTATGAGAATTGAAAAGCAATTTAAAATTAAGCCTTAGTATTTAGAATAATATGTTGTCTATTAAGAGAAAAGTTGGATTTTCCTACGTATCCTGAAGAGCAGTTTGATCAGTTGGCTACTGTAGTTTTTTTACTCTAAGATTATTGGTCTTTGTAGGGGTGGAGAGAGATGTTGGGATATTATTGTAAGTAAAATTTGATTTAATTTACTTACGTCCCCTTTAATTTGGAAGAAAAAGTAGAGCACAAAACACTGAACCAAACAATCTAATGAACAAAGTGAGCTACATTGTGTGCTTAGTCAGTCTAGATCAGGGGTGTCAAACTTGATTTCATTGAAGGTCGCATCAGGGTTGCGTTGACCTCGTGGGCTGGGGTGGGCATCTTGACGTCACTCATATTGGGGCCACTTGTGGTGGCCCAAGCACTCTGCCAGCAAAAATGGGCTCCCGATCTCTGTTTTCGGCCGCAACAGCCTCTTGCAGCCCTCTGCCTATGAAAACAGAGCTCGGGTGGGCCAGGCGGGTTCCCCCTGGGTCCTGTTTTTGGCCATGACGGCCTCTCGCAGCCTCTGCCAGCGAAAACGGAACTCTGTGCAGCCCTCCTGTGCGGTTCTCCTGTGCTCTGTTTTCGCTGGTAGAGGCCCCGCAGGCCGGTCCTCCACTGTTTCCAGAGTGGCCCCATGGGCCAGATCTAAGCACCCTGCGGGCCAAATCCGGCCCCTGGGCCTTGAGTTTGATACTACTGGTCTAGATGCTAACTAAATGCTGCTCAAGCCTAATTTAGTTTTGTAGTTTGATATTGATCAACCAGGAAGATATATGATTGTGAGGCTATCCTATATTTTGTTAGAGGGAAACATTTTTTAACTTTATGTCTCGACATGTACAAATGTCTGCCATTTTCCCACATTAAAAATTTTCACCGGAGATTTCATTTGGTTTTTGAGTGGTATACCAGAGTAAAATTGAAGAGCTAGGTGGGCAGAGCGAGAATAAACATTAAATTTGGGTTGATGAAAACGTAATGAAAATACAGATCAATAATTAAAATACAGCTCACGTGAGAGATTCCTAAATATTTAATCATTTTATTTTTTATCATATTGAAATGTAGAGTTGAGTAAAGTCTGAGAAGCCTCAAGACTGTACATGAGCAAGAGCCAATGAAATTTTGGGGCCTCAGATCTGCATACCTGGTCTAACTGATGGGAAAAACCTGGGTAAGAGATCTGTAGGCTGTAGGCCTGTCACCTATGTATTAGGCATCATCCACATAATGACATAAGAGAAAAACAAAATCCAAGCAGAACCACTGCACTCATTCATATCCCAAAATTCAAAATAAAACTCACCCTTACATTTTCTGTCAGTCTGAGACACAATGACAGAGTAAGCAACCGTTTAGTTAGCTGAATTAGGAAAGCAAGAGTAGTCACAGGCCTTCCCCAGAAACCAGAGGATTCTAGAAGTTGGCTTGCAGTTGCCCTGACAAGGGGCACTAAACATGTTTGTTCTGAGACGGCGATTCATTTCAGCAGACAGGCACAGCATTAGACAGGATAAAACTATTCATTCTTGCTTCCTATGCAGCAACCCAATTTGTATCTGCCACTTTCCTCTGGAGAAACCCACTTAAAAGGAGCTTTAAAAGCCAGGGGAGAGGAAGGAGGAAGGGTAAGATTAATCCTGTCTTTTCTGATTTAAAGTATGTGAACAGAAGGAATAGCTGACCGATTATGATTACAGTTTAATGTTTTTGCTGAAGACCATCCATTGCTTCCATTAGGAAAAGCGAGAGAGGCCAGGAACTGATGAGCCAGCAATCTCCCCTAGCTTGTCTCAGCAATGCAACATTGATCTCTTTTTCCCCACCCCAAGGTTTGCAATGCTGTCACTAATCTCCTAGCAGCGATCATTACTAAAGGGAGGAAAGGGCCACATATCTATAATGCACACGCACATACACACACACCAACATGCACACAGATAGATTCTGTATTGACAAGATTTGACAGCGTAAGGGAAATTGCCAGAGATAGATGGTAGGCAACAAAAGGACTTGGAAGCAAAACAAAATGTGACCAATTGTCATTTGGGTGCTGCTTCTATGGTCTTATGAGGCTATTTAACCAATCAAAGCATCAGAGCAGATTCTGAAAAACACCCACAATAATCCTATCTACCGCTATATAATATTTTACGGCAAGAGTGGTCAGGCTTAAAACATTTATAAGTTGCATATAGATTTTCAGCATGCAGTTTGAAATTATATCAGTTTCATTTTTTAACATGTGCTCAAAAAATATACTGTTTAGCTTTATTTATTTTCTGCCTTTGTTATTTTTACAAATAATTCAAGGTGGCGAACATATTCAATACATCTTCCTCCTCCTATTTTCTCCAAAACAACAACCCTGTGAGGTGGCTGAGAGTGACTGGCCCAAAGTCATTCAGCTGGCTTTCATGGCTAAGGTGAACTCAAGTCTTTCATTCTCCAGTTGGTGCCTTAACCACTAGGCCAAACTGTCTCTCTTTTGTTTGCCTGGCTGTTTTGTGTAGAGAGAATATCCAAGTCTTTCTGGTGCTGATTACAATACTAAAATGTTTCAAATTGTTGGACTTAATTCTAAATTGCTTAACTTTATTAAAAAAAAACCCAGAATATTAATCTTTTAGTGAGTATTGTAAATTTTATCTATCTTTAATATAAAAAAAATCTTGAAAACGTCTGTCACTGCAAAAAGTCTATTATTTCATTTGAAGTGTATATATTTATATTGATTGTTTTTTATATAGCTATGAAAACAAAGACTTTGCAAACAGGATTTTTTTTTTACAAATACCAAAACGCAATGAATAAAATGTACTATTGTAAATTAGACTAAGGCATAATCTAAGAATCACTACTGTGATTCTGCATTAGCTGGAGTTATGCAATAAGATGCGATGTTAACATGAAATTGCTAATTGTAAATCACCATTTTCTTCTTAAAAATGAAAGGCATTTGCCAAGAATTGCTTCTCCAAATGGGGTTTTCAGCTGTTAAGTTGAGCCTAGCATGAACACAAAAGAGGACAGAGTGGAGTAAATTTAGAGACATTTCAGATATCATCTATATAAAATCAACAACTATTCAGACAGAAATTCAATAGGCGTGATTAAACAGAACATATGGAGACGTAACTGTTTAGAATATATGGTCAAAGATAACTGTCTCATCTACTCACCTCCAAGGAGCATACTGAGAAAGTGCTTTTCCGCTCTGTTCAATTGTTGAGGTCTTCTTGTATTGCTACTCTGATCAAAATTCTTTAAGTTTATTGGTTAGCACTTGGTACAGATCAACAGTCCCAGAGGTAATACTTACTAAGCATTGGCAGTATAGAATGCTTTAAGATGCATGGCTAGAAAGCAAATCACTTTTCAATTAAGATCAAGACAAGAGCCACACAATCCTTCCTAGGGAAAAGAAACATTCACACAGCTTAGCTTAATCAGAAAGCATCTAGGGAAAAGAGGTCTGAGCATTTCTAGAGACTGTGATATAACGAAGCAGGGTTTTACAAGCAATGGATTGTATTTTAAAAATAAACCAACATACCATTATCAAAACACCTCAAATTTGTAATTGGATAATGCTTTATTAGGCTCACTCAACAAGGCACAAAAGAGTTTTATAAGCTTTTTGGCCCTCCCCCCAACACCATTTATCAGGGAAATTGCATCCATCCCTGATTAATCCATTCCTGCAACTATCTTTGAACAGCACACTGCATGCCTGAAACATCTGGTTTAACTTTTCTTCTTTCCTCATTCTCATTGCTTGATGAAGAATTCTTGGGAACACTGGAGTTGGTCCTAACTCAACTATGGAATTTTTTCACAAACCATCTTAGCTACAATTGTTTTTGAAGCACAATAAAAAGGCACTTAAGCATACAACCGACATATTCCAAACTACAGTTCTGCGTCCATTGAATTATTACTCATGCTTGTATAAATAATGCTTTCAAATATTTCTAGCATTTCATACTTGTAATAATTGCTAACTGACAGCCAGTTATAACAAGCTACAATTTCCTTCATATTATAGATATGCCAGACAAGTACCTGTAAGAAATCTTGATTCCAACAGGCAAATTTTACTTATAAGCAAAACTGTATTTCCCTTTTAGCATTTTTCTCAAAATGTTGTTTACTTTCAGCAGTAATTAACCTTTGTAATCTAATTTTATTGAGATATCAGATGTTGCTTAATACATCTCCAAGTAATGCAGGCACAAGAAATACTAACAGTAAAATCTATCATACAAAGGAAAATATAGAACGTGTTCCTGGATCAAGAGACTATGAACAGCTAGAAATAAAAGCCAAAGAGATGGGTGAAATAGGTGATGCCTATCTTCCGTGCTGATTGGTAGATATCCAATCAGGGAACATAGAACTTTTGAAATTATTTGGAGATGGTGACAATGAAAGAACTTTAGATTCTTAGACCATGATCTACAAAAACCCTTAGGAGGGGTTTCTGGCAGGGGCTGGGCTACCCCTACCACCTCACAGTAACTAGGAAGAATATCTTTGGAAATCAACTGTCTTGCCTTATCTGAAGGGCTTTAAGCTACAATTGGAGGAGGAGGGAGACAAACTTTTAGAAACTAATGCCAAGCATAAATCTCAGAACAAACAACCAAGTGGCATGAAAGAAGGGGAACTCTAATACAAAACAGAGATGTAGGAAGTAAACACAATGTCAATCAAAAAGGAGTCAGACACTATACACTAACACTCAAAGTATGAAGAACAAACAAGGTGAACTTGAAGCACATGAGAGCAGATATAAACACTGTTGTCATTATTGAAACTTGGTGGGATGAAACACATGAGTGGTACATACAGCTTGAAGGATTTGAATTGTTCAAAAGATAAGGCATAATAAAATAGGAGATGGAGTTGATTTATATATAAGAGACAGCTTCACTACTATAGAAATGCAAAGTAACAACAATGAAAACTCAATGATATTGTCATAGGTGTATACTACAGATCAATCAAACCAAACAGATGAACTTTTCGTTATCAGTTAGCTAGGTATGCAGGAAGCACACTGCAATAGTAATTATCTTGGTATCAACTAGGACACAACCTCTGCACCTAGTGGGAGATGAAACAGACTCCTGACAAATCTAGCAGATAACTTTATCTCCCAAAAGGTAGAAAAGGGAACTAGAGGGTTAGCTATACTGGACTTAATTTTTAGTAATAGAGATAAAATAATAGAATAGGTTCAAATTGTGAGAACTTTGGGGAAGAGTGATCATGTCATATTGGAATTCAATATAATGCAAGAATAAAACAAAATCAAACTAGCATCTTATACTTTAAAACTGCTGATTTCAACAAAGTTAGAGAGTTCGGGAATGAGATTACAAAAACCCAGTCCAGCATGATACAGTTGAAAAAGAAAAATAAGAGATCCAAGAAGAAATCAACATCGTTGCATAAAGAACTCTCTTCAATATGTAAACAAAAAACAAAAAAAAGTCAAGGAAACTATTGGTCTACTAACCTATTGACAATAGAACCATTAAAGACAGATTAGGAATTCAAGTCAAAATAGGCAAGAAAATGGTAAGACAACCCCTATTCATTCTAGACAAGTTCAAATCACCAGAATCAGATATGTTACACCCCAAGATTCTGAAGGAGCTGGCAGACGTGGTCTCAGAACCACTGAACCATATCTTTCAAAGATCTTGGAACACCAGGGTACTACCTGAGAACTGAAAAAGAGCTGATGTGGTTCCAATCTTTAAAAAAGGGGAAAAAATGGATCCAGGAAACTACAGACCGACATCAATACTTGGGAAGATCCTGGAAAAGATAATTAAGAAATGGATCGGTGGACACCTAGTAGTAAGCAAAGCTATTACTAGAAGCCAACATCAAAAACAGATCATGCCAAACACATTTTACTGTAGTCTTTGACAAAGTGACTAAACAGTAGACCAGCGAAATACTATGGACATATTATACTTGGACTTCAGTGAGGCATGTGACAAAGTACACTACAACCTACTTTTTAGTAAGATAGAATAATGTGTGTTAGACAGCATCACCATCAGATGGATTTGTAACTGGCTAACAAACTGCATTCAACATTTTGTCTTCAATGAAACTACATCAACATGGAGGGAAGCATGTACTGAGATACCACAAGGTTCTGTCTTAGGCCCAATACTCTTCAATAATTTCATAAATGAAGGGATAAAAGTGAAACTCATCATATTTGTAAATGACACCAAACTGGGAGAAAGAAGATCAGAAGAAAGACTCAAGATACAGAAGGACATTGACAGACTTGAGAACTGAGCCCTAGTCAACAAAATGCAATTCAGTGGTGAGAAAAGTAAGGTAGCACATATAGTAAGAAAAAACAAATGTACGGGTGTACAATAAGGGACACTTGGCACAATAGTAGCAACTGTGAGAGGGATCTAGAAGTCCTAATGGACAAGTAGGACAAGTATGAGTTAACAGTGTGCTGCACCTGCCATAAATGCCAATGCAGTCCTAGGCTGCATTAACAGAAGAAGAGTATCAAGAACACGTGAAGCATTAGTACTACCATATAAAAAAAATAAGATGTTGATGCTCTAGAAAGAGTGCAGAGAAGCGCAATAAAGATGATTAGGGGTTTGGAGGCTAAAACATATAACAAACAATTGCTGGAACTGTGTATATGTCTAGTCTAATGAAGAGAAGAACTAGGGATGACATGACAGCACTCTTCCAATATTTGCGGGGCTGTCACAAAGAATAGGAGACAACTATTCTCCAAATTTCCTGAGGGCAAGATAAAGAAGGAACAGATGGAAACTTATTAAAGAGAGATCCAGTCTAGAACTAAGGAAAAATTTCCTGAGACAGTGAGAACAATTAATCAGTCGAACAGCTGGCCTTCGGAAGCTGTGGGTGTTCCAACACTGGAGGTTTTTAAAAAGAGATTGGACATCCATTTGTCTGGAATGGTATAGGGCTGTGATGGTGAACCCATGGCATGCATGTCTCCCAGTTCAGCTCCACTGTGCATGCGCGCATGCCTCCCACTGGCCAGCTCATCTTCAGGTTTCTGCCATGCATGCATGGGGGGCATGTGTGGGGGGCATGTGTGGGGCCCTCGCATGCATGGGGGCATGTGTGGGGGGGTGCACGCATTGCATTTTGGGGCTTCGGGCGCATGTGCATGTATTCACATGCGCATGCACAAGCTTTGGGTACTCGGTCTGGAAAAGGTTAGCCATCACTAACCAGTCTCCTGCTTGGGCAGGGGGCTGAACTAGAAGACCTCCAATGTCTCTTCCAACTCTAATTCTATATTTTGTATTCTGTATATGATGCTGTATCATGTCTACTGCACGCTATCTACCTGCAAGAATTTGTCTCATTCAGCATCTCAGAGAACAAGACTTTTTATATGCCATGGATCAAGTGCTGCTGGGAAGCACATTCATACTTATTTACCTACCACAATCTCCCCACTTGTAGTAAGGCAGCAGTACAATCCAGTGGACTCCTTCTCTTTTCAAGATTTTTCTCACTGAATTCTCCAATGCAACACAGGCAAAGAAAAGTCATACTGGCGATGTTTGAAAATCAGAATTGACAAATAAAAACTGAGATGTGGGTGGGGAAGTATGGTACAAGCTAGGTGTGGGTTGACAGAAAATGGTTTATGGCATATAAAAGACTATATACCTATTTGCCCCAAAACATGAAAAGTTATTCCATAAGGTTGGTTTCATTGATAACACTTAAAAAAGAAATCTTATTTTTAAAAGGTTAAACTAATGAAAACAAATAATGGAACATACAAATGACATTTTTGTGTATAACATGTTTGATCATCCTCCCCTCCCCCCAATTTATGGAAAAATACCAGTGGCTATGCACATCCAATGGACGCAGAATCAGGGCTGAAAGTTGCCAGAGTTTATAGGATTGTGCAGAAGAAGGACTCTCCTTCACATACACATGAAGAAAGACCTTTGCCTAGATAATGGTGAGAGCCACATGAAACCAGAGATTAAGCAATACTCTTTTAGACACATTCTTTGCCCAGCTGTGTAGCATTGAAAACATCTCACATCTGACATATTCCAAAATATATGCTCTTGCATCATTTGTATTGTGGCCACATGGCAATGCTCCACAAAAGGATTGTCTAAAAAAATAATCTATTTCTTTCTCATGCTCCAATTTCTTCACTGAAAATTAAACAAGGAAAAAAAGCTGTTCCTGGAGAATTAAAATAACCAGATATTGCATTGAGAAATCAATTACTATAGTTCCCACAGGGACAGTGTGGAAAAATAGCATTATTCAGCCAGTTAAATACTTTAAATATCCCACTGATTTCAGTAAGAGAAGCATATTCTTAAAATTTTTCCCACTGAAGAAGGGGGATATTTTGTAACAACTATGCCAAGTTCATGAATAAATATATTTAGTTTCAGAACCAAATTAATTTGTGGTAACAAGCAATCTTCTTTCCAATCTTTTATAAGGTCAGTGTTCCTCTTTTCTTTTAGAGGATTTTGGAAGTATCCAGTGGAAATGTTATCTCCTTGCCAGCTTGAGTATCACCATATTCAAAAATATTATCAGGACTGAAAACAAATACAGTTGGTTTGATTCCATCAAAACAATGACTTCCATCCTCTTTAGTCAAGGGAAAACAGGAGGAGAATCCATAATCCAATTCAAGCACTCCTTTGTTATTCATGACTTTAAAAGATTGTTATCACATCTTATACACTACTGCAACTTCTGCTTCAAATTTACATATCTGAAAAAAGCAGATACAGATCTAACTTCTCAAATATTACAAGAATAACGTAAATATTATGTAAAAAAAGGAGGGCTTTCCAAATCCAAATTTTGATATGAAGACTTTATTGTCTCTGTTAAACAAAAAGGTACAGCCCAACTGTGCCCACTTAATCTAAGAAATATCAAGATATTTTACAGTTCCTTAATTCTGATACTCTTCAAGATGTATTGGATATCAATTTCTGCAATTTTTTTGACAATTAATCATGGCTGAGGAGTTATGGGAATTGAAATCTGTGCATCTGGAGAATACAAGGTTGAGAAAAATTAGTTTATCATAAATGAATTTACACTGGATTTTATGACCAATCAAGAAACACTTCTCAATGAATTAAATATATAAAGTAGTAAGAAATCAAGGGAGGTTCGAAAAAACCAAGTAGCAAGTACATTACAGTTACAGATTTAAAAAAATATATATGAAAGGAAATGGGAGACTGAAACTGAGTGTAGTTCAACGGAAAAGAGCACATTTAGGTTGCTACAGTTCCCATGACCTTAACCAGTGGTCATGCTAATGTGGGATCAAATATCAACTTGAAAATTAACAATTTTCTATTGTGGAATTAGCATTTGCTTAAGTTAAATCCCCACTTAGCCTTAAAGTTTTCTGCAATCTTGGATAATTACTTGCTCTCTGTTTGACTCTCAGCCTATCATACTACCACCACATATGCTTCCATAAACCTCCAGCAATTGTTTTAATTCTGTCCCTCAGTAGTCTTCAAAAGCTATCAACCTTGACAGCATTTCTTCCAAATGACCAATACAAAACCCAAAAAACTGGCATCCAACTGGTACAGTGTTCTTCGGTGATATTGGTACATTCTCTGCCAATTTGTCTACTTAAAGGATGGTGTAATATCTCAGCAGATTGTAATACCATTAGGAAAAAGAGTTAGAAGGCTTCAAAAAGGGGCTGAGAATTTCACGCAGCCTGCAGATTACCTGTTTTTACTTTATGAAAAGTATTCTTTCTAAAGACTCTAAATACACTTTGACAGTTGTATTAGTAGTAATAGTTATATATAGTTATATTAGTAGTAATAGTAGTTGTAGTAGTCTTTTTATTTTTAAGAGAATCAAAATGTATCTTTCACTCTTACAGAAAGCGAGAAATTCCAAACAAAGGTCAGCAGCTGAATTCTGTGACAGAATTGTGTAAGTATGCATACAAAGCCCAAGATTAAGGAAGCCTACAGAGGAAGCAAAATTATTTTTCAATGCATACTTTATGAATGCATACTTACGCAACGCTTAAAAAAAAACCCTAGAACTGGGAAGAAACAAAGGTTTTAATGGTTTTTAAGCCCCTATAAGTTTCTCTGAGTGTTACTTGGAGATTGATGTGTACAGATGGTAGTAGAATACAGCAATGTTTTATCTGCTTCTGTTCTGTGCAATCCTAGGAACTTGGGGTCATTTATGGAGTACTTTTTCAACACATAACTTGAAATTCAGTCTAACCAAGGGAAATCATAATTTAAAAAAACAATTAAAAATGTGAATTGAAAGACTGGATTTTATTCATTGATGAAACCAATTTGTTTTGAAAGATTATTCTAGCTTTTAGGCTTCATATTAAAAAATAAGAACAATACTTAAAATGGCCTGAGACTCATAAGTGAATCACAGAGCCTGTAAGTCCAGGAAGAAAAAGTTTGAGTAATCAAGGGCAAAAACTCAGCCTGCAACCTTCTTAAAGTCCACAGAAACCACCTGGTAACACTGTTAACATTACTAGAAGTGGGATTAAAAATGTCAGATCATTACCATCCTTACACCAACCCCAAATGGGTCTAAACTTTGACTGAAATTTGGTCATTTTGCCATAGACTTTCAGAAATGTAATCTTAGGGTGCTGCAGAGGCAAATGGAATGCTGGGGTTACATGTGGTCCGAAGGCCACTACCCCTACTTAATATTAAAAGCTTGTGGCCTGTCTTGATTACAACATTAATAACAATTGGTGTGTTGTCCATAGTAAATGTGCAATTCACTTCAGTATGCTAAAGAGAAATTAAACAATTCTGCTTCCTAACTTGTAGACTGCTGAGATGTAAATTTACTGGATCAATCTGACTTTAATTAGAATCCTGAAGTCTGTCAATTAAACTATGTGTACACAGAAGCTGAAGAAGGGAAGCACAGGATTTAGAATAAAGTTAGGATTTTCATTCTATCCCCAAGATTTGTTGGAGAGGAAGGAACAGATCTGGACCTTTTCTCTGTTATATATAATTTTTTAATTATATATATATATATCTTAAAAACAAATATGGATTTGCAGCAGAAGATTACTTTGAAAGTTGCAAGAAAAGGAGTTTGGAGTTGCAACTTGCTGTTTCCCCATACAGTATAAATATTTGTTGCTCAGAATGCTTTATGTCTAAGCAGAGGATGAGCCTAGACTTGTATATATGAGCTGTATATGTAAGATTTTGCAAAAAAGCCTAGTTCTTGACGTGATCCATCTGGAGCTTCTAAATGGACAGAAAATAAATTTGCAGCAAGGAAGGAGAAAATGATAACAAGTTGTGAAAATACACATACAACGTTCAAACAAAATGCGCCAAATGCGTCTAGAACTCTTTTGTTCCTTCTGACTTAATGAACAAAACACTGTTTGCCAGAAAAACTTGATAACATTCATTTACCAATATTTAAGCTTTTAGCCAGAGGAATTTATTTCTACTTAGATCCTTGTGGGCAATTCTCTCAGACAACTCAGTCATTTGATAGATTTATTTTTACTAGTAGTATTAATGTTATTATTTGATATTATTGTGCACATAGGAGAGATGTTCCCAGTGGTTTTGCCAGCAATAAGAACTTCCGTGAAAGGCTCAGCAGGTAGATTTCTGTGACAGATTCTTGTTAATGAGAGCACAAAACCAAGATTAAGTAAAGCTGTGGCAGAAACTCATGAATTAAAAAAGGTAAATGTAGGGAGAAGGAAGCTAAGAAACTGAGGAAGTGGGAGGGGAAGCACAAAAGGAGAAAATTGAAATATTCTGTTTTCAGCAGCAGAATGTGGCAATCCATATTAACTGGCTGCTCCAAGGAGTTTAAGAAAGTTCATGCTCAGTCAATCCTTTCCAAGCCAAAATGGATGCTCCTCATGTCTCCCTCCATGCAGAAAAATAGTTACCGGGGGGGGGGGGGGGGATTTTAATATCATGTTTCCCAAGAGTACTACTACCCTAATCACTACAATAAACACACGATGCGGCAAATCAGCAACACAAACAGAAAACCTAATTGTGGATATTCTACACAATGTCTGGTTTGGACCTCAATAAGTTACTCTCTTAGGTAGAAAAAAGGACCAAATCAAATCCAGAACTAGGTAATTTAGTGCATATGAGCTTCAGTGATTTCTGACACAATAACCCATTGGGGCTTATAAATGGTACCTAAAGAGCTGGAAAGTCCATATCTCCTCTCCCCATTTATCTTTATGTTAGATACCTTCTAGCTACAGTTATTGGGGCATCAGCTACCCACATGTCTTAGAAAAAGTGAGCTATATTTGAGGTCTAGGAGGCTTATTTAAGTTCTTTAAGGACACCATGGGTTTTAAAAGGTTCATATTCCCTGCTTTTGCTTCTGTGAAGGAAAATTATAATTCCTGAAAGCAGGGGTAAAATCCATTTACCTTCGCTACTGGTTCGTAAATGTGAATGGGCGCACTTCCTCCATGCATGGGCAGATGGGCGGAGTTACCGGTTCGCCCGAGCCTTCTGCGCATGTGCAGTGGGTTAAAAACGGGACGTGATGATGTCCGGGCAGATGGGCGGAGTTACCGGTTCGCCCGAGCTGGATAGAACCAGCTGAATTTCACCACTATCTGAAAGGAGGAAGCAAGGCTACCAAATGTGCCTGAGCCCCATTTTCAACTGTGCCTTAAGTATGGTAAAACAGAAAGCTGGAATTTGGAATTCATGTCTGCTTAGGGCAGAGCACAGCAGAAAAAAGATGATCTTGAAGAACCCCTGGAAGCATGTTCTCATGCAGACATAAGGACTCTCTGGCTCTATTATTAGCAGAAACTACTGAAATATGGTATGGTAAGGTGAGAATCTTCAATGCATACAAGGATGAAGTCACTTTGAAGGAGTTGTTTCCTTTCTCTCAATGTAAGAATGCAATCCCTTCCCATACTCACTTTTCTCGCCACCTTTTTCACAGCTTAGAGGATATATTGCGTTGGGCTTTTCAAGCCTAATGCTAGATGGATGTTGGTTGTTGGCACGACATTTCTGGGAAAATCTAATGCCCTATGTAACTTCCATACCTATACTCCATATCAAATAGGGATCAATGTGCCGATGGAATGCGCCTTGATGCTAATTTTATTAAGATCATTTTAATGCAAAACAAAGGTAGGATACCAGCGTTCTTAAAGCAGAGTACCAGATTTCATCATCTTCATTGTTTAGAAGAATGTCTCTGGACCCCATATTGGGCCCACAGAAATTCAACATGATGAATGGTTCCAGCCCAGCATGCTCTACACTCTGCATCCAGAAAAAAAGGCAAGTGACCCTTCCCACACACATACCAATCTGCAACGCTAGGCAATATGGGAGGCGGGGGTTAGTTTGCATTTCTAGTAAATGAGCATTCTGTGACTTGTCATGATCATTATTGCAGCTACTTTGTGAGAGTACAACAACACCAAATGTGCTTTAAATAATTTCACTCCAGCAAGTCAGTGTTATTCTTTAAAAAAATCTGCAGAGTAAAGAAATGATAATTCTTAGCATACTGTAACAACTGCAATTGTCTAACAATATTCCTCCTCTCCAAAACAAAACAACACTTAAAAATAAACAATTAGGTTAGTGTGATACCACTATAACAGGCACCAACAAAGAGGAGAATGAATTCAAGTGTCTCTATGAAAAAGGTACTGCTATTATCAAGACCAACCTGAAGTAGGAAAACTGTAAAAGCCGTTGCATGCTGGATGCTGAAAGTGCACAGGAGCTCACAGAATGTAGAATAAGGATGCATTTAGCAATGCTAAAATGGTATTACTTCCAGGGTTAATAATCTTTTAGCTGATGATTTGTATGCATTTATGAGCACTAGTGAATGACCTTTAAGAATACCTGTAAGACACTGAGAAGATGCATTAAAGAAACACTAGTCCTTTCTTTTCAGAAATACAGCTTTTCCACATGAATAGCAAATTAAGAAACAAAAGAGACTGATATCTCAATTCAAAAAGGTAGCACCAGCAGCTGTATTTATGGAGACTCAAGTATTGATGTCCCTTTAAGCAGTCATATATGGGATCCTGTCCTACTAAACCACCCACATCCTATCCTTTCTTTCCAATACGTTTGCTTATGGACTGCAAGCAAAGAGTTATTTAAGTGAAATGCATCCGGACCAATATTTCTACTGTTCTTTGAAATAAAATTGTCAACAGCAACAGAATTCTGTTGACCAGATGAAAGCTCCAGGAATCCCAAAATACTGCACATACTTCAATGGCAGAAGCTGTTTCAATAAAAGATTATCACCCAATGAATTTTCCTGCTCCCAGCAGGCTCTATAATGTGTGCCAGACATGAAAACATAGGTTGTTCCATTACCCTAGATACATTATTCAAAGCGGCAAAATGAAGTGATACAGCCACCACTGTAGTGGAAATAATGCAAGAATGAATCCCTTATAAAGGAAATCTACTTCATCAGTGGTTTTACATAAACAGCTCTTGCTTATGAAGCCAGGTTTCATTACAGGCGGGAGAAATGTTATCTTTTTATGGACAAGATAAAATGAACTACCATACAATAGGCCTATGTGACACAGCAATATTACAAAGTCAGTCAACAATTCTTGTTTATTCTTAATATACAAAACACTATCCAGTTCAGAGTTAATGAATGGCAAGGAAGATGCTTATTCATTGAGGATGGCTTGGAGCAATAAGATTACTCCTCCATAATGCCACTGATGCTTCAATACAGTACTTTTTTCGATCAAAGTAGGACATCATGAGAAAGGTTCAAAGGATAAGCCAAACTGAGTATCTGATTGTGTACATGGGAAATACTAAATCTGGCAATACTTTAATTGAGGACTGCCATCTTATGCATGCTTACTTATTATTATTAAACCCCTAGAAAATTATCTTAGTAAATAGCAGTGGATCCCAGAGAAAAGAAAAACTGAGAGTCGTTATAAAAACAAGATTTTAATCAGTTATATTGTAAACTTCATTGTAGATACAACAGAGCTCCAAAGTCCTTAAGTCTACACAGGCAAAGCAAACAATGTGTGGGCACTATTATCATCAAACCCACAGCAAAACCTGCAACTTGGCTTTTTGCTTTCCAAGCATTGCATTGTTCCGAGAAAGGAAAGCCATATAAGAACAGGATTTAAGTATAAATTTAAATAAGGGAAGCATGCAACAATATCTGCCCATAAATCTACTTTCTCTACTGATGATTTGCAAACTAAAGTTGTTTGTTTAGGGGGTTTCTGAGGGGGGGGGGAGGTTAACGTAAAAGTTCCAAGAACATGAAACAATTATTCATTTACAATGCTTCATCAAGTAGCAATGTAGACAGAGGAGGGGGGAGAGGACCATTTTATGCCAGTATTCACATATATTTGTCTTTGCAGAAAGGGAACCCTTTTGGATAAGTTTCTTGATATGATATTCCTGAGTCAGTTTACATAAAAGTAGCTTATAGGGCAATTAGAACAATTAATCAAAATTTGACCAAGGTGCATTGAAAAGATAGCAACAACAGAAGAATCAATACATATAATTAATAACTCCATGCAGCATCCCATGCTGAACAAGTCTAACAAATGGGGAAAGGGGGGGGGGGTAATAAATGAGCTGTGCAGCAAAGATAAGAAAATATGCTTTGTTCTGGCCTCCCAAGACTGTCTACTCACTGGAAGGATTACAGAGGATATGACCAATATATATGGACAGCAGACATGAACATAAAACCGTATGGCACTAGAGGAGCTGTGTTTGAGATCAAGGCTCTAAAAAGTAGCAGGAATTAATGACTTACGGTAGAATGGCAAGAAAACAATCAATCTTTAAACATGACTCTAAGATAGTAAGGAAAGTAAGGAAATAGAAACACTTCAAATGATTTAAAGAATAAAACCCAGCATGGAAGAGAAAAATTGAACTACCTCACAAGGCAGGCCAAAAGATACTACATACATACATACATACATACATACATACATAGGTACATACATACAAACATCCTTTAAGTTAGGTGACCGTAGATGGAAGCAATTTGTGCATGAATTGTGGATGACTAGAATATATCAGGGCGGAATGCTTTCAAAAGATAGACTTCAGCTGGATTTTTAAAATCTATACTCGAAAACCTTGGCAAACCAGGTAAAAGGAAACCATAATGAGAAGATGAAAAGTGTTTTAGGAATTAATGTGGGCATGAGAAAAAGATATACGTCTCTAGGAATAAAGGATGCTTAAGAAGATTAATGCCATCTAAAAGGAAAATGGGGTGGGGGATAGAGACACGGGGAAAATCCAGCAGGCATGTAGGGTAAATGCAGGAACAATCAACAGGACAACCTAAGAGAAAAGTTACTTGGTTAAAAAGCACAGGTATAAAATAACTATGTACGAACAAGAATTCTGAATTAGGCATGGCATTCATTAATTCGACAGGAGTGGATAATAATAGAAAAGGGCTATTACAATCAGTAAACATGTACAAAGACAGCAGCCAATATTACAAAAAAAAAAGTAAAACAAAAGTCTATAAAAGATATAAAGGAATCTGGCAAGAGACCATTCTTAGTGTTTCTTCCATATGCACTATAACGCAGAAAAATAAAGATAGCTCTGAGAATGAGAAGTGTTAACACTGCCAATGGAAAGATTTATTGTTGACAAAGACCCAGGTTTAGAGAAATAAGATTCATGTACATAAGCCTGAAACCCCAAATCAAATGAAGGCAATTTGTTAAAATGTGTGAAATGACGTAGACATCTAAAGTAAAAAAACCCTCCAGAAACCCATTTCTCTGAAAGCTCTTAAATGGGACCCTGAACTTCTGCCCCTTATTCTGGGTGAATGGAGACTGACTGCAATGGACATACATTCCACACATTCTCTCCGCTGCTACAGTAAGATTGACGAGGTACACACTAAAGCTCTGAATGAAAATGAATTAAAATCTCAGGGAAATCCTACAAAGTATATGAGGAAAGCCAGTTCCAGAGTGTATAAAGCAGGAAAGGAGAGTTCAGGCAGAAGGCAGTGGAAAAGAAAGACGACTATGGGGTCAATGAGCACAATATAGAGACAGGCAGGCCACATATATGGGATTGATACCATTCTTTCTGCCTTCATTCCTTTCAAAAGCTTAGCAGCTGCATGAGACACAGAAAATTCCATAGGTGCAATCTCTCTCTCTCTCTCTCTCTCTCTCTCTCTCTCTCTCTCTCTCTCTCTCGCCTTCTCTCCCTCCCTCCCTCCCTTTCTTTTCTTCCACAAGCACATGAAGACGAATGAGGGGCCTGCCTAATTTGTGTTACACGCACACACACAAATGGGCAAGAACAGAGGAAACAGGCACCAACTGCATTGAACACCAAGTCTCAGGACTATGTTGCATGCTGAGAACAGAGGGCAGAGGAGAGAGGGAGGGAGGGAAAGAGAGAGTGAATGAATGAATGAACGAACGAATGAATGAATGGAATGGGGAGCTAGGTAAGTAGCAAAACAGTTCAACAATTTATTCTGAGTTTGATGACAAAAGCAGCCAGAGGTGAGAGTGAGTCACAACGGTGCAGTAAATGTGAATCAAATTGCAAGGTTAAGGCTTTGGCTGAAGAGTCAGGGGCCAGCTGGGCCACGGAGAACTGTATCTTTTCCTCAGCCATCAGCCTGCTGAGCAAAGTAGTTGACATAAGTCAGCTATGGAAACTGCCAAGCTTGGAGAGATTCAACAATAAGCTCCTGGCACTGGGTAACTTGTGAAGTACAGGTAGTGGTCAGAGTGTCAGGTTAGCAAAGAGAACTCCAGGTATACATACACAACACCCAGGCTTAGAGAAGCCTGAAGCTCACTGGCTGACCTTGGGCTTTCCTGCTCCCTCCAGCCTACCTAACAAGGTTGCAGTGAGGAAACCCAGAGGTCCGACGGCGACGAGAAACTATAAATAAGACATCGGAAGAACAAGGTGGAGAAGAAGAAAAAAAAGAGAGATCACTGCGCGAAGGAGCCTCCCCCTCCCGTCTCACCTGGGAGGTTTGACCGCGGCGCTCTCTCGCTTGTCCAAGACGCCGGGCACGCAGTTGGTGAGCTCGGTCCAGTCGGCGTGCAGCCCGCAGCTCCAGCCCGTGGAGAAGCGCGAGAAGAGCCAGGTCTCCCGGCGGTTGGGCCGGTAGCAGGTGCATTTCTTCTGCCCGGGCCGGCAGTCGCAGGGGACCTCGAGGCGCACGTTTTGCACCAGGTGGCGGCCGAAGGTGGTGCCGCCAGTCTTCTGGATGTGCAGGAAGACGATCACGTCGTCCCCCTTCATGTCGAAGGCCAGCTGGCGCTCCAACTCCCGCACGGGGAAGTAGTACTTCTTGACGTAGTGCGGGTCCGGAGTGGGGAAGAGGTCCAGCTCATCCTGGTACGAGCGGCCGCTCGGCGAGCCCAGACTCAGCCCCGGCCCCACATATTGGTACAGGATGAGCATGAAACACACCGACCCCGCCACGATCAGCAGGAACTTGCTGTTCCTTTCAACCATGGTCCTTCCAGCGCGCTTCATATGCCACCATCTCCCGGCAATGGGGAGGCGGCGGCGGCGGCGGCGGCGGCTGTTCCTGGAGGTGTTGGCGGCGCCGAAATACGCTCCTCTGGTTTCGGCTTTGCTTCACGCACCAGTACCGACGACCAAACCGGCGCCTCCCTTTGCAAGAAGCGGGGATTCCCTGCCCCTCTCCTCCTTCTTTTTTTCTTCTTCTTCTCCTTCTTCAGTCAGATCGGCAAAAGGGGGAGGCGAGGACGGGGGAGGGGGGGCGTACAGCGCGGGTCCAAATGACCCCCTCCCCCGGTTCCGCCTCCTTCGCAGCCCCGTCCCGCCTCTGCCTACGGGACTTTGCTTCCCCTTTCACTCCAGCTCCGATCTACCAGGCGATCGGCTCACGCGATCCGCAAACCCTCCGTCTAGCGCTGGCTCGCTCGCCGCCGCCGCCGCCGCACGCTAGTTCGAGTCCTTCCTGCCTGGCTTCCTATTGCCAAGCCCCACCATGATCTGAGCCCAGCATGCACAGCGCCGCCTCCACTCACTTCTCTAGCTGCTCCAAGCGCGCACTGGAGAAGGGAGAGCAATCGCGGCGGCGGCAGCAGCAGCAGCGGCAGCAAACACAGGCACGCCGCAAAGACAGCAGTTCTGGAGGCTCCGAAGTTGCAAGCGCCCGCCCGTAGAAATTTTGAGTGTGCGCGCGCTGCTGCTGCGGCGGCGGCGGCGGCTGCTGCTGCTGCGGCTGCGATGTTTTGGGGACTTCTCCACTTCCTCTTTTACATAACCAAAGCCTACCAATGGGGAAGCGCGGTTACCGATCTTCACGTTCAAGAGCAATGATATCCATTGATTTCAGAACTGGCGGTCAGATCTCTCTTCGCCCCCTCCGTTCCCGATCCAGGAGAAAGGAAGGACCGCCTGTTCTTCAGTCGCGAAATCTGTTTTGCTCGCTTTACTAATTAAAGGAAGACCCACCCCGGGATCCAGGTTCTACAGTATTATCTTCTCGGGTTGTGCTCCTCAAGAGCTTTTGAGCAATTCTTCAACAGGTGCTACTTTTCCCTGGCATTAAACTGAGCGATGAATCAAAACTGACCTGAAAGTCAACCGCAGTCATCTTTATCCGAAAATTTATATACCATTCTTTATTACAAACCCGGGAATTGGTTGACAATCCGATGCTACAGTAATGCAATACAAAACTTTTAGTTTCTAAAAAAAAAAATTGCAACATTTGGATATTCAATTTTACTTTAGAAGTAAGAATATTATCTTGCACAAGATAACTAATGAATGATGTTTTTAATACTGTTAAGGATTCTGAAAAGGTTTCTCTTGAAGGCCGTTTGGAAATGATCCACAAAGACACTTTCCTCTAATAATTATAATCAGCATTTTTATTTCTGTGCTTATGAATGGCATGATTCGATCCAGAGATCTTTCACATACTTAACAAATGGTCTTTTGCAGATCTCATCAAAAAGAGTGATCAAATGAGAAAATTCAGAGCTTAGTTACCCTTTGGACAGAATCCCATCACATTAATTGAGTTTACTTTGTAATAGAGATACGGTTGATTGAATTGTTTGAAGATTCAAACTAGAATGGTTAGTCCAAAATTATTTTGTGTGAGATGAAAAGGGAAACCTTTTTCAAACCGCATGCAAAAGCTGCAAAGTACCCTGAGGAGTATTCAGGATTTTCTTTTAGAGCAGCAGACTTTTCCTTAGAGGGCACAAATAAGGCTACTGGGGTATCTATCTATCTTCTTCAATGGCTTGCTGCCTTTTCAGCCATTATCACCTTAGACAACTTCCTCATTCCAACTAATAGTAGGGCTACTTTTGGCATTTATCACTAAAAAAAATCTTGTAATACTGCCTTCAGTTTAGTTAAAGAAGGAATATTTTCATTGCTTTAGGAATGTCTTTAAGGAAAGTAAAAGCAGAAAAAGAATGTTATGAGAAAGTATTTTCCTCTCCCTTTGTCTCCCAAGTCTCTGCCTCATCCCATCAATCACAGTAATCTCTTCATTGTGATGTCACAATGAGTTGCTCTTCTGATGTCACAAAGGCAGGATTATGAGAATGAAAAATAAATAGGAATGCAACCAGAGCTATGTTTTGCAAGATAGCAGACATATAACTTTAATAAATAATAAAAATGTGGAACAACTAGAATCTCATAGTAAAATAAAGTATGAAGAAAACTAAAATTGCTGGCAGGCAAATCTAATTGTCCAACATCATCAAAGGGAAATTATATTGGTGCAAGATTTTTGAAAGTTTAATGTGATGAACTTGGCAATGAAAATGATGTATATGTTAGAGAGAGAGACAGAGAGAAAGAGAGGGAGAGATAAACTCAAATATATTATCAATTTTCACAATTGATAGCTATGATGGAAAATGTAAGAAAGTACAACTCTAAATGTAGTTATTCTACCCTCATCCCCCCAAGAAGCATGACGCCCCTGATCTAAAGAATGTACCTCAGAATATAAATAATGAAATTGCCCTATTTTTCACCAGGAACTGTTGATTGGAATGTATGGTACTTCTCTTAATATGCCACACATCATTGTAGGGGTGTTACATGTATGTGAATGTCAGTGCATGGGTTTGTAGACTACTTTGTATAAAAATAGTCTTTTGTATTATTGTTGTTAAAGGCTGGAGAAGAAAGGCCTGTTTGGGGATTTCAACAACTTCCCTATTGTTGTTGTTTTACAAGGTTCCCTCTATAAGAGGATTGCTGCTAAGTTTGGAATTAGTGTGCAGTCCTGGGAAAATGGATGAGATTCCCCAATAGTTTTGCATCCTGTAATGCCACTGGGAAGCCCTCAAACTGTCATACAGAATGAATGGCATTTGTCATCCTTCCCAGAGAAGGCCATCTTGGCTAGGAATGCTGGGAATTCTCAGGCAGCAGGTTTAGGAACATTCTAAGATGAAAAGATCCATGGAGGGCAAACCATTTTTATGCCTATTACCAACACTGGAGACAGCCAAATGTCTTTAATGTTATTTTCCTATCATGGTTTTATAGATAGCATCATCTGTAGCGTTCTATCATATAAAAATACTTGATTTCAACACATTCTGGCAAGTTCATATCAAATATAGGCAGGGGAAGGGAAAAATGTCATGCCTCCACTCCTCACCCTCATGTATGAACTTCCCACAGTGGCCTATATTAGAGTTTCCTTGACAAAAATAGGGATAAAAGTTCAATGTAACAATCAGGCAGAAAAGAGAGTCAGAGTTTACATGTCAGTCAAAAACTGTAATAAAAAATTACCTACTTATCTATCTACCAAAGCTTGGTCTCCCTCTCTCTTTCCTCCCCTGGCTAAAAATTGCTTTCTGTTTATATAATGGCTTGAAGGAAAATACAATAAAGATGTCAAAAATAAATCCTTTCTATTAGTACATAGACAACTGGTAGGTTTCCTATTCAGCTTTCCTAATCATTAAATATAAAGCAGGATTGTATGACCTGAGACTACATGTATCTCCCTTCCCACTCCAAGCCTTGGGTACACTTCCCCAAATCTCTGTAAACCATTGCTAGATTGTAGTGTTTAATATGATGGGAGAACACAATGCTAGTAAAATGAGATAGAATCATATTAACCGAAGTTAATTTAATGAAACTGACATTGATTTGTTGCAATTCCACATATTTCTTCAAAGGCCAAGTGACACTCTTGGCCCAGGAAAGGTGCTTGAGGCATGGTGAATTATGCAACTCATCTCTTCTCAAATCAGCAAACATAAATCTTTCACAGTATCCAAAGAATCACACAAAGAATGTCATATTTAATGTCATTTTCTTAAACAAACACAGTGGGTTTTATCCACATTTTGTGTACCATATTTGAAAACAATTCTATCTTCATAATGAAAGAAGAAATAGTGGAGAAATGAAGCTTTATTTAAGTTTGGAAGTTAATGTCTTGATTTGGGAAGTGCTGGCATTTATGCACTATTTTATGTAAGCGGTTGAAATAAATGTGAGACTATAAAGAGCCACAAAGGAGTTTGTGGTATTGATGTTTTGCCTTTGGTTGTAAAAGTACATAACTGGTAGAATAACCCACTGAGTGTTAATTGTAAGAAAGGGTATTTACTATAGAATGAGTTAACGACAAATAAGAAGCATGGAACCAATATGAAAGTGGTTTATTTGCAATATATTGATGACTAATCAAAAGGATGAAGGAACCAACAAGAACTGGTTGGTTATGTGGAATAAAAATGTATCAATACAATTTGTTGTAAGTCTTGTATTACTGCATTAAGGATTTTTGCAGTGCAAGGGAAAATGCATTACAATAGATAATTAACTGCTTATTTATCGATTAATTGATTATATATTCATAATCAGTTTTATATCACTGCCCATCTCAAATACCGTATATACTCGAATATAAGCTGAGTTTTTCAGCCCATTTTTCAGGCTGAAAAACGCCCCCTCGGCTTATATTCGGGTCACAAAAAAAATGACTTTTTCCCTGCAACTGGCTCCCAAGGTTTGCTAGGGGCATGAGGGGGTTGCCTAGCAAGACTCTCTGCAGCCCCCTGGAAGCAAAAACGGGCTGGGGGGGGGGCTTAAAGGGAGAAAGAAACAAAGAAATCCTCACGTTTAGGGAGATCCCATGTGCACTGACCTTGAGTTGAGAGCTGATTGTAATTGGCTGCTAGCTAGCCTTCTTGTAATTGGCTGCTAGCTAGTGGGTTCTCCCAGCTTGGCTGGCTCAGGAATTCTGGGAGTTGAAGTCCACAGGTTGTAAAAGGGCCACATTTGCCCAGCCCTGGTATCTCTTAACAGAGGCTTCAACTTGCCTGAAATTAGATCAAGCCAGTGACTGGGTGGGCGTGGCTAGCTGGTCATGTGATATATGTGTATAGGGACTACTCAGAGGGCTGAAAAAAGTCATTTCTGACAGGTCCTCGCACTTCTGACTGGTCCTCACACTTATGACCATCCTCACATTTATGCCTGTGCAGCATTCTTAAAACCATGTCACTCATTTCACAACTGCTTCTCTTTACCATGGTGACAAGATAGGGCAAAAACGTAAAATGTGAGGACAGTCATAAGTTTGAGGACTGGTCACAAGTGCAAGGACCAGTCAAAAATAACTTTTTCAGCCCTCTGAGTAGTCCATATGCACAAAAGGACTACCCAGAGGGCTGAAAAAAGTGATTTCTGACAGGTCCTCGCACTTTTGACCAGTCTTTTTTTATTTTGAAATTTACCAGTAGCCGCTGCATTACCCACCCCCAGCTTATACTCGAGTCAATGAGTTTTCCCAGTTTTGGGGGGTAAAATTGGGGGGGTCGGCTTATATTCGGGTCGGCTTATACTCGAGTATATACGGTACTTGATTCTACGTAATGATGTTTGTTTCCTCACAACTAGCACAATTGAATTCTACTGCAGTCCACTGTAGAAGGATCTGTGACATCTAGTATTAGATCAGTGATACAGTAAAGATACCATATTCCCAAAGTGAATGAACAAAATTGCATCAGTAATCCAATGACATCAAATGTAGAATAATGTTGCATTGGAAAAAAAGAGAGAGAAGGCCCACCTGGACAATACAGAATGCTAGGAACATCTCTGGGAGAATTCCCACATTTGTCATATTAGGGACATCTATTTTCATTTTTTTCCTGGATTTTATAATAGATGTACACTATCAAGGTCTTTAGTATTCAGGATTGCATGCACATAAAGACAATTCTACAAATGTTCCATCTAAATGGGCCCAGTCTATCTACTTAAACAGAAGTTTAGCTTGTCCTCTTCAAAAGTTAAATGGCACCCCAAAGTCTTTTCCAACAGTAGTCAGGGATCATTTGATATCAGTAGTTTTTGCTCATTTTTTTGGTCTCTTCACATTTCCTAGACCAGCTTCTTGATCTAGGTTTTCAATCTGTATTACATGTTATTCTATCCTAAGGCATTTCATCTACTAACATTGGTATTAATATTTGCCTTGTAATAAATTTCAAAAATCACAATCTTCTTTCAATTCATTACAAAAATATCATCCTTGATATGTTCCAGTGTTAAAACTAGATAACTGCATATTATTTCAGCAAGATTACTTGAGTAACTAGTCTGAAGCAATGCTTTGATACTAATTTGCTATTAAACAGGATTATAGTAAATGTTAGGATCTGATCATTATATTGAGGGCAATCTAAGTTCTAGGACAATAACCCTCATTTGAAACAGAGTTTGTTCTTTAATGAGGTATTTAATGTTGTCCTAAAGTTCAAAGAAATAATAATGCTGGAAGACTTGAGCATTGTTATAAGATTCTTATAAACTGCAGAAATGGGCAAAGATTAGGATAGGTGGCTAATGTTTAGATGAGATGGATTTTTTTTTCCTGGTGAGAGTAAAAAGTATAAAAAGCTTTTTTGACAGAAAATTGGTTGTGGTTGGGGAAAAAATACAATTGGGGAGAAATAAATAGGAGAAGAATTTCTTCTTGGCCCTTTAGCATTCCTACATTCTTCTACTTCATTTTTATGAGAATTTGATATGACCCAAAGGGGTACCAGTCCATTGAGTATGTCAAAGAATCTTTTGGACAAATAGCATAGCAACCATTCATAATAGCCTCATGAGCTCTCACCAATCCCAAAAGTCAGGCCCATTCATGAAACTAAATGCAATGGCTGCTTCAAGGCATAAGAGTGGTTGCTGTCTGGCTATCTACCTGAATTCTTCTGGTCCAACTCTCTTGTCTAATTCTATCTTTATAAGACCGTGAGGGGGAACCTATGACACATGTGCCACAGGTGGCACGCAGAGCCCTCAGTGTGGGCACGCCAGCCATCACGCCAGCCTAGCTCCACCACACATGCGCATGTGCCTCCCGCTGGCCAGCTGGTCTTCGGATCTCTGCTGCACATGCATGGGGGGCAGGGCACCTGCGGGGACTATGTGCATGCATGCGCAGGGGCAGGGCACATGGGTGGGGAGTGCAGGTTGGTGTAGGAGCTTTCCAGGCCCACAACGGGGCATGGGGAGCCTCACGCTCCATTTTGGCTTCCAGGTTGGTGCAGGAGGCTTTCCAGGCGCTTTGGGCACTCGACACCAAAAAGGTTAACCATCACTGTTATAAGATATGCTATACTACATATGATGCTTTGTCTTCTGGTTTGTTTTGTTTCCATTAGCTGGTTTGAGATGTATCTGGTATTATTTATGTATCAGCCAGTTACCTCTTCTCAACAGTTTCTCAATGTACCAAGGTGTAAAATGTTAGACTACTTTTTCTTCCATTACAGGAAGATGTTCGGCTACTATTTCTTCCATTACAGCAGACAGCAAGCACATTTGGACCTAGATAATGGTAGTATTGGTATTATAAGGATAAAGTGAAAAGATATTGTGTGTCTGGAACATAGGAGATGAACAGTTGAATGTGGTAATTGTGTTGAACTTGGACTGTGGGGCATGAGGCTTCACACAGTTCATCTTGGGAGCCATTCCTTTAAGCTACCCAATAAAGTAAGGATAAATTACTAGGAGACATATAAGTGCTGCAAATCATTCAAGATGAAAGCTTTGTAGTTATTAGCAAGAAGCTGAGCCACATGTGAATTTAAACTTAATCTGGATGAAACCCATAGCTGGAGGATTTAAATTGGTGGCTGGAAAAAAATGAATTATATTTGAATCTACTTCTTAGTCTCTCAAATTCCTAACCAATCATTTGCATGATTATTATTACTAAATTTGTTGACAGATATTTGTTCAATACATCTGAAGCTATAGAAGGTATCGGTATGTTAAAAGCTCAGAGCTTTTGGTTTGATTTGGAAAGTTGTTGTCAAAATACATGGTATTTTGTTGACAATAATCAGGAAAGAAAAGTTATGGTCAGTGCATAGAAAAGGCAATAAATCTGGAGATGTTATTTTATTTAGGCTTGGAACAGCTGTAAGGATAGGCTATATGGATATGAGGAAAAAGTCTCAGGGAAGCCTCACAGTATATTTATCCTTCTAGAACAAAGCTGTACAATAGGAGAGTCCTGAAAGTTGCAAATATAGTTGTCAGAGCAGGATCTGTTACATTTTTCAAAATCGTGGCACCAAACTATATATAAATGTGGTACACAGTGTGACAGTTCATTTTATAAAAGAAACATTGAAAACATGTAGTATTCTTTCTTTGTCCTTACATTTTATACACTTTCTGTATTATATTTTTATTTAGTGTTTTATTGCTTTTAAAGAAATGACAGAAATGGAAAAAAACACAAAGATAAAAATGTATGCATTGTCAAAGAAAATTAAAAAACACGGTGTGCTTTTAAGAGTGGAAAAATTGCAACAAAAATAAAAAGGTATAATTTATCATTTTAGCTGTAAATACATGTCTATTTAACTGTAAATTACATATCTATATATAGTTATTTAATGCAATTATTATCCAAGCACATTTATATTTCTAATTCATTTATACAGCCTATTTTAACCTACTGTATTTTGTATTAGTGAGTCCCATGTTTTATCTTATTTGTTCATACAAAATCTACATCTGTAGGCATCCTGCTCTCAAGTGGCAAATGAATCCACAGAATAAATTGGGCCATACGTTTATCTTTCCAATGGTGCAATATCAGTCTTTTGGCTGTGGTAAGGACAACCCGTTTACATTGCACACATATTATAAATCTTAATAAGATATATGAGTTTGCACTTGTTGGCATATTTAATCCATCTCTGAAGTATAAAATTGATTAAATTGAGCCTATTTTTATATTTGGTATTGGTTCCACTATTTTAAGATATGCTGAAGGAAAAGGTAGGAATTTTGATGCTTTTTCACCTAAAACTCATATTCTCTGTGAACTTTACTGAAAAAGACTTTTGGCGATGGTTCTTTTTCGTTTGGTTGCTACAGTATGAAGTCTGAGGCATGATATGCCAACACTTCCTTTTCATTCATGATAAGATAAGATACTTTTTTGCATACCAAAATATTTTCTTGGAACTTGGAATCAGTTAGTGGAACATCTTCAAGTTAGAGAACACAGTTCAGGGAAGACTGCCTTCAATCTTCAACCTCCAATGATTAGTTCCATTTAATTGTAATAAAATATAAATGAAATAAAAAAAAGAGATATCATTTTTCGTGGGGCTATTACTAACAATGTTTGGTTCCCCAGCATGCTTCTCCAAGGCCCAAAAAGTACATGGATATTATGAATGGGATTGTAAGCAAAAGCAAAAACGTTAAAAGCAGAAGCAAAAGCAAAAAACGTTAAAAGAATACATTCCTTGGAGCATAATGGTCCCTAAAACAAGTGTTACAATATATAAAAAAAGAGAGGCCAAAGCTTAAAATGTTCTGAGTTGGAGAAAAGGGAAAGCCATAGCATTGCCTCCTCAGGTCATTGCTTTCTTGTAGGTAATTTTAGCAGGAACCAGTGATCCTGACCAGGACCCAACAATAAATGCAGAGCTGAGTTTCTAGGTTAGGACTCAACAGAAGTCTCACAGACGCTGTTCAGCAGGGTCTTTACTGCAGACAACTAGAAATAACACAAAACAGTTGATTGCCTGCTGCCCGCGTAAAAGTGCAAGTGCCTCTTCATAACCATGGTGGTCCAATCTGTAGCCTTTTCTTCCCATTCTTCCCATAAATTAATAACCACTTTGCACAGCACTTGGTGGCCTTGGAACGGTGCAGTTGCCGAGTGTTTCCCAGCAATTCTTTTCTTTCTGCTAATAGTGCTGAAAGTGAAGGAACTGAATGAGAGAGTACAAAAGGAACAGAGAGTACTGTAAATGGATATGTAGTACTGTAATGTGTATACACACAATGTCCAGCTCTTGAGCAACAACCAGAACAGTTCTTCAGGGAAACAGTGGTTTACCTTGGCATACTATAGTTTCTCTTTCATAAAGAGTATGGCAAACTTCATTAAATATGTAGAAGTTCTCAACTGAGGTTATTTTAATATAGATCGATTAAAAAAAGAAATTAAAAGGAACAATAGAAAACAGTTACAGAGTAGAGAGCGACTGCATAAGTAATGTATTAGATTAATATATAAGTTTCTTATGTGTAAAAAGTATCAGTTGCATATATTTCTGAACAAACACAGAACTAATTATGTTACTAATAACAAATAGCTTCAAATCAGGTTAATTCACTGTCTTGCAAAGGCAGGCATTAAGTTACCAAGATCCTCAGAGATTTTATGTTTGCAGTTTGTGTGTGTGTGTGTGTGTGTGTGTGTGTGTGTGTGTGCGCCCACGCGTGCTGAATTGCATTTTTAGTATTTGACCATTGTAATGGCCTGTTACAAAGCTTTTTAGATATATTGTTGTAATTTTTCTTTCAACAACTAAGCAATGTAAAATATTTTAGCATTTGACTGACCCTCAATTGCTTTAATTTAGGAATTAAATAGAAAGTCTGCATGAAAGAAGTTGCAGAAAGGAAATCTACTTTGGGTTATTTTATTTTTTTTTTGCTTGGTAGGTTGACCTGAAGAAAATCCTCCCTCCCTTTCATTAGGCAGAGCTTCGTGTCTGAGAAACAAGAGATCAACCTGTGAGTCTTACTCTTGGAATTCCAAAGTCTGTGTAGTGCTGGCTTGCAGAGCATGAGGGCAGCACTGTCAGCAATAATTTTGATATGTTTATAAACCAGCTGATGTTATAAAATTATGGGATTTTCCACACTCATTCTATAGATGTGATTGTGTCGAGCATTTAAAGACACCCTTTTATAAAGCATGAAATCAGATCTTGAGTATTAAGAAACATGAAACAGGAACAACAACAAAACCATCTTATTTACAATATTCAAATAGCTCCTAACCAATGTTTAATTAAATTAAAAGAATTCTTTGGGATGCTCTAATCTACTTCAGTAAGCAGGGGCGTGGAGAAAAAATTGCCAATAGGAAAAGATTTATACTATATCAGTTTTATTTGCTCTTGGGGGGGTGGGTGACCTGTGACATAATCCAACACCTCTAGATGGCACCAAATTGGTATAAGCTATGAGACTCAGTTGCAAGATAGAAAGTGGGGATATTGTATAAAAGTGAGGCCATTAATACAACTCACCACTAGAAACCTTGTGATTTCCAGTTCAATGGCTGGAATGAAATGTCTGCTGAAGTGCTGGAAGAAATATTTGGTATGTAAACAGGAAGACCCAATTTAAATGAAACTAAGCTCCTGGTGACTACAGCATTTGGACACATGCAACGCATGCTATTTTCCTGGTAGGAATATAAAAGTAGTTTGTCATTGCTTTATTTTGAATATTTGCCAACTTCTGAACTTAATATATGGCTCTGGAATTTTCTGGAATATTTCTCCTATTCAGCAATCAATCAGGTCTGAACATGATTAAGTTTTTCAGACTCAATCAGGGTGGCTAGATGTTCCTACCAGTTGTACCAATTCTGTGTCTAGAATTGTGCATTTGTGTGTGTGGTGTGGTGTGGGGTGGGGTGGGGTGTGTGTGTGTGTGTGTGTGTGTGTGTAAGGATTTATGTACATGTCTAATACTGTTGCAAAGACTCATCATCCTGTACTTCTGCATTACCTGAACATCATGGCCATCCCCTAGGCTGATGTGGTAATTCCCTCTCTAGCTACTATAATCACTGTTTTGTTCTTAACCTGGAAGGAGCCAGGTCCTTTATTGTCAGATCTTCTGGTTCAGGAATTCAGTTGTGGCTGCTTTCTCAAGGAATCAAGTCATGGCTAATCTTTATTGCAAGCAGATTAATGGCTAAGTAAGACAACTGAACAGCACTGATTGACAGAGAAGCACTCTTAATATATATATTGATTCAAACTACTCTGCCCCTTTTCTTGCACAGCTCTCTAGCCAATTCAAATCTGCTTTTCCTGTTCTCAACTTCCCTCCTCCTCTTGCAGGAGGGAAGTTGAGAACAGGAGGGAATACAGTTTTTCTGCATTCTTTCCCACAATAGTAGAAAATGCATTGTCTTCAGTTTCTCCTCTCCCACGGACCTAACACCATCACTCTCTACCCGCCCTCATCAACTAGTCAGGTTTCCCCCTCTGGTCTCTTGTAACTAACTCTGTATTTACAAGCCCAAGCCCAACTCCTTTGCCAGGTAAATTAATGTCTCTGGAGTAAGGGCAGAAAGATATCCAAGAGAACCATCCCTGTTCACCTGGGTGTCTAAGCTGGGCAACTTCTCCCAAGTGGGAGCCGCAGGTCCTGTGTTGTATTGGATCAGAACCACTATTTGCATATAATACTTGAGTTGGGGGTGTTGTATTGCTCTCCATTAGGTTTCTGGGTACAATTAAAATGCTGGTATTGAACTGGTATTGAATGGGTTCAGTGGTGGGTTGCTCCCGGTTCTGTCCAGTTCTTGCGAATCAGTAGTAAAAGTGGTGGGGGGCTCCGCCCACCTGCTCAGATGTCACAATTAATGATCGCATGTGCAGAAGTAGTAAAGGTAAATAGAACTCACCCCTGAATGAATTGATATCTGGAATGTACAACAACATATTTCAAAAGGGGTGGAACTTGATCAGTACCAAATTGTAAACTCAGTTCAAGGGGAGATGCTGCATGTTCCCTTGTCCATTAGTGATATGGGGAAAGCAAGAGAGAAATGTCTTTTGGGGGCAAGGGCGACACTATTCATCATGGAACAGCTTTTCACTGGCAATCCAGTTGGTGCCTTTGTTCTTGAGCTTTGGAAAGAGCTTGAAAAAAGACATTTGAGGTTTGGCATATGTTCATTAGTGCTCTATTTAGGTGTATTTATATGTGTGTGTGTGTGTGTGTTGTATGTGAATTCATATTAATTTAGATTACTATTTGACATTGTATGTATATGGCTCTATAGATTTTCTTGCATATTGATCTATTGTTAATTGTTACTGTGCTTGTCATTTTAAGTATATACCATCATAAGTCCTTTTAAAATAGGGCTGTTACAAATATGGTAAGCAAACAAAGGAACAAACAAACAAAAACATTCCTTGACTCTGGGCTATAGAATTAGCACAGGATCACTCAGGTGCTTCAGATTTTCCTCTTTCGGAAGTCTGATGTTATGGACAGCCACCTCAGGTGTTTGGGAGACCTGGGAATTTGAAGGATCATGCCTGGAAGTGATGGTACAGGATGCATGACATTAGTCATCGCTTCCTAGGAGCAATCAGTGTCAAAAGAACCTTTCCAACAGATGAAATGCTCTTGTCTGCCCCAGCAATGTCAAGAAGCCAAAGTGTGCTACATTTCAAACTTTCCCTTCCCCTCCACAGGGGCTAGGGGAATGGTGGGACAGAAAGGAGTAGGAACTGTCTAGCTGGTCACTCTAAGAGCAGTATAGAAAAATGAAATATGGGATGGATTTTTTTAGGAGGGTAGGAAGTTGCAAATCATAGGCTTGCTCTGGACCACAATAGGAAAAGTCCCAATAAGTCTGGATCCTTGGACAGCCAAATAGAAGGAACATAGTTTTTGACAGCCCAAAGTCTTGTGAGCTCTTTGAATTCAGTTGGGTATGTTGTCTCTCTAATAGCTGCTGCTGGAATTGAAAGGCAACCTCAATTCTGGGTCATGTTGAAAATATCATTGTTCCATTTGGCCAAAGAGAACTTGTGTGGATGGAAAACTCAGGGAAGGAAGAAACTGTGGATCACAGCACAACAGCTCAAAGGCATATCAGAGTCACTCATCTGTACAGTGAAAGAAGAGAAGAGGTCAGAATAGGGATGATGGGCTGGAAAGTGAGCTGATCATAAACAAAGTTAGTACTTTTTTTTTCTTGGGAAGATGATTATAGCCCAATTCTCATGTCTTTCTAATCAAGACACCAAGAAGCCCCATATAATGTATGAATCTATGTCCCAAGATGTAAATCCTGAATCTCATTCTTCTGCTCTTTGGTAATAGATTGTTTGAATACTTTTTGAAAATTACTTTGTTCATTGTATATTGAAAAGAATGATAATTATCAGTAGAGTAAATAGATGTGGAATGCTTGTCCTTAATCAAAGAAGAGGCTTCTAGCCTCATAAATCAGGAGAAAATGAAAGTTTTGCTGTACTAAATTGCTTATATATAGGAGCCCCATTTGAAAATAGGACTTTCTCTGGAATTCTTGGGCTATATAACCTCAATCTTCTAATCAAATCACGTATACTTTATTAGGGTCTTGCATCAAAATGCCACCTGAGATATAAACAATAAAAATGAATGAACATGACAATACTTAAAGTTAAGCCATAATACATAGTTCAAGTCAAATCTTTATCATGTTCTAGACCAGCATAAGGAAGGTTGGGTGCAGTAATTAGAAAAGCATAAAGAATACATCAAGAGTAAAAATAAAAATCTAAACAAATTATATAAAGCTAGAAAATATAAAAGATGCATGAATTAAAAATTAAATACCAATAAAGGAGAATATTTGTAGATCAGGGTTGACATGAGGAGTCCTTGAGGAGTCTCTGAACTTGTTTGTTTTCTTGCAGATGTTTCATTACCAAAACATCATCAGTGCTGGTAAACAACCAAGCTCAGACAGCACCAAGGACCCTTAAAAATTAAATGTATGTTTATTAGAGGAATATAGAGGAGTATAAATGGTCAATATATGGAAGGCTACATCAAGGTACAAAAGCACATGGAGAACTAGATGCTCATTAAATCTAGTATTTAGCACATATCAACATCTTAGGAATTTTGAGCACTGCTGCCCAGAACCTGACAACATTGTATGTTATCCCAGGGTTGGTATTAGAAAGCAATAGGGTGGTATAGAATTGTCCTGTATTTATGTAGTACATGGTTCACACTAATACTAATGGAGCCAGACTCCAAGATGCAGGCAGATCAAGTCTCACTGGACACTGCCTGCACCTTCGGCTCAGTCTTTGTAAACAGAAACAGCTCATATCCAATATTTCCCAGTCGTACCACAAATAATTACAACGATTACAATGATCTAATACATATTGATTTTACAGAAGACAATGTTGAAAAGGCACTACGCAGTCTAAAACTATCTCTATCCATTGGACCTGATGGACTATGTGCCTACTTCTTAAAAAAGCTTTTCACTGCAATAGCAGAACCTCTAAGCATAATCTATGAAAAATCTTTCAGGACCAGCTCCTTGCCCAACCAATGGTCACTAGCCTTGCTTCAAAAAGGGAGACCCCAGTTTAGTTGAAAATTACACACCGGTCTCTTTATGTTGTGTCACCTGAAAAGTCATGGAATCAATCATTAACCAATCCATTACCTTCCACCTAGAGACAAACAACCTACTCTCCAACAAACAATTTGGTTTCAGAAAAAAATTATCCTGTACAAGGGAGTGTTTTAGGACCAACACTCTTTATACTTTACATAAATGACCTTTGCGAACATATTAAAAGCAACTGCGTTCTCTTCGCTAATGATGTAAAACTATTCAACACCACCGATAATGCTGCTACCCTTCAAAAAGACCTTGACTATGTGTCAGATTGGTCAAACAAGTGGCAACTTCAAATCTCAACCAACAAATGCACTGTCTTACATATTGGCAAAAAAAAATAAGAACATAAAATACAAGCTAGATGGACATGACCTTGTAGATGACCCGCACTCTATCAAGGACCTTGGAGTACTCATCTCTAAAGATCTAAGTGCCAGAGTCCACTGTAACAACATTGCCAAAAAGGCATTAAGAGTTGTTACCTAATGTTGCGTAGCTTCTTTTCTGGTAATATTGTACTACTAACTAGAGCATACAAAACCTTTGCTAGACCAATTCTTGAATACAGCTCATCTGTCTGGAACCCGCACTGCATACAATTAATACAATGCAGGCTAGTGACCCCCAGGGGGAGGGCCTTCTCTGTGGGGGCCCCTACCCTCTGGAATCAATTACCTCCAGAGATAAGGAGAATCCATGACCTCCGTGCCTTCCGCCGTGCCCTTAAAATGTTTCTTTTCCAACAAGCCGGACTGGCCTAAGCAAAGCCTTTTAAATGATTTTAAATTGGGGTGTTCTTTTTAAATTTGGGCCAATCGAGATATTTTTTTTAAATTGTTCTTAATGTTTATATTGTGTGTTTTTTACTTGGCTGTACACCGCCCTGAGTCCCCAGGGAGAAGGGCGGTATAGAAATCCAAAAACAAACAAACAAACAAACAAACAAACAAACAAATAAATAATACAATTGAGAGAGTCAGAGATATTTTACGAGAAGAATCCTCCACTCCACTGCTCATAACAGAATACCTTATTCCACCAGACATGAAATATTGGGCTTAGACAACTTAGAACTACGCCGCCTTCGGTCTGACCTAAGCGTAGTACATAAAATTATCTGCTACAATGTCCTACATGTCAATGACTACTTCAGCTTCAACCACAATGATATACAAGCACACAATAGATACAAACTTAAGATAAACTGCTCCAAACTCAATTGCAGAAAATATGACTTCAGCAACAGAGTGGTCAATGCCTGGAATGCACTACCTGACTCTGTGGTTTCTTCCCCAAACCCCCCAAAACTTAGACTGATTACTATTGACTTCATCCCATTCCTGTAAGGGGTGTGCATAAGCACACCAACGTGCCTACTGTCCATGTCTTAATATCCCTTTTTATTCGTATCCATTTCATGTGTTAATAATCATGTTTATACATTTCATGTATTCATAATTATGTTTAAACTTTTATCTGTAATCTTATATATGCTTGACAAAAATAAATAAATAAAATAAAGTAAATAAAAATTCAGCAACCACTGAATTAAATGCTGATATCCTCTCAAGTTTCTCTCGACCATCACTCATCCCTCTTTAGCCAACACAGGTGCTAAGAAGCAGGGAAGACACACACTCCTGGCCTGTGAATCCCGCACCTATAAAAATAAGTGCCTTGTGAGTAAGCAGCTAGACCACGATCATGCAAACAAGCCTAGTACCTCATTATTGGCAGCTGTTGAGCAAGAAAAGCTTCAGCTATGCATGCTTGACAAGGAAGAGAAATCAAACTGGAAGCCACTTTGGCATCTGGCTGCACTTTGTGTATTCTTATTCTGGACTCCTGTTACATTTCCAACCTTGGCATATTCCTGACCAAGTCTCTGGGCTCCTGCTTGGCACTTTTCAAGACATGGAGTGTTTTGCGATTACGGATTGACTGATCTGGCTTAATGTCTTTCCAGCCTCCAGTAAGCTGTCATGCACACATGCACACTCTTTCTTCTGCTTCCCGCTGTGCTTCTGCCACCTTTCCCACCCATCTGCTGCTGTTTCTCCTGCTAAGTTTTCCTGATGCCTTCACAAGCCTTGCTTCAAATGCACTGCTCCAATCACCCGTGTCAACACGCTCTTTGTGCGTCCCCTTACTTCCCTGTCTTGCTACATTTTTTACCAAACCCCTTTCACAATATTTTCTATCCCAGTCTTGTCTCCAAGTGCCCACATTGTGTCCACATCTTGTTTGCCAGTTGCATGGGCATTTACCTCCTTTGCTGAAGCCAGGACACGAAAACTATGATGATACAATGTTCTGCTGAGTTCTTATTGGCAAATAGTAGAATTTTACAACTATATACAGTAGGTATTATATAACATATCAGGGTCTATATCTGCCAATAAATAGTTTACATAAAATTATTCAGGGTGATCTGAGCTGAAGTAATCTTTGAATATCACAGTCAAAATCACATCACAAGAAAACATGTCCTATCATGTCAACCTCCCCTGCTTTGTTTGGAAAGCTAGAGTGTTATATACATTCTCTTTAAAATTGTGGAAGGGGGAGCATTGAAATGGCCTCTGGTAAATGTCCAGCAATATTTAGAATAAGTAAGAGTCATAGACAGTCTATGAGAGAATGTCTCTGGAGAACTCTCGAGAACCAATAAATCCTTGTAACATGACTGAGGTCATTCTGAATTTCTGTATCATTAAGTCCACTGCTTAATGACCTTCTTAGCGTTTTCCTTACAAGAATGCAACAGAAGTTCATGGGAAAGGCCACAGAACAGCAATTTCCTTGTGATGTTTTCCTACTAAGTAGATCTATACCTATCAGATGTTATTCGAGGAAGCAGCTCAGTTGGAGGTGGAATCAAATTAGGGTTTAGCCAAGTGAATTTTACTGCTTGTCAGAGTTTGGCTGTTGTTCTTAAAAATGTAACTTCAAGACTCAGTTCTAGGTGTCCAGAGTAACTAATTTAAAAATTTGACTGCATTTATTTTAAAATATAAGGAGCTAAAGCTGGAAAAATGGTCCACATAAAAGCTATGTAACCGTTTTTGCGGGGAATAGCAGCTGAAATAAAATTTTCTCTTTGTGTGTGATAAAGTCTTAAAATTGCTGCTGTAGTCCTTTAAGTCAGAGGCAAAGTTAACTAGAGCTACTTTCTTTTAGAGGGCTAGAAAGTGATTCCTGGACATTTAAAACACTTAACTTGTTTTACAGCCCAATTGCCTATTACCACCTGTGAAGTTCAGTGCTGTTGGAGAAGACTGTCACTTTGGGGTTTTCTTGTGATTTATAACCAGTTGCTTTTCCTTGCTGTGATAGGCAAGGGGCTTAAGAGCTCTCTTGAGACCAACTTGAATTAGAACCAACTTGATTAAATACTTTTAATCAGAGATTGAAGATTCTTGTACCTTAAATTAACTGTTGCAAGGAGGGAAGTCTGACACTCGTTCCTCATATTGGGCTTGCTGTGCATGGTCTGTGTTTATATCAGACAGAGGAAGAATGTTCATCTCTTATTCTTTTGTAGTCAGAAGGCTTTCATTTCCTTCATTTCTTGTGTTTCTATTTTCCATCTATTTGTTTATTTATAATAATGCCAACTGACACACAGGTGACTCCAGGCAGCTTACAACATTAAAAATCCACAACACAATCACCCTTCTTCCCAGCCCACTCACAATGGCAGCAGCAACACGATTAAATTAACCACATGATTTGCTCTATTTCTATTCATGATCCCCAGGCTCACTGACAAAACCATATATTCAGGCCAGGGGTGGTATTTACTTACCTTCACTACCAGTTTGCAAATGTGAGCATGCGTGTGAGTGCGCTTGCTTTGCTCACTCGCGCCACGTCCGTGCATGTGCAGAACCTTCCGCGTATGGGCAGAGTGTCAAAAACAGAATGTGATGACATCAGGGCAGAGGGGTGGAGCCTCCCGCAGCCGCTTCTAATGGTTCGCCCGAACCAGATACTGGCTGAATACCACCACTGATTCAGGCCCTTTTGGAAAAGCAGTAAGGTAATTGTATCTTGGGAGAATGATGTTTCATAGAGAAGAGACAAGAAGGCAATGAAACTTTATCAATGACCAAAGGTGACAATTCTCCAATAGTCAAAGAATCCTAATCCAGAGACACTTCATCTTGCCAGGGATCAGTTTTAGGCTGTTGCTCCCCATCCATACCTCAACAGCCTCCAGGCATTGAGAAAGGATGGTTGCAGCATCACTTAATCCCTCATGAACAGAGATGTACAACTGACAGATGTTATCCTGATCTTATGCAGAAAGTGAGAGATAGGAAGAACTCTGTGCTTTCAGCATTTTCATTAGCAGCTCCCCATGTTCAGCAGCTTCTCTTTGGGGTTTGTGTAGGGGGAATCAAGGGTTCTCATTTGGCAGGGACCTGCTTTATTTTTCCTCTTTCTCCTCCTAAACCAGTCCCTTCTTCTTCAGGCAGGTAGCTTGCTGACCTGTGTGAAGTCCTATCAGAAGCTTGAAATTATGAGGACATTGTAAATGGCAATGTAGGCAGAGGCATCAATATACACTGACACTTCTCAGTCTCTCCCTGTCAGGGTAGTCTTTCCAATGAATCAGAATTTCATCCTGGCAGGAATCCAGAATGCATCTAGTTCAAAGCCTCTGTTCCTCCTGCTCCAACCCCAGAAATATGGTAAATGCCAAGGGCAAGGGGCACAAGGAATTGATGGGAATGAGGAAAGGCAATGAGGAAAAACTGGATACGGCAAATGAAAAGTGTCATTTGTGCAAATATAGGAAATATATTTAAATAGTATCTAGACAGAAATAAAAAAGAAGGCACAATGTTGTTCAAACCATACAAGTGTAACAGAAAGAACTTTCCTAGTAATGAGGATCCTAAAACTTTAAATTTTAGAGGTCCTTGGCATAATCTAATTGTTTTTTGATGATGTGCTGTGTGGCTTGCAGTTCTGGAGAAACCAGGATGCCTGAGAAATGGGAAAAGATCAAGAGGCATTTAGCAGCAGATGTGAATGTTGAATCTTGAAAAATATGTGGAAGGGAAATTTTTGAGTAGAAGAATAAACTGAATTATTATAGGTCATGGGTGTCAAATTTGATCACGTCATGTGACATTGTGACGTATTGTGACATTTTTTGCCTTTGTGGAGCCTGGGTGGGCATGGCCTGCATTTGACGCATCCAGCCAACGTGCCACCAGTTTGACACTCCTTTTATAGGTAAACTCAGTCACAGGGCAAAATGCAGTTTGCTCATCTTATTGGAAGCTGACATAGAATGGAAGTATTGCTACAGGTGTTATTCATTCATTCCATAATCCATTCAATTATGGTTGATAAAAGTAGTGTTTAAATTCCAAAAGTTGAAAATAAGATAGTGTCTTCCCAGACCCTGATGCTGTAAAATATGATGAATATAGGCATCGGTATTTATTCAAGAATAGAGAGAAGGTGACATTAGGTGATAAAATTAACCAGATCAGAGAAAATATATTTTCCAAAATTTAAATACTTCTTTCACATACCTTTTTGTAACAGACGGCTTGTGCCAGGGGTGAAATCCAGCCGGTTCTATCTGGCTTTCAGAGAGATAACATATTTATTTACTGATTTATTAGAATTTGTCATATTAAAGAGCAAATAAAATGGCAAGGTGTATGCCTCACCCAAAGCTGAAAGGAGTATATGTAGAAAAATCCAAGAAAAAGCATTGCAGAGAAATGGTTGCACTTGTCTTATGGCAACAGATGTTCCCAGCAGATGTAAATGGTAGCAACTCAGACAAAAAAAACCCTTTGAACAATGCTTGGCGGGCCTCCACTTCAGATTCTGTAGCCACACAAAAGCTTCAGCGGGAGAAATTTACAACTGTCCATTCGGTGGGATGCAAAGCACAATGTGCTTCTAAATGCGGTGTTTACTTGTCTTTTTCGTTTCCTTTGTAGAAAATGAAAGGCATTCAGATGGAAAGCAGACATGTTGTCCTTTGTACATTTCTGACAGGAGAACATGCCTATGGAAGAAGAAAAATAAAATTAAAAGCGCAGGGTCAAAGGCATCATTTCTTGTTTTTGAAATGGGGACAATGATACGAAAAATGCTGAACATCCATTTCTAAAAAAGGGACAACATAAACTTTTGGAAGGATTTAACTTTTCTTATAGCTCCTACTTCAAATTTTCCTTTCCTATATGATGCATTGTGATGTATTTGTAATTCTCATTTGTGCAGTGTCTTATATTGAAACATGTTTAAAAAATTTGCAGAATCTGTCTTAAAAATACAGTTGGCATTTTGTAGTCATTTCAAATATTTTTGGAATAGAAAGACAAGAAATCTGCCTTTCATAAAGATGCTATTCAGCTTGTCTTTTTGATGTTGGTTAGATTTGCCTATTATGCCAAGTAATGGTTTATTTGAGTATAGTTTGCTGAATAAACCATAATTGGCTGAATTTTTAATGTGTTAAACTCAATCACTGTCTTCCCAGAGTGTGTTCAGATGTATTAAAATATACCTGGACTTCCACAATAACAATGGTGAACTGAAGATGGCTCTGCTTTCAGTGAAGCTGACAATCATAGAAGAATGGGGAGCTGGCAAATGGATGGGAACCTCCAAATTCCTCTTTGGACGAAGGGAAAGACCACAAGTGCTCTACACAGAGGCGCCTCTCAAGGCGATTGTAAAACATTGATATCTGGCAGGTTTTAAAGATCTGGGAGCTGTGGGACAGTCAGCTTTGCCCAAGCTGTCCTTTGGAGCCTTCAAATGGACATTGAATTCCTCTCTTGATTACTTTAGGAAATTGCTTGTTAATTGCTTTTTGGATACTAAGAACCTTCAGAATCAGATGTTTCCTCATGCCAGGTAATTTTTCTTCAATCCACAGTAAAAGAAATTTCATGTAAATTTAAGAATTTAAAATTTTATTCTGAAATATATTGCAGAAGACTGATTGGAACATTGATTTCTGAAAATTATAAATGAACTAAGAGGGCAGATGAACTGGAAATAATATTTTGATTATTTATAATTAAAATCCTAGTAAATATATATACAAATATTTCACATCTAAGTGTAATAAATCTTCTTATGGGAAAATGTTGTGGATTAGAGAAAAATACGAAAAGAGACTTTGAAGGATGGACACTAGAGACAACTTGAAACAATAAAGATTTTAATTAAAGGAGAAAAGCCCATCTACCGTAACACAGAATGGGAAAAACATTTCAATTTTGGAAGAAGATATTTGGGAACAATACACACAGAAATTTCTGAGCTCTGGTGGCTCAGCAGACTAAAGCAGTGTCATTAACTGTTATTAAGATCAGCTGTCTGCAATTACTTCAAGTTCAAATCTCACCAGGCTCAAGGTTGACTCAGCCTTCCATCCTTTCAAAAGTAGGTAAAATGAGGACCCAGATTGTGGGGGGCAATAAGCTGACTTTGTATAAATATACAAAAGTATGAAGGCTATTGCTTAACACATTGTAAGCCTCCCTGAGTCTCTGAGGAAGGGGCGGCATATAAATCAAATTAAAAATAAAATAAAAATAAAAATAAAATAAGATTGCCTTCTACCATAAAACCTATAAAAATGGGTTTAAAGGAGGAGATAGAAGAGGATACAAGTGAGAATCAGACTGGCTTTGATTTGGATTTAAAAACAAAAAATGATGTAACACTGATTCTACAGATGAAACTGGTTGATGTCTTAATATCTAAAAGTAACACACAAATAATACATCAGAAAATTGACTTGGACAACTTTCTTATTCTGAAGTTACAAAAGAGATGTAATATAGTCATGATGGACTTTCTGAGAAAAGACAAAAAAGAGATGAAAAGAAATCAGCAGTTGGGACACTATTTATCAGGCATAAATATTAAGATTTTAAAAACTAAAATGAATAAATATAAAGTTGGCTTATGTGATCAAGGCTAATAGGTATATTTTTTCTAGTAGCTCTTAATGGATATTTTTTCACCAGGTCTACATGACAAGGCTTTAAATATTTGTTTGTAGATAGGATATGGAAAGAAGGATTTTTTTTTTACATTTTCAGAGAAAATAATGTTATGGTGTTGAAAATAAAGGAAAAGATTACAAAGTGGGCTTATTTCATTAAGGTTAAAATATAGAATGAAATAAGATTAAAATTATTTCACATAGGAGTTGAATTTGTGAAGGAGTTTCTGAGAGAAGACAAAGAGAAAATAATAAGAAATTAACGTCTGGGATACTATTTGAAGAGATTAAAGATAAAGATTCTTAATATGTTGTTTCCGATAGCTCTTAATGGATTTTTTTTTACTAATTCTGAATGATGAACCTGTAAAGCCTCATCATTCAGATCTTTGTTTTATAAATAAGAGATAAGATATGGGAAGAAGAGATTTCTCACTGTAATTTTGGAGAAAAAGATAAGTTGTTGTGCTAAAAGTAAGGAAAGGAGTTTATAACTGATCTATTTGATTACAGTCAATATATATATGTTATTTCGGGTAAGGAATTTTTGCTGATTAGAACTAAATGACAAAACTTTATAATTTGTTTACAGATAAGAGATGAGATATGGAAAGATCCTTTGCAGAAGTGTGAGAGAAGCTGATGATAAGCTATTGACTTGCATTGATGAACGGGGAAGTAATTTCTTTATATTTCTTTTTTAATTTTCTCAGCAGTTTTAATCTTTTATTTTTACTTTTTTCTTAGTTTGTATTAGTTTTTATCTTTGTATTTTTAAACTTTAATGGAATGTATTATACAAAAAGATGTACTAAAAAGTACCTGACTTCTTTTTGCTTCAAAATAATATATGGATCTCTCCAATTCATGGAGCAGATGAAGAATTGGTATGAGAGCCAAGAATGGGTGCTAGTGCGGGCCTAAGAGATGACTTACACCTACATTCTACAATGTAATGACTCATTGTATTTGATCTTAATGCTGATTAAACATGGACATTATAGTTAACAGCTTTTTCTATGGTGGTGGTGGGGAGTGGGTTGATCATTGACTCAGCACCAAACTGGCACGTATGCATAATGAACTTGTCTACAGTTCTGTACTTTATGCTTATGTTTTATGCTTTATATTTATGCTTATTCGAATCTTGATATTGGTATACATGCTGATTTGTTTTTCCTCTGTCCTCATTGTGCTTCCCAGAGCGAGCTCAAGGAGCATAATTCTTTCCTCTTAGGCATACTAATTCAGTGACAGTATTAAATGGGGACTTTTGGCAAAACAAACTAGGTTCTGAAAAGAAAAACTCAGTAAAAATGTTAAGATGACATACTGTAAAGATACATTATTTATAAGCCTGATTATCTTGCTATCAGATAGGCCTCTACAAAAATATCAAAAGCAGTTTACATGATTAAATAACAAAATTCTGCTTAAGACAGCTTGTGGTTTTAACAAGTAGATAAATAACTAATGTGATCTATCAGTTTGACAAGAATCCTGTAAATTAAAAAAAGTTTTAAGATAAAGTCTGCCCTTGAAGATGGCCCAGAAACTTCAGTTACTATCAAATACTGTAGCAATAGGAGTAAATAGAACAGGTTGTTAGGAACCTATTACTCTAATATCATTTTTACACTAACTTTCCTAGCTCCAAAATTCCAGTCCCAATTCAAATGTTTGGCTATTAATCTAAAACACATCATTTTCTGGTGCCATTTGAAGGTAATTTTTGGAAGTCTTTCTCTGGGTGCTCTCTTACATTGAGATACAATGACCAGCTCTCTTGGAATGAATTTTTCTCAAAGGTAGTCGACCTACCTATTTTCTGATCTTTTAGATGTCATACAAAGATTGGGTCATTCTCTTTTTTAAAACAAATTAATATGATTTTCTTTCTCTATGTATATATGTGTGTGTGTGTATGTGTTTCATTCATTAGGAAGTGAATCATTTCCCTTCTTTTTGCCCTGATTGAGAGAATGAGGGGGAAAAATGATGTGGGCAGCAATACCACTGAAAGCAATTGAAATGAATAGTTTTTATTGTCATTTTTCGGTACACATAATGGCACACATTAAAATGAAATTCTGGTGTACTGCTCTCAAAAGAAAATATGCCACTCATCAAACAATGTCAACATCCCAAGGATAATGATACTAATAACAATAATCTAATAATAGCAGCAGCATCCAAAAATGCCAAATTATACAAAGTGACACCAAGATACACACACACACACACATATGCATGTATGTATACAACTTGCTGCATTCATGCCCCCCCCCCCGTGGGATTGGTGGGGTAGGGTAAACATAGTGTGGTATGTAGGAGTGAGACCATTCTACAATACATAATTGTGTTTAAGAAAAAAAATTAAAGTAATTCTTGAGTGACATTCAATTTGATTCTCTACAGCTTGATTCCTTCCAGATGAATTCAACTTTAATTTCCATAATCCCCAACCATAAGGTAACAAAGTAGACAACAGTGGCTTGCATAAGCATACCTTATTATGTTTGGCAGGGCAAAAAAAATGTTTTGACTAACTTAGACAGGTCAGAGCGAACCAATGAGCTCTGTAAGTAAAAAGAGACCATTTGATTTGCAAACCTGAACAGACCAATGGCTGTATAGGAAACAAGATACATCAAAATGGCACAGTCTCATGATGCAAACCTAGACACGTTGTCAAATTTTATTTATTAAGTTATACTTTTTAATTTTAAAACTAAATGTGTCAGATATCAAATGCATGCAGCTTCCATGCTTCCTCAATCTTCTGTCAAAGTGAATCAGCAAAAAGGCCTTTTCGAGGCTTTTTCTTTGCCTACGGATGATTCTTTAAAGTTCTTTTTTATTCTTTCAGATGATTCTTTAAAGTTTCATTTCCAGTGTTGGAAATGATTCCACAAAGAGGATACCTTCAAACATAGGGCTGTCCTTTGACAATTCTTTAGATCAAGGACTGTCTTTGATAAAATGGTACACCTGTTTTCCGGCTTTAACAGTTCCTTAAGTAATATTTGCTCCACTTAGTGTCTATCCTGGGATAAACTGAGCCTGTTATTCCTTCATTCTTAGCTGCTTCCCAGTTTCAATAAACTGCTCAGAGATCAAACAACATCTATGAGCCCACAGCAATTTTGTTCAGGCTATACAAGTTTCAGTTGCTGCTGGAAAAAAAAATGCTTGGGAGGGCACCCTCCTTCTTGCAGAGATAACAGAGTTACTATAGTTATATCCAAGACATCACTACAAATTCTAATGCTAGAGAACTATCACGTAGACCAGGCCATCAGGATGTCAACTCTGTAGAGAAACCATGACATTTCCTTGGACGTAATCATGATTATCTCTGTAATCCCTTTGTGAAGCAATTATCTAGTGTCAGCCTAAGACATTTAACTGCCTAAAGTGAAGCTTAAATGGCATTGTGCACACACTCAACATTTCAAACATGTCTACTCGCACCAATCAGGCACTTATTCCTGCTTATAGGTAACCTCTCTTCTACTGTTACCTGGAAAAGGTTGCTCCACTTTACAGTACCAATACCACTGTAAAGTAACCAGGTTCTGTTATTCAACACAGTGAGAATAGAAAAAGAGACAATAGAATTGCTGTCATTAGATACTTTTCTGTAACTGAGCCCTGGGAATTATGTATATCAAAAGCTAATTTGTTTCCAGACATATAGAACAAAAGTTTGCTTCTTCTATCAGTGAAACAGCTATAGCAAATTCTCCATCAACATTTGGTAGTCTAGATCATGCATTTGACAAGTGTAATGTATCAGAGAAGATATTTAAAGAAACTGACCAAAAACTATTCTGCAGAAAGAGGTACCGGTATTTATAAATATCACTTCAGAATCCATTAATATAAAACACATGCTTGAACTAAGAATAAATCATTTACCCTGGACACTGAGTAAATGTTTATCCTTCATTTTCTGCTTCATCTAAAAGCATCACAATTTGCTTGTACAACTAAGAGAAACAATGAAATGATCAGGAGCAGGCAAACTTTTTGATTAATGAGCATCATCACATTATGTCATGGCATGAATCTCAATATTAAAAATTAATGAAAATGTAAAATTAAACATTTTGTAAGATCATTAACATCATCTGACAACATGGAGATCTGCAAGACTTGATAGTTTATTTACTTCTTTAAAACCTGGTATTGGCTTCTTTTTAACTCTTGACTAACTACTTCCATAGCATTCTGCAAAATTACATTAAATTTATCGGATGCTGCAACTGGAGTTTGGTCAAATCAAACTAAGGATAAAACATAACTGTAACATTAAAAATGATCTTTCCCAGTGTCATAGGAAAAATGAAGAAAAAAGGAAGCCCATGAAATCATATCCAAGCATCTATAACAGTGATGGCTAACCTTTTTGTCATTGTGTGCCAAAAGCAGTGGGAGCGCGGTGGGGTCACATGCATGCGTGCCCACACCCATAATTCTATATGCTCCGCCCCCCTGTGCTCCCCCCGCCTTTGGCACGTGATGGCATAGTGGGCCTGGTAGGCCCGTTTTTTGCTCTCCCCAGAGCCTTTCTAGGGCAAAAATGGCTTTCCCCACCCCCCCAGAGGCCTTCCGGAGCCAGAAACAGTGTGTTTCCTGACTTCTGGTGGGGCCAGAAGGCCCAAAAATCAGCTGATTAGTGCACGCATGCGTGCTGGAGCTGAGCTCGCGTGCCCACCGATATGGCTCCGCGTGCCACCTGTGGCACCCGTGCCATAGGTTCGCCATCACGGATCTATAAGAAGACTATAGCACTCTTTCTCCCACATTATTATATACTCAAACATAACTGTTTAGCCTTTTCTAATATCATGCTCTCCAGTTGTTTTTAATTTCATGTTACATAATATTTTTGAGAGTTAAAATTTGATGAGGGTATGTAGCACAACTTGAGGCCCAAAATCGAAGCTGAAAAAAACACTATTAGGCAGACTTACTCATGACTAAAGCGATGTACCCACAGGTCTATAGGTTTATATGCTCTCTAGTTTCTCTCATGGAGCATTTGAATTGGTTAAGCTGTGACATTACTTCCTTCTGGTAGGATATGAACTCTGAGCAGGTTATCAATTTACAAGGGGAATAAATGTTCTTTCTCAGTATATTTTGGAAAATTTCTCATTAACTCAATGTAACATGGTAGCGAAGCTATTATCTCTCTGCCAGGCAGTGCAGATGGATGGAGCATGTATAAAACAAGCTTATATGGATCAATAATAGCGGAGAGAGATGCAATAGTCTAGAGGATCCTTAAGAAGGGGAAGGACAAGGTAGTGGAAAGAATGTTAGGCCACATCCTAAGTAACCTCTATGGGAATTTAAATGCTATATTAGTTATGCATTTACAGCACACTGTATATTTATGCTAAATGCGTGCAAGATGTTTCAGCTTACACTATTGTCCCAGCAGGGAAAGTGAGAAACTGTAATAAAATACAGTGTGTAGTTTCCCACAAAGAAATAAGCATCTTTATTTTGAAATTATGGATTATGATGAGAAGTCAATTAGAGATGTGTGATGGAATGACTGACAGACCCTGGAGAACTAGAGGTGGAAAAAGAGACACCTCAGACAAAAGGACGAGGGAAGAATAAGAAAGTGAGCAAATCCACTTTAATTATGCTAAGTATGAATTGAGTGAGAGAATTGCTTCGATAAGACCTCTTTCCAGAAATCAGAGTTGTTCCTGTTTCATGAACGATTAGTCTTGCAGGGCTTGACATAATGTTTGGAATCAGGCGGTGGTAATTAGGAAGGGAATAACTCACCAGCAAAATTTAGTGATTAGGTTTACCCAACATAAATTTCTCTCTGTACAAAGCAATCTATTCAAGACAAGTTAGCAAGAAAACATAGAGAGAAGACACGAAGATGTTCCATATCCAAAGATTATGTACCATACTGTATATCTAACAATAAACGTCTAGGCAACTAGATGGCAACAATGACTTTGGGTTTTCTGTATGCCTGAAGCTACCTAGTGGTTATCTAGATTTCTGCAGCCCTAACAGAAAGGGATCATAGCTCTGTCATAACATATACAGGTAGTCCTCGACTTACAACAGTTCATTTAGTGGCTGTTCAAAGTTATAACATCACTGAAAAAAAAATACATGACTATTTTTCACACTTATGGCCATTGCAGCATCCCCATGGTCACATAATCAAAAGTCAGACAATTGGCAACTGATATTTATGATGGCTGTAGTATCCTGGGATCATGTGATCACCTTTTGTGACCTTCTGACAAGCAAAGTCAATGGGAAAACCAGATTAATTTAACAACCATGTTATTAACCTAACAACTGCAATGATTCCCTTGACAGCTGTGGCAAGAAAGGTTGTAAAAAGGGACAAAATTCACTTAACAAATGTCTCTCCTAGCAACACAAATTTGCAGCTCAATTGTGATCGTAAGTACTTTGCAAGCAAAATTCACTAATTCTGTTCAGTTCTTGGAAAACCCATTAAAATAAATCTAAAATGAACAAGGAAACAATAACAACATTTTGGTTGCTTACCAAAAATGAAATAGGTTTGAATTTGGTTAGCGCTTGGAAGATTAACAGAAAAAACCAGGTCTGAGGTTAGGTTGAGAAATTAGAAAAAGAAAGAAGGAAAGAAGGGAAAATCTCAAGAGAAGGCAATAGCAAATCACTTTTTAATAGCTGTCAAAAACCTACATAAGTAGACATTATGTTTCAGCGTGTCATCAGCATCCAGTTTGTCTGGTTTTGTTGAGAGTATGAGATCCATAAATGAGTTTGATTAATAAATACATATGACCAAGGGAAAGTATCAAGAAATGTAGAGATGTAGAGATAACCATGATGAAGGTTATCTGTTATCTGCAGGAACAGATAAGTAAAGAAAAATGACAATTTAATTCTGGGAAAGGGAAAGCATGAGGAAGAAATTCAAAATAATCCTGCCTTGACTCTGTTTGGTAGGGGAGCAGAGTCCTATTCAGTTACATCCTACAAAAATAGGGTACCATTCTTCTGATCATTGTCTGTTTCCTGACCTTGCCTACCTTCAAGGGTTGACAAAAAGAGATTTCTCAGTTGTAGCAGCCTCTCCACGGGGGTATAACTGATGCAAATGTTTGAGAGGCAGAACAAAATCTTTTTCTGTGTCCAGGAATTTGAACTGGTTGGTTTTATTTGTTGCCTTAAATCTTTTATGATGATTATACAGTTTAATGTTTTATTGTATTTTGTGTTATTTTGAATTATAATTATGCACCATTGTACTATTTGTCAGAATAACAATAAATTAAAATATATTGATACAAGATAAATAAAATTAGTACTTCCTAATGATCTACAAATAAAGGACAAGAGCATTGAGTGGGCTTAATTTTTCTTAGTTTTCTATGATAGTAAATTGATTAAAAGACAAACAGCTTCAATGGATTTATACATAATGCATCTTACATGCTGGCTTGCCTTTGAGCTCATGGGGTCAGAAATAATTACATAAAAGCCTCTGCTGGGGATTGGATAAGAACAGTGCAACCAGTAAATTCTGGATTTTTGAGCAGCCTTCAGTAAAGTTTCTTATGGTGTACAGCATTTTTAGATGGCTTAGTTGGACTAGTGTTTGCTGCAATAGTGATTCTAACTCTTTTTGAAGGAATAAGTCCAGAAAACAATAGAATCGGACTTAATTCTCCTTCTTGAGTTCTCTAGCTCCTCATGTTTCTAATTATCTACAATACCAGGAAAAAGTCCATAGATCTGAGTTAAAAGGTCCATTATGTGGAACACAAAGATTTAGAGACAGTTTTGGGGTGGATGAAAGTGAAGAAATGATGCCTAATCCAGATAGAAATGCTGGATACTTTTTGTACAGCACAAGAAACTACCCAAGCACATTTTACAGAATATGTTAACTGATTAAATCATGGCTCACTTAAGCACAACCAAGCAAATCAGGGGTGGGTTCTATTTTTTTTTACTACGGGTTCTGTGGGCGTGGCTTATTTTATGGGTGTGGCTTGATGATCATGTGACAATTCTTTAGGATTTAGCAGAGGTACTGGTCTACCATTTATTTTTGCAGGCACCGGTCTACTTATTTATTTTTGGAGGCATTGGTCTACCCATTTATTTTTGCAGGCACCGGTCTACTCATTTGTTTTTGGAAGCACTGGTCTACTCATTTATTTTTTCAGGCACCAGTCTACTCATTTGTTTTAGGGGGCACCGGTCTATCACCACACTGCCTTTTAACACTGATCAGCTGTAGGGCGGCCCTTTGAAGCCCCACGGCAAGAGTTTAAATAGTTTTTTCCTTATAGCCCATCAGCTGGGACTCGGGAGGCAGCAATAGATTGGGGGTGAGGCCAAATAAAAGGTAAGAATAATGCGGGGAGTCGGGGGATGGAGAGGTGGGGGGGCAGAAACGGTTTGGTGATGTCATATCATCACCGCTATTGGCTCGGCGGAACCAGGCGGAACCGGGCGGAACCCACCACTGAAGCAAATGCAGTCAAATTTTGGTGACACTGAAATTTGGTGAAATTATGAAACCAGAATGTGATGGGTTTTCTCTGTCATTCAGAGACCAAATACATAGCTTGGAGGATGAGCACAACTTAACATGTAATGCTCTAATCTATTTTAAATGCATTGAGTTCCATAAACTGGAGTTTTATGCTATTATTATGTATGCATTTTATACTGTTGTTCTTTAATGTACTTAGAAAGCCTGTTTTGAAATGAGGTTAACAAATAATTTTAAATAAAGAAATGGCATCAGGGTCTTGAGATCATTGCAGGGTAGTGTAGCTCTGTTTGTGGCCTCCCATGGACACTTGGCTGGACAGCGCAAAGAACAGGATGTTGAATTAGATAGCAAGGATCTGGTCCAGCAGAGTTCTTATTATGTTCCATAACAAAGGAGGCTAGAATATCTTTAGGGCTCTTGTAATCCAAACACTGGTTGCATCAAAGGTGAGATATCTGCAATTTGATAGTTCTCTCTAAGCTGCCTTGGAACAAAAGTTGCTCGCCCTAAGCTTTCCATCTGGCAGACAGAGTTCTTTCTTTTTCTCAGTAGCAAACACACACCAAACAGAATAATTTTCTTGTCTTTGAACAAAGCTTGAAAAGGGAGCCCAAAAGTGTTTCTGAAAAGCAGGAGAGCAAAAGATAATTGACTGCGGCAATTATTAGCTGTGAAAAGGGTTAGCAGTTAGAAGATCTGAATGGACTCCATTGATTAGCCCAGAGACAAAGACTGGAATGCAGCTTCAGTAAGTCAAAAGAAGGCCCCTAGTCCATAGTTTCAAAATACTGAAGCAGGCAGGGAGAGGTGCTCAGGGCTCTTCATGCTGAAGCCTCACATGACTTATTGGAGAAAATGGAAAAGCTACATCAAGAAGCTAGTGTTTGAATGGCCTCTTTAATGAAAGTAGCAAAAACTGCCTGGAATTAAATAGATTCAGTATGAATCAAGAAAGGAGGGAAGACTTTAATTATTCTTCTGCACCACAGAATGACAGAGCACATTTGGAGAGATTATCTAAGCAGACAAAAATGGAAAACGTATCTCTTGATTGCATCAGTTTTGTATCTTGCGCTCTATTTCCTGGGACTCTTGCCAATATTCCCTTCTCTACCTTTTCTTCTGTTTAACGGATAAATCAACAAAAAAAAATCCATCTAAATTTGAAAGTCTATTACTACCACTACTTACTCTCAGTGGAGTGGAAAGCCTAAATGCATTGCCATTCTGCAGTCCACAGGATAGTGCCATTTGAGAAATCTTCTTTGCTGGCTTTAAAGACCTTTGTGTGAACTCTGTAAAGAAGAAGAAACCCACAGCAACACTCCAAGTGAATTATCTGTTAAAATTGCCTTAAAGGAACCACAACTATGATCTCCTAATAGATTGAACTGTTTTATTCCATTAACTGATTGGATGAAGATTATTTTTCAGCATTTTAAATATAATATATATATATATATATTATTCTCTCAATAGGTGGCAAAATGCTTGCTTGCTGTCTGAAAAAGCCTAGGATAGTGGATGTGATTTCGCTGAGCTATGGCTGCAAGTTGAGAAACTTGGTTTACGTAGGAAAATACCCGGCTGAAGAAAAATATACACACAAAAACCTACGACAATATGGGGAGTTTTCCCGGTCAATCATATAAAATTGTTAGTGGCTTGGTGAGACTTTGCAACTGCCAAAATAGCTAATAGAGCTTACATCAACAAGGACTTTTATAACTTACAAAAATCAAAAAGTTATTCTGATACTCAATGGGAAAATAATATGCTTTTAAAGATTCTGCCAAATTCAAGATACATATCGGGAACAAAATCAGCTTTGAGAAGTGAGAAATGCATTTGGAAGGATCCCTGTAATGATGTAAGCTACAAATTGACTTCAGAGAACCTCTGAGAAGTCCCATACCAGTTTGGATGGACTTTATTTTGGCACCCCTTATTTTCATATCCATCAAAGATCACCATCTCCTTTTGTTGAGGTGGATGCACTTTCTTTTCCTGCTAAGATAGTGAAATTGATTCTGAAATCTTGTTGGCATTTGGTTTTAGTTTAGTTAGTTTAGTTTTAGTACAGGAAACTGTAATTTAACTCTCTGTGCAGGGATCAAGGATTCTATTTCATGTGAAGCCCAGCTCATCATCATTTCTACAATGTAATTTTCCTCTGTTTTCGTTGGGAAAACAAATAGCAATACTGAATCCCAACATACTAGTATACCCGTTGTTTGGTTTAATTCTATTCTAGGATGCATATTGTGCTTCTTCTCTGCCTTTATTTGGACAACTTGTTTTGCAAATACTGTAAATCAGGGCTGTCAAACTCGCAGCATCACCGTGGCGTCACGTGAAATATCGGGACTTTCCCCCTTTGCTAAACCGGGCATGGGCGTGGCCAGCAAGTGACGCATCTGGCCTGCAGGCGCGAGTTTGACAGCCTTGCTCAACCAATCTCATTGGGGGGGAGCTCAACCAATCTCATTTGCACATGTGTTGTGCACTGGCAATAAAGATTTGAAATTGAATTGTCATCATGACTGCTTTATAGAATATATTTAGCATTCTTCTATTAAGAGGCATTCTTCAATTCCTTTCCAATGATGTTTTATTCTTTTTTTCTGCCATATTATTTTCTTTTCTTCCTTAATGCCTTGTGCCTTTTGGCCTTGTTCACTTTCCTTTTTTATTTAAATTGTTCGCAGTATGTAAAGTCTCAGGCTTTCTCCCAAATTTATTGTGCTCTCTGGCCACATATCTTTGCTATTTTGGAACACTTTATATTTCTCTTTCAGAAGGCAAATGAAAACATATTCTGAAAAATCATCTAAAGATATTTTTGTCATTTTTTCCACAGTTGATAATTTTAGGTTGCATTTGTTTTAATATCAGGACATTTGATTCAAATTGCAAGACTAAGCATACAAATAGAGTTAAATTATTCTTTGTGTACTTTGAAATGTATTCAATATTTCTGTGGCCTGTTACGGGCTTTGTAAATCATATATTTGTCTGGAAAATGATCCAGATTGTTTAAAAAAAATGTAAAGTTTCAGTACTTTTATAGGTTTTGTTATAAATAAGTTTTGAATTGATTCCCCAACTATTTTTGTAGCAATACTGAATTTTCATTTAGAAGATTCATTTGTTACAAATCCCTGGCTTGTGACTTTCTTTTGTTTTGTGCCAGTCTGCCAGCTTAATGACTCAAACCTGTGGAATTAGCTTTTCTCCCTGTCTCTTTCTGGACATTCACTTTTCAGGCAAATTGGTCCTGCTAGAGCCATGATGGTGTCCGTATGGCAAACATGCCGGAAGTGGCACACAGAGCCATCTCTCTGGACATGCCAGCCGTTACTCATTGATCTTCTGGGTTCCGGTGCGCTGGCCAGCTGGTCTTAGCGCATGCAGAAGCACCGGAAACCAGAAGAACAGCTCCGTGGCGTGCATGTGCATTGCCAGGAAATTGAGCTTCTGGTTTCCAGCATGCGCATGAGCGCCAGCCAGCTGGTCTTTATGTGTACATGTGCGCCAGAAACCAGAAGACCAATGACTGGTGTGCATGCATGAGCCGGAAACCGGAAGCTCACCTTCCCGGTGCATGCATGCATGCCGGGGAACTGCTCTTCCAGTTTCCGGTGGTCCCATGCGTGCGCACTGGGGAGCTACTCTTCTGGTTTCTGGTGCTTTCTTGCATATGTGCACGCCCTCCCGTTTTGGAAATCGGTGCCGAAAAGGTTCTCCAACATTGTGCTAGAGAAACAGTCTTCCTTTAAAAAAAAAAGTCTCTGAAGTTATGAGTCTCAGTTTGAAATCCTTTTTCTGCTTTCTTTTATGAAATTGAACTTCAGCATATAGTCCATCTTAAATCTGGAAGAAAGTTACAATTCCTTAGCTAGTCTATGTACTGTATTTTTACATCTTGTTGATCTACCTATGAAGAAGCTCATATATATTGATAAATCATACAACTCATGGTTAGTTATTGTATCTTATCTAATTTGCATCTCTTACAGACCTACTAGCACGCCCCCAAAACTCCTTTTTATAATTTTATTAAAAAATTATTTAAAAAATCCTTTTTATAATTTTTATACTTTTAAATCTCTCTTGCAAGTGGGTCTATAACCAGAGATGTATTTTATGTCACAGAGCATGCATGCATACATTAATTAAAATAACACAGCTATTCACAGAATTTCCAAAAGCTATTGCTTACAGTATTTAAAAAAAAAACAGATTAAAAATTACATTTTGATAACTTAAATACCCGATTTAAATGGATTCTAAATAAAAGTATGAAGGATCACATGCAACATGGAACAGGGAGAATATCTTATTGGGGGGAAAAGAGAGAAATTGTAGAAATAATGATGGCTCTGTTCAAATAGCTAGAAGCAGGTTAGCAGGGCTACCACTCACCTATAAGGCACCTTTGTGTTTTTTTCATTGTCCCAAGCAAAAGAAGAAGAGTCAATACAGCTTGTATTTGTTAAGCTGAGCGTTCTGCAGCTAGAACGCTCTAGCATAGTTTCGGTGAACCTTTTTGGCTCCAAGTGCTGAAATGGGAGCGTGCACATTCCAGAAACCAGAAGAGCAGCTGCCCGGTGTGCATGCGTGTGCCAAGAAGATGATCTTCTGGTTTCTCGTGCACGCATGCACACCGGCCACCAAGTCTTCCGGTTCCTGGTGCGCATGTGTGCGTGAAGCCCAGCTGGCCAGTGCACATGTGTGTGCCGGAAACCGGAAGATAATCTTCCTGGCATGCATATGCACACCAGGAGGCTGCTCTTCTGGTTTCTGGTGCTCCCACATGTGTGAAGACCAGCTGGCCGGTGTGCCGGAACCTGGAAGAGCAATGGATGACGGCTCGTGTGCTCGGAGAGATGTGCATGAAGACCAGCTGGCCGGTGTGCCGGAATCCGGAAGAGCAATGGATGAGGCTCGTGTGCTTGGAGAGATGGCTATGCGTGCCACTTCCGACATGCATAGGTTCGCCATGACTGCTCTAGGGGCACTATAAAATGTTATTGGTGCTGATAGTTTCAGATTGTGCACTACATACGGTTTCTCTGAACTGATATATGGCAGTCATTTTGGAAGAAATGAGATCTGATATAAGTGAGCACACCTGATTTGTGTTAGAAACAAAATATGGATTTTTAAAACTTGGCAAACAGACACGCCTGTGCCATGGCATCTTGATACCTGCTTGTGGCAGCCCTGCAGTGTCAAAGGAGCTGAAAGAAGGGAATTCCTACAGAAACTCTGATCACATTGAGAAGGTTCAAGTAAGGTGGTGCATGCAGGAGGAGATCATCCAATGCTTCATATGCTTCATCATCAAAAAGCCCATCAAAAAGAGGCATGTTGCTATGGAGGTGATGAGCACAGCACACAACATCATGGGCTCTCCCCTGATATCACTAGATGACATCGCTAGGGCTCGCTGCCTTAGAAGAGTGAGGAAAATTCTCAGGGACGACTCACACCCTGGTCAGCGCTTCTTTATTGTCCTACCGTCGGGAAGTTTGGGTGGTTTAGGGGTAGAGAATTGTGGTGGGTGGGAGTGTGTTTGGGGATTGTTATGTGTGTTGGACCTGGTCTTTGGGTGTTAAGTGAATTTCGTTGTATGGGTATACTGTGTATACACGTACAATGTCAATAAAGTTATTTATTTATTAGAAGCATAGGCAGCCGCACAAATAGGTTAAGGAACAGTAGGATTGTGTGTTTATTAGTAAGATTCACTGGGTTAGGGATTTTTCTTTTCTTTTACTGTGAGTTGTATTGGGTTGGGGGGAGGGTGCACGAAGGGAGGCTCAGCCAATCTCATTGTACACATGTTGTACTCTGACAATAAAGGTTTGAAATAGGAAAATAGACTTCTGCCCAGCTCTCCAAAACACCCTGCTCTTAAAAGACAGAGGAAGAGGAGCAAGTTATTTTTTTTTTTAAATATACATGAAGGAATCCTACTAGTTTGAAAACTAAGTGTGAAAGGCACAATTATAACTTGGAAAGTGTTAGGCCTAGCAAGTTCAGATAAGATTAACTTTATGAGGCATAGCTGTATAAAAACTATCAGGTTCTCAGCTTGCCACCATTTGAATCTTTATTGATCTGCTCCAAGCTTTTCCAGTTTTTGATACTGTAGGTTATTCCATTTCTGATTGCACACAAATAAATCCCCTGCATCATGAACACTATAACTCTGGTGTTAGAGAGATAAGGCAAACTCCACTTTATTTATTCTTCCATGCCTTAAGCATTGCATATACAGCTTCTTTTTTCAGAGTCCTATACTACGGTCATTTTCCAACAATGACCTTTTATCACACCCATGTCTGCTAGTGTCAGTTACTGTTGTTATGTGGATGACTTTGTCTTGCTTTTCACCATCTTTCTCAAAGGACAAAGGAATTCATACTTAGAAATTAATTCTGCATCTTTCAGGCCTTTAGTCAATGAAAGATTCATGTAAAATAGAATTAGGACTGGGAGATGCAGATTAAATAAGATGTGTTAAGATGTGTTATTAGTAGATAGTAGATGTGTTCACTGGTGGGGAAATATGTTATTTGTGGGTTAATAATTGGTTCATCAGTACTTAATTTCAATACTTTTCTGGAATCTATCAGGATCATGGGTCTGGAACTGTAGAGCCATGTGATAGTATATGAAATGTTAAAATAAATAATGACATACCATACAACTGTTTATACCATGGGTGTCAAACTCGCGGCATCATGGCGGCATCACGTGATGTATGACGACTTTTCCCCCCTTCATTAAACTGGGTGTGGGTATGGCCAGTACATGATGCATCCATCCCGCGGGCCACAAGTTTGACAGCCCTGGTTTATACAATGTCTTATGGTTCTGCCCAATATATTAAGCATATTAAAGTTTGCATTATTGTACTTCTATCCCTACTCAAACTACTCTTTATTTTTTTTAAATTTCCAAAGTATCTAAGCACTGTGTATAAGCCAGTGTTTTTTGATTAGCACCCTGAAGATATGTGAACTTCAACTCTTAGACTTCCTCAATCAGCATGCTGGGTGGGGAATTCTGGGAGTTGAAGGCCACACATCTTCAGGCTGCCAAGACTGAGGAACACTGGTCTAAGTTATTAGAAGGATTGCCTATGCCTGGTGGACCTGCATATGTTAGATCCATTTTAAATTCTCCACAGCATTGGTTTTTACAGTATAAAACTATCATGAATGAGACATAGGATGGCCATTTCAGAAATTGTATTTAAAACCATGTTGAAAATCTCCTGTTCTGAAAGGCTTGTGATTAATTTTTATAAGTCATGACTCTGTTTTCGCTGGTCTCTGAATTTCTTTTATTGATCTCATTAATCTGACCTTTTGAACGTTACTTTCAGAGTTTTTATACCACTGCATTTTAATTTTGAGACTTATTTATTTACGGTTGTGAATGGATGCATTTTGAAAAGTCAGCTTATAAACTTTGAAAAAATAAATACTCTGTTTTACTAAAGTGAATATGCTAAATTCTGTGTAACAGGCTTAAGTTAGGAATATACTAACAAAGTGCTTGTCATGATGATGGATAGGTGCATTTGAGGGAAGGGATGTCCATTACAGTTTTTAATTTAAAAAACACTGCTTTGCTCCAAGTAATGCATTTAATATTATACATAATTCAGCCCTAAAAATCGTACACCATTTAAAAAAACAAATACACAAGCCATAGATATTAATGAGAACTGCCAACTATGGACATGATTGAAAAACATTTATTAAAGTAAAAATAGAGTCCAACTAAGCTCCAATCTTCTCTTAAAACCATTCTTGAACAATATATTGGAGAACAAGTCTAAATTCCAAACCTATCTCAGAAATGGATTTTCTGGACAGGGAAAGAGGTTTGGGCAAATTATTAATTTCAGGCTCCATTTCCTTTCCATAAAATAAGGATAACAGTGATGGTACAACTGTAACAAACAGACATATAGGAGAGTGGTAAAGAATGAGCGTATAGCATTCAAGCCTAAGCTACATTCCACCAAAGTACAGGTAGTCCTCAACTTACAACAGTCCATTTAGTGACCGTTCAAAGTTACAACAGCAGTGCAAAAAGTGACTTATGTTCATTTTTCACACTTACAAGCATTGCAGCATCCCCATGGTCACATGATCAAAATCCAGATATTTGGCAACTGATTTGCAATGTCCCAGGGTCATGTGACCAGTTGTAATGTCCCAGGTCATGGGAAGGTTTTGCAACCTTCTGGCAAAGTCAATGGGGAAGCCAAATTCATTTAACAACTGTGTTAGTAATTTAACAACTGCAGTGATTCATTTAACAACTATGGCAAGAAAAGGTCATAACATGGGGCAAAATTCACTTAACAACTGTCTCACTTAGCAACATACACCTTGGGCTCTATTGTGGTCGTACGTTGGGGACTACTTGTAATTGTGAAGATAAAAAGTATAAGCATATTTAATGTGATTTTCCAAGAGCATCCCTAGTGTTCATTGCACTATGAAAATATTTTGGATCATTGGAAGAAAATGTTAATCTCTTTGGGCTTGAAGATAAAACTGGTTTAATATATTTCACTGGTGAAATAAATACCAGAAGAGAATTGCACTGTTTCCCAGTCATTAAAATTCTCCAGCTCCAGCTCTGGCTTAGTTTTTGTTCTACAAAGCCAAGCTATAGAGTTCAGGGAGTGTATCTGGTAATGGATATACTCCCTTTCTTGCAAAATACTGCCTTTAAACCAACTTTCTGACCCCTCAGGTACATCATTTTTAAATACTGTTTGCATCCCTTTCCTTCTTTTCTTGTTAGAAAATTTCAGGAAGAGTATCTTTTGGTGACATGAACCATCAAAGTCATTTGGTAGATGTATTCTCTAAGCATGAACATGCCTCGTATCACAGGCCAAAGTTAAAATGTTTTTATTCTCCCAGGTATCTGTACTATGCCCTTTTATTATTGCTTCCAGCCTTCTGGATTTGGTCTCTAAGGGCATTTAATTTGAAGATTTTGTGTAAATCCAAAATTGGTTATGGATCCTTCTGAACAGAGGATGCTTCAATTGTTTTCTGGCTCTATTCTATTTTAAATTGGGACAATCCTGGTTTTGTCTTCCACAATACTGGAACTTTAAGACATTCCATTTTTTCACTGGCTGGAACACTTGCTTCTATAGTATTTTCTTCTCAGCTCCTGGACTCAAGCAAACTATTTTATCTCTAGGCTGTTGCTTAGGAAATTTAAAACAAAATAAAATAAAAATAATAATAAAAACAAAAACAAAACAAAACAGGAAACCTAACACATTGCATATCCATGGTAGTTGATCCCTTACTGAAGAGGAAACAGAAACAGACAGAACACTTGTCAATTTCTTCTCTTTCCCTACATTATTGTGTTTTCAATATGTAAATTGTCAAAATTGGCTGAATTTTAAATAGAATTTCTGGAATCTGTCTGCATTGTTTAGTACTTATCTTCCCCTCTGGCCTCTATCACTAGCAACCATGCTTAGAGATCCTGGAGAAAGTTCTTGGTTAGAAAATTGCTGATACTGTGCCAATTCATTTTCAGATACTTTTATATGTAGTGTAGGGATGATGGCAATCTGGTGAGGATATTTCTGTTTCTCCTTCCTTCCTTCCTTCCTTCCTTCCTCCCTCTCCCTCCCTCCCTTCCCTTCCCTTCCCTTCCCTTCCCTTCCCTTCCCTTCCCTTCCCTTCCCTTCCCTTCCCTTCTATCCTTCCTTCCATATTTTCCTTGAATAGTTTCCCGTTATATCAATACGGGTAGTTTAAATTATTATTATTACCATGCCATATAAGAAAATACGTTTTTATTTTTCTAGAATCTGAGAAAGAACATGGCACAAATCCATACATGCATTAGGCAATCTCAGTTACCATTAAAAACACTCCATGAAATTACATGTTTATCAGGGCAAAATAAATGTTCTGGCTGGGGTATTTTAGTTTTTATCATAATAATCTCTCATCTTAATTTGTGCTGGAAAATGAAGTGCAGCTGCCATTTTAAGGAGCTTTAAAATATTCTGTGGCATTACTTAAAATGGAAAGTCTGAAGAGTGAGGGATTTGGAAGTCTGAGCAAACGTCATCACCTTTAATTGTTTCCGTTTGTCTAATGTGTTATGAATCTTCATTCATTGTCCTTTCAGGCACAGTTCGGCCTTACACCTGCTCTCTTGCTGCTCTCTCAATAAGAGCTGTCTCAGCTTCACACCTGCCAACTTTGCTTTAACAGACTTAGCATCTTTTTAGCATATCGGCAGTTTTCTATAAAGTTAATTAAAAATAAGTGTGCATATTTTCAGCCCAGCACCATTTCTTTCTGACAATGTTATAATTTAGTACTTGGGAAATTTAAAATGTTATTTCTGTGTGTTGTGGATACCTTAGTCACATATGTACATAATCAGACACATATCCCCTTTTCTGAATTTCATTCTGCTAGGTTTGTTTCCATTAAGATTCTTATCAGAGTGTTTTGTTTATACAGGTTTTTTTTAAAGGCATTACAAGGTATAAATGCTTTTTTACTGTTTGACATTAATTTTAAAGACTGAGGTTAAATTAAGGGAAATTTTCATAGAAAGCCAAATAATTAATAATCAAATACAGTATTTTATCAGAGAATATTTAATAAATGATGGCGTCTGGATATAGTAAAAATAGAATATAAAATTTAACATTTTAGGTCCCCCCCCCCCCCCTTGTGAGCTTATTCTTTATTTGGTTTCTTCACATAAAACCTAGGTTCATCCAGGAAGAGATTAGGAAAAAATAATTCAGATAGCATTTTAATCAAAATTTATTTGTGTTTTGCCAGGAATTAGTCGTAATCATGCTCAGGCATCATATTGCTGATATTTCCTTTGCAGAGAGCTAATATCATTGCTGGCTGCATTAAAAAGGTTGGGTTAAAGCCAAGACCCAGGATCATGGCAAATTGAATCAATAATAAAACAATAATATGTGCATGTACACCAAATACCTGTCTTTCAAATTTGTGCTCAGCTGCAGAGTAGATTTTGAAATGTAATAACATTTTGAAACTCAGCCAGTATTGAAGAAAACTCATGCTTCAGAAACAGCTTTTGTCCACCAGTAATTTACAAAGTCATGGAATGAACATTCAAGTTTCAGCTGAAGTTAGCGCAATGGTATGAACTTAAGTGAAAAGCAGCATTTACTGTCTCTAAATCCTGAAAGTCCAACATCTGGGACATTTTTAAAGCCTGAAATGAAGTACAAGAGAATTTTTTTTTTCAATTCTATATGCAGAAATGAAATATTATCCCCAATTTATTTATTCTATGTATCACATAGACCAGGGGTGCGTTCTACTTACCCTTACTACCAGTTCGCAACAGGATCGCGTGCCTTGCTTCTGTGCGTTCACAGAAGCTTCTGTGCATGTGCAGATCACCAATGATGACATCCTAGGCAGTGGGCAGGGCCTCCCACCGGTTTTACTACCAGTTCTTATGAACCTGTCAGAACCGGGGGCAACCCACCACTGACATAGGCCCGTGATGGCGAACCTATGGCACGCGTGCCAGAGGTGGCACACAGAGCAGTGGTGGGTTGCTACCGGTTCGCCCCAGATCGGGCGAACTGGTAGCGGTGGCAGTGGGAGGCTCTGCCCACCCGCCCGTATCTATCTGAGCACATGCAGAAGTGTCATGCGCGCAAGCACGCACATGCCCGCAAACAAACCAGTAACAAACGAAGTTGAAACCCACTAGTGATGCAGAGCCCTCTCTGCTGGCACGCACACCGTTGCCCAGGTCAGATCTCTGTGTTGTTTCTTTCGTGAACTTCTGTTTCCCTGCAAACAACAAAACAGAAACTCACAAAAGAAAAAGATCTTACCTCTGGTTTTGCTGCCAGTGTTGGGATGCCCTGCCTTCTGCTGGCCAGCTGGTCTTCAGGTCTCTGCTGCATATCATGCACACACCTTTTAGTTTGGGCATGCACAAGTGTGCAATTCGGGCACTCGGTGTTGAAAAGGTTCACCATCACTGACATAGACTGACCTATTTTACAACTATCATGAATTGCAGCTATGATGGGCAGGCTCCATTGTGGTTGTAACTCAAGAGCAGTATAAAGAAATGTGCGGCTTCATAGTCACAGAAGCATAGTATGGGATTTCTGGAATATCAATTTCTTATTAGTGCAGGTTATGTCAAACTGTTTTCAAAATAAAAGAAACCTTAAAGGAAGTTTGCAGTCTAGGATACAATTTTCTGAGACAGAAGAGAACATGCTTTCTGAAGACTATTTTTCAGACATCATTTTCTTGATGACCCATTGTGATTCCAAATAAAAAGTCATTGAGAGAAGTTTTATATTGTTCTTAATTCAAATTATGTTTCTCCTTATCCAGAAATAAGCAACTCACAGTTGACCCTACCCCATTTTTGTAGTCCCCCAAGAATATTATGCTCTTGGAATTCAGCAGCAAATCACCAAATTTTCATGGCATTACTATTTGCCATTTTAAACAACAGAGATGACGCTGAAGAGGCAGAAATCAACAATTCTCAGACCAGACAAAACTTTGGACGGATGTCTCCAATTCAAGTTAGGAAAAGAATTTAAATTCTAGAGCAGATTATCTCTGTCTGTCTGTCTGTCTGTCTGTCTGTCTGTCTGTCTGTCTGTCTGTCTGTCTATATCATCTATCCATTCATTAGTCCATCTGTCTATTCCTCCATCCATCCATCCATCCATCTGTCCATCTACCCATCTATCCATCTACTTGTCTTAATTTTTGTGTTTTGTATTCTGTAATACAGTAGGCAAATCTTTTCTCTGTATGTGTCTGGGTGTATTCAATCTTATCTGTGAAACGTTTGCTATATACAAGTCCTTAAATATGGACTTGAAAGTGTAAAATAACAAGGTTTATTATCCAGCGAAATACATTTTACTACATTTTGTTTTCAAAAAGACTTTCTAAGCCCCAAAACAAAAAATTCAGCACCCTTGGCAATAACATGTGCTTGCCATGTTCCCAGACCCTTAAAAAAGTAAAAAAAGTACAGTTCCCCCACAACTAAAGAATAAATGCCCATTATTATTCCCCAGGGAAAATAAATAGTCTGAAGCCAAATGTCATAAACATCTTAATTCACATATCATGAAATGCAATGACCCTGGTTAAGGTAATTCAAAGTATTTGTACGGATGTGGTAGAAAAGAATCCAACTTTTATTGAATTAGATGCTTAATCATATTATTGTGTTACCATTTTTATTCCTTCATTAGGTGAGACTATATTGACATAGCTCAACCTTTAAAAAAGAAAACCAAAGCATCGGGGCAGATACTGGCTTGTGTGTCAAGGAGATAATCTACATTATTACAAAGATAGATGAGGCTACTGGTATTTCAGGGACTGGAAGGGACTGACAATGATATATAGAGGAGCTTGCTGTAGCCATTCTGTGCCAAAATTATTTGCTACTTGAATTCCTAGTGACAGTTAAATATCCACTGGAAATCCTCCAGAGATAAAAGGGTCTCTTGTGAAGGGCCAGATATGTGACAGGCAAATAGCTCCATTTCTTGTGAATTACAGTTTCACACCAATCATTTTAATATAGTAGGTTGCAAGCATTGCATCTGGCAGCAAGACCTCATCAGCAAAAAATAGCCATTTGGCTTAGGATAACTGCCTATTCTATAAAAACAGAGGAATGACACAGGTCCCCTTGCTTTACCCTAATGGCTTCAGAAAGCAATACCTGCTTTTTCTATCTGGGTTGGGACTTCTATGTCCTTTTGATTACTTGGTTCAAATACAGTGCTGCCATCTCAGCTCAATCATGCTGTGTTGGCCATGAAGAAAGTATGTGCAACAGACTATAAGAAAAAAAAAATGGAACCATTTTCTATATTGCCAGAACTTTGTTCTTAGTCTGGAGGGAATAAATCCAACCACAGACCCTTGAGACCTGTTCTCTCTTGTTCCACAGTACAGGACATAAAATAATAGATACAAGTTATAGGAAGGCAGATTCTGATTGAATGTTAGATAAACCTCAGTAAGATCATCTTGACAGTGGAGCCAATTACCCAGAGAAGTGTAGGCAGTCATCTGTAGGGGATGTTTTAATTTGGATTTCTTCACTGAACAGACGGTTGGGCTTGATAGTCTGACTAGCCTGTGCCATGACTGTGTTTATTTGATTTTAAACCTCTTAATCTGACTTTTCAGATGAAAAGATTCCCAATAAAAACAAACAGTGCCTGCTCGTGAACGAACAAGTTAGTTCTTACCTGAAGGGAATCAAAAGGCCATTAATACAAAAGGAAGAAAAAAAGGTGAGCCTAAATCCTGAGTTGCAAAGTTCTTTAAGTTGAGATCTTTCAGAATGGGGAGAAGCCAAATAATGCTGATCTTGTAACAAAATGGCACAGCCTTACTGACCATCTATCTGCTTTCTCTTGGAAAACCTTAGCCACAGTAGTCAACATTATGCAGAGAACAAGTTTTTAAAATATTGATCTGTATTACATCTGTTTTTTTAAATAATTTGTTGAATATTATACATAGCTGAAAACCACAAAACTACCTACTAGATCTCCTGAAAGCTAATCCCTGCTTTAGTTGTGAAAATTTTATTATCCTATTTTTAACAGATTGTAATTAGCAAACCAGGTTACCAACACATATTTTGCATCTCAGTCTCCTGTGTACAACTATATGGCAGCATTACTTGAAAAACATTGATTAAAGTATCAGCCTACATTTTCAAATTCCCAGCATTGTGGAACTGAAACCAACAAAAGGAAGAGGTGGGTTTTTGTTTTTTGTTTTTTGCTTAATCACTAAATAATAAAGTTGCCTCGTTACATTTTCTCAAATCATTGTAACTCTGCTGTAATGATTTACAATGACATGATTTTGGAACTAGATTTATACTAGGGATAGCTATACTAAATTGATTGGCTCAGATTATCAGCACTTTTGTGTTTCTGCACAATCTTTTCACAAACATCCTCCATCACTGACAACAGTGCAATCTGCTGTGTATGCAAGCAGACTGCAATAGGCGAGGCCTTCCTTTGACTTGGAATTGGCCCTACATGTCCAATTATAGGTGGGAAGCTAGATACCTGACCAAGCACAAGAAAGGTTATAGGATGTGAGAAGGCAATCTGCCTTATTTTCATTGCAAAAGTAGTTTTGGATCATGGGGGTTATACAAATCCTGATAAATATCTCCATTTCTGATAAAAGTCAGCTGGCTGTTTTAAAAAAATAACCTAAGAAACTTCCACACAGACAATAAGCAACCAAGCAGGGACTGACTGGAATCCTACCTTTATAACCACATGTCCTGACTTCTGATTGGTGTTTAGCTAAACTGATCGGTACAGACTGGTTAGAATTGGACTCTGATTGGTTTTTTTCTTTGTCCCTGATCTTGATTTGTTGTTTTCGTGGTTTTGATTCCTGATTGGCCCTTTATTTGTGAAGGCTTCCAATTGGCCATTTTTGGAATGTTGATTCCTGATTGGTTCTTAGTTCGTTTCTAGGTTCTGATTAATTAGTCTGAGCAGCTGAGTCCTGATTTAGTCCTTGTGCAAGCAAGTTTCAGATTTGTCCATGTTTGGGAGATGATTCCTGATTGATTCCGCCGTGCCCTTAAAACATATTTTTTCCAACAAGCCGGGCTGGCTTAAGAAGAAATTTTAAATATTTTAATTGGTTTGTTAGTTTTAAACTTTGGGGCCAAATTTATATATATTTTAATTGCTTTTAATATTTGTATTTCATGTTTTTATTTCTGGCTGTATACCGTCCTGAGTCCTCAGGGAGAAGGCCGGCATATAAATTGGAAATAAAATAAAAATAAAAATAAAATTCTGCTTTTGGGCAAGATGTTGATGTGGCACAGGGCAGGCAGTTAGATTTTCTTAACCTTCAGAGTTTCTTCCTTCTTGTTGAAATTGTTGGGATGTATGTAGATATCACTAGCCTCTCTGCATAGATAATATTTTGTGTTCCTGGACAGCACTATGTCAAGGACAATGCTGCACAACAATAGTCAATTCACTCAGTAGCACAGGCACAATACACTGATATTTAGAAACCATTCTCTCTGGTGAACTCAGTATATTAGCAGTGCAAGAAGCATGGGTCTAAGCAACCTGTTGTTAGACTTCCAGGCTTGAGATGTGCTCACCTAACACTTATATTCAGATATACTGTAATTATCATCTTTGCAGATATCAGCAGTAGAGAGAATATAAAAAGCTGATAAAGACTTCATATCTCTAAACAAAACAAAGGTTAAATGGGGAAGAGATTTTTTTTTTGCTCTAATCAAATGATGTTTCTTCTGAGAATTTCTGAACTGATAATCAGAATAACGGACAATAAATAGGGTACCTCCTATCGCATGCTACAATTTGAGAACTGGAACAAAGCAATGTCTTCACAATAAATCTTTGTAATTAATTGTGTGGACATCCTGTAATAACTGAAAAAAATGTCTATTGCATAATAAAAGATGGTTCAGAAAAATTCTTAAGTAGGACAAATCACCATGTGAAAGAAAACATTTATTTCTATTCATTACTAATTCAGTGGGTTGAATCTGTTTGCTAGCACTGCAGGACTGCAAATAGGATACTTTTAATGTGCGGCTATTAATTGGATTTAGATAAGTAGATTTAGAGATGATCATTGGACTTTGTAAGGGAAATGCATTAGACAGTATCTTTGATCTTCTTGCAGTGAAAACAAAAACTTACTGCTCATTTTATCCTAATAGCAGTTTTAGGATTGCTCTGTTTATAGGACTGTACAGATTATTTAACATGGCAAATTGTTTCTTTGGTTCATCTAGCATGGACAAGATCAGTTTGTTTTATTTTTCCCTTTGGGTTATTTTTTAGATTTGTGGTTGCTAATCAATAATTTAATCAACTTTCCTTCTACCTAGCTATCATTTATGTACCAAGCATGCAATGGGACAAACAGTTTTCAAGATCTAGATTAGTTATTTTCAGCTGAAAATGTATGTCAAAGTTCAAAGGCTTCTATATCCAGTTGACATTAAGGATATAAATATATCCTTCTCTTGAGTATATACTTCATTATTACATGCTGGCAGCATTTGTGGTTGTGTGATTACACTGAAACATGCATAAATCCAGTTAGACTCATTGGTCCAAGAGTCCTGGGTCATGTAGTATAGCAAAATGATTTGAGAGAATGTGCTTAAGCTACAAAAATAAGAAATTTGTTGGAGATTGTCCAAATATCTTCACCGTTCCTTACCACATAAAAACTAATGGTGAGGTAATATTCTTAAGAAGTGATTGAAAATGGAAGTAGTGTATATTCTGTCAATTAAGGAAAATTGAGGCGCATACATCTCCTATCCATTTTGTTTAAAAGAGGGAGAAAGATTGTTGTTGGTATATAAGGAATTCTACTGTGGGTGATCAGGAAGACAAGATTTAAAGGAACATAGCATCTAAATCTTGTATCCAGAATTATTATAATAATTTACGTGACTTTTCTTCCCTGAGATAAATTAATATGCACAGATAAGGATTTCTTTTATTCAGGTCAAAGAGAAAACTACCTACTTTTAGTAGCAAGACTGCCCATGGATGTCCTAGAGCTGTGATGGTGAACCTATCATAGGTTGCACGTGGAGCCATATCTGTGGACACACCAGCATTGCCCTAGTTCAGTTCCAGTGCGCATGTGTGCGCCGGCCACCTGATTTTTGGGCCTTCCGGGCCCACCGGAAGTCAGGAAACAGGCTGTTTCTGGCCACCGGAGGGGCTCCAGGGGTGAGGGTGAGGCCATTTTCACCCTCCCCAGGCTCCAAGAAAGCCTCTGGAGCCTGGAGAATGCGAAAATCAGGCCTACTGGGCCCACTGTGCCATCATGTGCTAAAAGTGGGCGGAGTGCAGGGGGGTTGTACACACATGCATGGTGGGGGTGGGGCACATTGAATTATGGCTGTGGGCATGCATGCACATGACCCCCTGTGCGAACCCCGTTTTTGGCACGCAACGGCAAAGAGGTTAGCCATCACTGTCCTAGACTTTGTCCTGGAGAGAGTACGCATATCCCAAAGAATCATTTGCAAATATAAATGAATTTACTTAGTTAGATTCTGCCTGGATTTTGCTTCCTTAGACTTCTGTCCTCTGTTACTATTGCCATGTTTTCATCCTATAAGGAACAGAGAAATCTAAGAATGGAATAGAATATGGAAAATTTTCCAGCAGAAGCACACTGAATTCTCTTTGAAAACAGCTGGAGAAATAATTACTTTATTGCCCTCTATCCAATCCTTACTCTGAAGCTATTGGATTGGGAAATGGATTGTAGAGACAGCTGGGTCTCTTCTAACATTCTTTTAGCCATTCTCCCCACCACTCTGAGATTTTAAACATTTAATGCTTAAGGATCGACTATCTCATCTGGGACCAATGGCAACAGAGTTCCATAGATCATACGTTCATAAGAAGAATGTATAAGGGAACAGAATTGTTCTTAAAAAGTGAATAAACAGATAATTTCATCAATAAATTGAAATAGTTAATTCTAGTATCATTGATTAGACACTTTAGTATTCAATTGTAAATGCAGAAGATTTCCTGAAGAAAAATGGTATCCCGTAATATATAAAGATTTCACAAGACAACCAAGTTCCTGTCTGCCAATTGCACTGAAAGGAGACTCCACTGTTTTGATTCTGCAACTCTATACTTTTTTGGAGGTGTGTGTGCATTAAACATTAAAATAGGACATTTGGTCACCAAATAGGAATCATCTGGAAATCCCTTTGTAGGTTTACATTTTCAACAATAGGCATATCAGTTTTGTATTAGGCATTGTAATCTCTGTAAAGGTGAAGCACCACTGACAGCCTAAAGTACTTTAAGCTACCTATCAAATTGGTCTCTTATTTAAAGAAACAACCTGTCAGGGATAATTCAAAATCCAATGTCAGTGGTAGCAATTCTAAAATAGAAAGAAAGTTGGAATTATTATTTAGGTTGGATTCTGTAAAACTCCTTCATAATAGCTACAAAAAACTTGATCCTTATAAACTTCCCAGAAGATGGATAAATGATAGTTTTGATGGGTTGCCATCTGTGTTTGTAAATATGGACACAAACATTTTATAAAGAATTAAGGCTTTCCTAGGTGGACAGTTCGGAAACTTTAATCATGCATCCTAGTAAATCTAGTGATTTAGCATGTTTGTTCCACAATAAGGATAAATCTCAGCAGAACATCCTCAAGCATTTCTCATAAATCATTGCCAGAGAAAGCTCAATTATTCTTCAGAAAGAAATATATTTAGGTAGTGTAGGAGAAAAAAGACTTGCCTTTCCACAGACATTTAACAGTCTCCCCCCTTCTTTTTGTTAAGTGCCATCTTCATAAATGGTCCCAGATTATACTTTCAGATAGTGCTTTCTGGGTAATTGTCCACTTGACAGTCTAGTGCCTTAATGACAGGCCATTGTGAAGTGTTTTAGATTTATGCTTTTCCTGGACTTGTGCGTATGATCTGGAGACAATGACTTGGAAGCTTGCTCAGCAGTTTTATACAACTAGTTCTTCGATTTCAAATGATACTTCAAACACCAGGTATGAATGCTACTCCATTTAGATCTATATCAGAATTATTTCATTAAGTTAGTAAAATTGATCTGGCAAGAAGGTCCAGCTAATCTGCTGCCCTATGCTGCAATGGATTTTCAGGTATAACTCAAGAAGTAAGGACTTCCGAGGAGAAAAGCACAACAAAGAATGTTCTTTCTGCGCCAACTCAGGAAACGCAAACTGCCCAAGGAACTGCTGATACAGTTCTACAGAGAAATTATTGGGTCTGTCATCTGCACGCCTATAACTGTCAGGTTCAGTTCTGCAACCCAACAAGACAGACACAGATTTCAGAGGATAATTAGAACTGCAGAAAAAACAATTACCGTATTTATCGGCGTATAACACGCACAGGCGTATAACACGCACCTTCATTTTAAGAGGGAAATTTCAGGAAAAAAACTTAAATTTCAAATAAAGAACTTTGAAGCAAAATAAGGGTAGCTCAGAACTTTGTTTTATTAATATTATTACCATTTATAAGGTAAATAATGTAAAAGGACAGTAAAAGCAACTGTTTTAACAAAGAAACGGATATTCTGTTTTTACAAAAGTTTACTCAGAAATCGCTACTAGCTGGGAAACCAAGAAACTCTTCATCTTCACTGCTATCTTCAAAATCGCAATGAACACTGCTGCTTTCACTGCTACTATCTTCATAAATCAGATCATCTTCTTCACCATCCAAAGCATTACTTATGCCACATTTCTTAAAAGATTTGATAACAATATCTTCTTTAACTGCATCCCACGAAGTCTTTATCCACTGACAAACTTTTGAAATGCCAGGTCTTTTCATCCGGCCAGAATTCGTAACTTCATGTTGGTTTTTATCACACATGTATTTATTCCATTCTTCACGCATTAAGGCTTTGAAGGGCTTGTTAATGCAAACATCCAATGGCTGCAATTGTGATGTAAGTCCTCCTGGAATGACTGCTATTTCTGTTTTGCACATTTGAAATTTTCTCTTTGTTGGTTCTGTAAGATGAGATCTGAATGAGTCCAGTACTAACAAGGATGGCTTCTTTAACAAAGCACCTGGGCGCTTCTCCCACACATTTCTAATCCAAAGCTTCACGCCTTCTTCATCCATCCAACCTTTGGGATGAACATGCACCTGTATGCCACGTGGAATTTTCTCCTTAGGCAAAGTTTTCCTTTTAAAAATGACCAATGGTGGCAGCTTGTTTCCATCTGCAGTGACAGCAAGGACCACGGTGTAATGATTTTTTTCATGCCCTGAAGTTTTAATTGTTACTGTCTTGGCACCTCTTGCTTCTACAGTTTTGTTTGAAGGAACATCGAAAGTGAGTGGTACTTCATCCATGTTGCCTATTTGACCAATTTCAAAATTTTGTCTTTTCCTTTGTTTGATAATAAAGGTATGAAAATTTATTATCTTCTCTTCATAATCGTCTGGCATACGCTGGGCAATCCTGGTTCTTGTTCGCATCCGAAGCTCATGCCTCTTCATGAATCTTTGGCACCATGATGCTGTTCCTTTGAAATCATGTATTTGCAACTCTTTGCTGATTTTCACTGCTTGAATAATTATCATTTTTGTTGATAATGCAATACCAGCTTTTCTATGATTAAGTACAAATTCCTTCACCTGTTCTTCTAATTTTGGCCATTTAGCAATACCGCTGCGAAAATTGCATTTTGCTTTTGATAATGTTTTGAGTTTTTCTTCCATTTTTCGCCACTCTCGTATTGTGCATTCTGTTGGTGGCTCTCCAAAATGCCTTGCTGCAGCCCTATTTCCATGTTGCCTGGCATATTCCACAACCTTCAACTTGAAGGCAGCTGTATATGCTCCACGCTTTTGTTTTAAATCCATTAGGGATACCAGAAGTAGGGAAATACCGTAAGTACCGGTACGTTTATGAATGCAGTTTTTTTCAGCGTCAGAGTGTCAGGATGAGTCACACTGCAGTGGTATACTTTTTACCTAAGTTTAAATTAAAAAAAAGAGTAAGGTAGTATCAGGGGTGTGTAAATTTACATTCTGCACAACGCCAATCATAAGTAGTGAGGCATTTCCCAAAAGTCAGCTTCACATACACACGCTACCTATGATTGATGATGTGCAGCGCTGGATCCTGTGTGATCCTTTGCAGGAATGGGGTCCTGTGTGTCTCTTAGATCCCATCCCCCTGTCAAACAGTACCGTATTTCTTTGCCCCCCCCCCCCAGCAGATTTATTTTGCCATTCTGGTCCCCTTTAAATCTGTGCACACTGCTGCACAGCATCTATGTAATGCACTAGCACTTTGTTAAAAAGTACGGTATCTACTGTTGTATATATACGGTATATATTTTATAGAAATAATTTTAGACTATTTTCAGCACATACAGTAATATTATTTATTTATTTATTTAAGGATCCATCTACTTGCACATATTGGATCCAGCATGCTGGCACTATTGTATCACCAGTTTTTGCACATATGGGAATTAGAATGTTAGCACTTTGTATAATTATTTTATACCGGTAATTACCATATATAATTACCATATATTTTATCTGTTAATATCGTTAATTCGTTACGCAGTACAGAAAACCCCACTCCTGTTTATTTCACTACTTTACTTTACTTTACATGCACTTCGCCCCCCCCCCGCTCCGTTTTGGGCCTGGAAAGTCCCAACTTGCAAGAACACCAGGAGCAGCTGCCGGGGCAGAGAGGGCGGGGGCAGGCTGTGATGGCAGGCCGTTCTCGCCGGGTAACAGAAAGGCTGCTCCTGGAGCAGGCAGGAGAAGGAGAAGCCACCAACGGAGAAGTGAGCTGCCCCAGGAGGAGTGGAGGAGAGCGCAGCTCCTCACTCATGGAGATCCACTAGCGGGGAAATGGTCGTGGAAAGCAGCAAGAAATGCGCGAGCCAGGAAGCGGTCATGCTCCCTGGCAGGAGAGGGTTGCACGTTCACTCCAGCAAAGGTTTGTGCAACCCTCTCCGGCCAGGGAGCTTGACCGCTTCCCGGCCAGCGCACCTCCCCACCATTAGGTCTCCATGAGTGAGAAGCTGCGCTCTCCTCCGGTCCTCCTGAGGCGCCTCGCCTCCCCGCTGGCAGCTTCTCCTTCTCCTGGCTGCTCCAGGAGCAGCCTGAGACTTTGCTTTCCTTGGCAAAGCGCTTCATCATTGCAGCGCACGGGACACACACGGCACTGGAGGATCTGTGCTGCTATTATCCCACCCCGCCTCGGCCACGCCGCG